>QGSO01000762.1:94196-327849 GCA_011037825.1 Carya cathayensis | reverse complement strand
TGCATGGAGTTTTTCTTTCTTTTGTCTACTCATCGATGCGAGGATCTTAAGCGCACATATACATACATATATATATATATATATATATACATATTTCCTGTACATTAACATGAGCAAATGTAAATTAGTAAGTGGAGTCAGAAAAGTCAGTGAATATTAAGTACAGTTCTGAAGGGAGGGTGAGATTTTTTAATAAAGGAAAATGCTAGCTCATTTGCACGGCCGATAGGTGCAATTTTTTTTTGTGAGACGGCACCTATTATCTGTATTTGTCAGAAACCAATAAGGAGTGAACACGTATGGAATTGTTTATGGAATATTTGTGAGTGCGCAACAAACGATCAATGCCTTCAACCCCCCTTCCTCTGTACTCACATTTTCTGCAATCTCCCTCCACCATCCGCCCCCCGACCCCCTCTTCTCTCTACGCTCCCATCTCTGCTCCCCAAAAATTTTCCCTCTCACAGGCTTGGACAAGCTTCTCTTTCTCCTCCTTCCCTCTTCCAGTGGTTCCGAAATTCCTGTACACCGATCTTGCACACAAACCCATATTCCGTCTCTCCTGTACACCGATCTCGCACACCAACGAACCGATGAAACCATCATGGTATAATCTTGTGTAATGCAATATTGAGCTTAGTTGGTCGACTGCCCTCTTTTCAATATATAGGTGAATTAATTTTTATGTGAAATCTATCCATAATTTTTGAGTAAATGCTAGAAACTATACTACAATCTCATCATTATTGACTGTAATTTTTTCTTGATTCTTGCATAATTTTTTTTTTCTATTATTATGTGTTAATGATAGTGTAGATTAAACTAGTTCAAACGCAAGGCTTGTGCATGGCCATTTCAGTGACCCATTTGGTTTATGTTAAGATTTATTTTAGTGGTTTGTGTAATTGGGTTTTAGTTTTTTCATGGTGATGACAAGCTTGTGCATTTTTGAGGAGGTTGATTTGGTTTCTGTATTTGGTTTGTCTGATTTGGTTTCCAAGTTTAATTCAGTTTCTGCAATTCAGTGGTTATTTGCATGTCAACATTGTGCTATAGAGTTGATGCAGTTTAAGTTTCTTGAAATATTTATTTGCTATTTAATTATTTATTTCTATTATTATTTATAATAAATATTTTTTATTGATTGCATTGTTTATGTTGGGATGAAGGATTTTGGGTGGAGTTCGGATAGTGATGATGTTGAGATACTAACGAGTAGAAACTGTCCGCAAGTTGTAAATGAAACTTTTGAGGATGAAACCGTGGAATAGCAATTTGATATGAATGTGAGAAATGGTTTAGATATGGGAGATGGTTTGGACATGGGAGATGGCGTAAATTTGAGAGATGGTCATGGAATGAATGTGGAAGATGGAGATGGAGTAAATTTCATTTCCACTTCTAGTAGTGGACAATTTGAACCGTTCATTGGAAAGGAATTTGATGAAGTTGAGGATGCCTAAGCATTTTACAAGGCTTATGCAAGGAGAAAATGTTTTGCAATGAGAACCAACCATACCTAATTATCGAGATATGACAAAAAATTAATTGGAGTACATTATGTTTGTACAAAGAAATGATTTAGGCATGAAAGCCTCAAACAAAAAGAAAGAAAAATTCTTGAACCTGCTGCAACGAAGATTGGATGTAAAATTACCATGTGTATAAAAAATGATGGTCAAAGGTGGATAGTATGCAAGTTCGTGGCTAAACACAATCATGAGCTACTTACACCAAGAAGTACTAGCTTGCTTCGTGGATATAGAGGAGTGACACGTATGCAAAAAAACCTCATTCTCACTTTGAATGAGTCTGGTGTACCAACAAGGAAAATAATGTCGGTGTTAAGCAAAGAAGCAGGTGGTGATTTTAAAATTGGTTGTATTGGAAAGGACGTTAAAAATCTTTTGGGAAATAAAAGAAGAAAATTATTTGGAGAGGGAGATGCACAAAAATTATATCAATATTTTCTTGAACGACAGTGTAAAGAACCTGGGTTTGTGTATTCCATGCAGGTTGATGAGAATGGGTGTATGGGAAGCTGTTTTTGGGCAGATGCAAGATCAAGATCTGCATATCAATATTTTAGAGATGTTATCACGTTTGATGCGATGTACCTCACAAATGTTTATAAGATACCATTTGTGTCGTTCTCTGGAGTTAATCATCATCACCAAATCATTATGTTTGGTTGTGCGTTGTTAATAAATGAAACAGTTGATTCCTATATATGGTTACTGAGAATATGGCAAGAAGCAATGTTTGGGCGTGCCCCCTCAACCATTATTACTGATGATGGCAAAGTCATGGCCAAGGCCATTGCAGAGGTATTCCCAAATACAACTCATCGGTTGTGCTTGTGGCATATTTTACAAAAATTTTCAGAACATTTGGTACATGTCTATAACAAGTTTCCAGACTTTCAGAAAGAGTTCCATCACTGTATCCATGATACAATAACATCTGATGAGTTTAAAGAGGAATGGACTTCAATACTGGTGAAGTATGGTCTAGTAGGTAATGATTGGTTTCAAAATCTTTACAATCGACGAGAAAAGTGGGTTCCTACTTACTTGCGAACCACATTTTGTGCCGGTATGTCAACCACGCAAAGGAGCGAGAGTACGAATAAATTTTTCAAAGATTATTTGCAGTCGAGCACAATGGTGAGTGATTTTGTGCATCAGTACGAGAAAACCTTAAATGCACGCTATTTTAAGGAGAAATAGAAGAATGTGAGAACGAAATCGAGTAGGCCAGTTTTGAAAACATGTTGGAAAATTGAAGAAGAGGCGGCCGAAGTGTATACAATGAATTCTTTCAGTATATTTCAAAATGAGCTATTCAATTACCAACGGTACAAATAAAAAAAAGTTCAGAAAGATGGTGAAAGTAAGATTTATGAGGTGGGACCTAAGGGCCAAGAGAAACGTATTTATTATGTTACTTTGGAGCAAAAGCGATATGTACATGTCATATGTTTGAGTTTTTGGGTATTCTTTGTAGGCATATCCTATGTGTCTTCATGAAAAAATCAAAATTAGATATGTTGCTACATGACTATGTTTTAGATCGATGGACCATCAATTTTAAGAGTTGAGTTATCATTGAAATACCAAATTCCAAAGGGCATGTTTTGACATAAGAAAATCTAATAATGTGGAAAAATCATTTGATGATGCAATTTTACGATATTGCAGAACTTGGCTCACACTTAAGATTTAAAATGAACCACCTTTCTCTTGCCTTGGACAAGGTACATAAGGAGTTGCTTTTGATGGAAGATATTGAACAACCCATTTTTGGAGGCGGAGACATGTCACAGGATGATTCCCTTATGGTAAGATCACAAGCAATATCAAATTTCTCACAAACTTTACAAGATCCTCAACGGGTGCCAACAAAAGAAAGACCAAAATCTTTGAGATCAAAGAACTCGAGAGAGACTCAATCAGTGAAAAAAAGGCGTTGTAGCATTTGTAAGATTGAGAGTCATACGAATAACAACTGCCCGTCATTGGGGTATAGTACTTTTATCCAAATTGTTTGTTCGTGTTGTGTTTTTATCCAAATTACTTAATTTTTTTTGTATTTATTGTCTTTCATGTAGGGATATTGGACCGTCTAATAACAATATATCACAAATGGTGGATCTTGAATAAGAAACTTGTCACGGTTGGTGTTTATGTTGGAGTATGCAACATCTTTATGTTTATTGCCAAAACTTAAAATGATATTTTTTATTCTTACAGGATCGAGCTATAGAGATGAAGGAAGAAATTGTGTACCTTGGAAGAAAGTGCATGAAGGATGATTTCTTGAATATTTGTATTTGTATTTTGGAAGAAATTGTGTTATTTCTAGTTGGACCATCTAATGTATGTGGATATTTTAAATATTTGTATTTGTAAGATTAATTTGGAAGAGATTCCATTATTTCTATTTGGACCATCTAACTCCAATGATAGCATTGGTTTAGCCTCTGTTTTGTGTATTGTTTCTATTTTTGTAGTTGTTGGGATAAATAAAGTCATTGTTTTGTGTATGTATCAACTTACTCCAAAAAACCAAAAAAAAGAAGATAAAATAGTAAATTTATATATGGATTGATATATAATTTGAAGCTAGTTCTCAATCACTAAATCGCTAATCTATTAAAATGAACCCTCCTTTGACAATGGGGTGATAGAAACGCTATAATGGGGGACATTGGACCGTCCATAATGAATTGAAAAAAATAACACCTTAGCAGAGAACCGTCCATACATTTAAAAACTATCATCTTAGCATTGGCCGACATACATGATTATCATTCAAATAAAATACATTTACAGCATAAAGTAAAACAATACAAAACCATGACAAGAGTATAACTTTAAATGTCATTTTGTACTTCTTTTCCATAGCTTTGAACTTTGCTTCTTCAACCATTACACGTTCTTGATTGATCCTGTCGTTCCTTCTCTCAGTTAACTCCAATGTCATTTTGCAGCAACTGTTTTGTTCCATTTCAAAATCAATCCACTGAAAAAAAAAATCTGCATTGTTTGTTCATCTTATAGTATCGACAATTGAAAAACCGTCTGCTAAAGCTAGTATCTTTGACATATATCCTTAACTTTGATGGAATTTCACAGTAGCAAAGTGGTCTCTCCAATCCAACTTCATCTTTTGCTCTTGAAGTCCAAGAACTTGCACTAGCAACACTTTTAGACTGTATCTTACACGGCAATTATACGATGGAAATCATGGGAAATGAAAAATAGAAGATAAAACTGAGAGGAAATAATTGATGATAAAATGCACATTTATCATCAAACAAATAACACTTTTCAGTAGAGCGAAGTAAATTTACAGCCCTCAGTCTGTTGGTGTTGTACTCTGTGGATAGAAACAAATGACTGAGGTTTGCCACTTTCTAGTCTAATTATTTTATGTTTTACTTCTTGCTTCTCAAAATAGAAGATGGCCCATCATTTTGTTGCATCAAATGTATGGAACCTTTCAAAAGTACAAGGTCATACCAGTTTCCTATATAACCATTATGTTTTCTTTTCCAACTACCAAACAAAATATATACAAATTGTGCAGGATATTACAAAGTCAGGCCTGTTATGGAGAGGCTAGGACTTAGGAATTGGCTCTATTTGATGCACTCAGTAAACCAAAATGTGATTAAGGCTCCAAAATAACCAGAGTACATGAAAAACAGAGATTTAGCATCTAATCTAGATGCTTCTTTGCATATGACATAACCATCCAGCCACAAAATGACCCAAACCTACACAATATATCGTTTACAGTATGTATCACAACATATTTATAAAAAAATGGATGCTTCTAACAAGTTGCAGATCGACTCAGTCCATGTATCACAATATATTTATGGAAAAAAATGGATGCATGAGCTCGGTTGCAGCAGATCGGATTGTGAGAAAGTAACTTCATTTTTCAGAGGAGTCGAGAGATGGTCTGAGTGTTAGGGTTAGGGTTTGGTTGGAAATCAATTTGTCAAAAAACCCTATAAAAATTAGAGACCAAAAAGACTGAAATATGATTTCGCGGCCCTAACTCGACGTATTTCTTGCAGGTCTCGAAGGTTAGGTTAGGGTTCGGCCTCCTTTCAGGAAGGATGAGAGATGACGGAGATGGGGAGGCTTTTGGGTTTCGAGCGAGTGAGAGAGTGAAGTTATTTGGTCACTTTCCGAAAGGAGACCTTTCACCTTTCGTGTTCGGGAGAGATCGAGCGAGAGAGTGAGACTGAATGGGCGAGAATGGGTAGTGGCTTCCGAACCCGATCCCTTGCTGTGCGGCACAAAGGGTAGTGTGTATCCAATGACGTGGCAATTTTGTATTGGCTTCCGATATTTTGTGTTTGTAGGAGACACCGGCATGAAGTTATTTTCTTTTTTTTTTCCAAATACTAAAAAATGTATTGAATTAATTTTTTTATTTTTTATTTTCTTTTTTAAAATATTAAAAAATATTTCTTAATGTTTTGAAAAAAAAAACTAAAAGCATCGGTTAGCATGACCCTTTTAATAAATAGCAGTGATACTCTGCTACCTAAGTAGCACCACTCATTATTACCGCTAGTACATTTTGAAAATTTTTTTAATTTTTCTTTTCATGTTTTTTTAATATATTTAAATATTTTTAAAAAATAAAAAAATACACCAATACATTTAAAATCACTTCCTTAATCATTAAGTAAAAAAATTAAAATGACAGGCAGTACACAGCTTAAGCGATACACTTCGGGTGGCAAAGTAGTGTTTCTCTTTAATAAATTGTTTGGCTACTTTCGGTAAGTATTGTTTTAAGAAATTATAAGTTGCAACGTTCGAATCTATTGTGGAGGGAGCAATAACAGTAACTCTTGTGAACGGGGTGTGGTCTTGTTGATCTGCTGTACTACGGCCTTTTCCAATTTGAGGGTTTGCCCAAATCTCTCGAAGTACTCATTCTTTAATTTGTGCCAGAAAAGGGTCGAGTGGTCCATATGAGAATCGTGACTATGAGAGAGCCAGCTGATTTGGATGCATCACCGTCTTATACTCTTATCTTCTATGTTACTTTTCCACACATAAAATCTTCGGCTGTATCTCGTTAGGTTTTAATTAAATTAATGGCTTCATGCGTTTGTAAATTAATGTAAAATAGGACCCCCGGCCTCCAAGAGTGGATCTCAACAATTGGATTTCAAATGCATATATAGCATCCCTAAATCATCTTTGGCAGCCCAAATTTATACCATTCGACTTATAATTGTTCTAGTCCAAGCAACCAACTGAACCCCTCATTAGCCTCCGTACAAATTACTCGGAGTTTCCATCCCCAATACCTCTCACCCTTCCTTCTGAATCTACTACTTCTATTTGTCAAATGATGCTTTTAATTTTTTTCAGGAGTAATATATATAATATGGCCCATTTACTACACACTTTTGGGGCTTGGTCGAATTTCACGATTTAGAAAAATTAGAAAATGTTCATTAATTTATTGAAATGTTAAAAAGAAAGCATGTAATCGGAAGAATTTGCTGTGGTAATGAACATCAAGTAGTAGAATTATGATACCATGCTGGTCATAATTGATATATGTATTACAACATGATCGCATAGAGAATAGCTGCATGTACAAGACTAGTTGGAAATCCACCGATCGACAACAAACGAACCCAAGAAGGACTAATAAAAAGGGGAAAAGATCGATGATGGTATACACTACTCAATACAGCTGTAAACAATCCCTAATTAGACGAGATAAAATCTCAAAAAGTTGATAAGCCTATTCCGAGCCCCATCGTTTTCAAGATGATGGATTAGAAGCATGCTTCGCAAAGCCAACAGCAGCACAAAGCGAACAGGCTGCACCAATAAGAAGTAGGCAAAGGAATTAAAGAACATGATTAGTTGCATGAAGAGGTAAAGAAAATGGACAACAAAAAGAAACAGCAGGTCGGGCTTCATGTATTCCACTTCCCCTTCCTAATTCTGATCAGAATTCTTTTATCTTTTTCTATGAAATTCAAATATATATATATATATATGTAGTCAGGAGAATCAACTTTGTCTTCCTCTTACTAAGATTGCTATGAAGGAATTTCATTGCTTACCATCCCTCTATGAAGCCCCTATCTGATCCTTTCTTCTTGTCACGACGCCAGCATTTCTTCTCCGTCGGGGGGTTCTTGGTCGGGTATCCTTTCAATTTGAAAGAACAAACATAAAACAGTGAATTCTATGGTATACTTTCAGAAGCAATAAGCAAAAGAGACAGGAAGAGAGATTAGGAAATATTAAGTACCTTTAGGTGGAGGCTGGTTTTCCTGTGCAGAAGACTTCATTTTGGAAGGGAAACAGAAACAGCAGCTAGCTAGCTAGTCTTGTACCTTTCAGTCGCTGTCTTGTATTAGTCTTTTATGTAGTGCTGTAATTGTATTCTCCATGCCATAGTATATATACACACACTAACCCGTAACGCCGGCCTACATGGAAATGGGGGAATGGAATATGACAATTGGCAGATGAGGCTTCGATCTTTTTTGGGTCGGCAATAAACAAAAGCACAGTCCACTCAGCTGCATGGTGCAATTCTATATATGAATCTTGGTCCTTGTGAACGCGGTATTGAATGCATGCATGCATGCGTGATCGAGAGTAGAATACCTAGCTAGAATTATTCTTTAATCTGCTTCATCTTTTGAGCTGAAATGGATGTGGCCGGTTCGGGTACATGACTGATGATCATGACTTGTCTACTTTAGAATTGGATTCCTTTTTTTTTTCAAAAGCATATCACATTGGAAGCAAGCAAGCATCATGAGGTTTCCACCTCATACGAATAAAAAGCAAAACCAAAAGCCTATTTCTAAGGCGTGTGATCCCGGAAAGAGTGTCTAAATCCAGCAGACTTGTACATTTGCTTTTGATTTTTGGATTCTTTACTTCGTGAAGATCAAGAGAATATGTGTAGCTGTCGGATGCATGAAAAGCTATTAAAAAAAAACAGAGTTTTTGAGAAAGAAAAACCAATAGCGCCTTTGCTTGCTACGTCTTTCTCCACGGAATATATGCTTCGAAGAAAATAAATAAATAAATAAATAAAATTGTCAAAAAAAGCATATAATGAACGCGTTATGTTTGATATCTTTGTCAACTTTTGCATGAATGCTGATCACAATCAACTAGGATTAGAATAATCTATCAAATTTCTTAATAATACATTAATACTTTAACAGTTTTTTTTTTGGACCTGCATGAGTTACGATCTGTCGATTGAAAAGCAATTATTGAAGGTGCACTACAAGAAAATCTACTATTTCCGGCGACTATATATCGCCGCAAAAAGTCTTATAGTCGCCGCAAATAGTTATTTCTGGCTTCCATATCCCCGCCGGTACTATGCCGCAATTGTTGAGTGAGGAAAAGTTTTTCACAGCGTGGGTTAAGCATGGCCAGAAATAATTTTTGCGGCGACAAATTGTGGCCGCTAATAGTCAAATATTGGTCGGAAAAAGATTTTCCAGGCCCAGCTAGTACTGAGCAGTACTAGTTTGCAAATGGAATGAGCTAAACTAGCATGCAGTAGCTCTTCTTAATTTGGGAATGAAGCAATGTAGTGGGCCCAGCTATGTAACTGGATGGATGATGCTTGCCATGTGTGTGTATATATATATATATTCCTTTGTGATCCAACGTGTAAAAACCCAATTAATTCTACACCGACTTTGAAAACGTGGACCAATTATATCTAAACACCTTCAATAATTGCTTTTCAATCGACAGATCGTAACTCATGCAGGTCCAAAAAAAAAAAAAAAAAACTGTTAAAGTATTAATGTATTATTAAGAAATTTGATAGATTATTCTAATCCTAGTTGATTGTGATCAGCATTCATGCAAAAGTTGACAAAGATATCAAACATAACGCGTTCATTATATGCTTTTTTTGACAATTTTACTTATTTATTTATTTTCTTCGAAGCATATATTCCGTGGAGAAAGACGTAGCAAGCAAAGGCGCTATTGGTTTTTCTTTCTCAAAAACTCTGTTTTTTTTTAATAGCTTTTCATGCATCCGACAGCTACACATATTCTCTTGATCTTCACGAAGTAAAGAATCCAAAAATCAAAAGCAAATGTACAAGTCTGCTGGATTTAGACACTCTTTCCGGGATCACACGCCTTAGAAATAGGCTTTTGGTTTTGCTTTTTATTCGTATGAGGTGGAAACCTCATGATGCTTGCTTGCTTCCAATGTGATATGCTTTTGAAAAAAAAAAGGAATCCAATTCTAAAGTAGACAAGTCATGATCATCAGTCATGTACCCGAACCGGCCACATCCATTTCAGCTCAAAAGATGAAGCAGATTAAAGAATAATTCTAGCTAGGTATTCTACTCTCGATCACGCATGCATGCATGCATTCAATACCGCGTTCACAAGGACCAAGATTCATATATAGAATTGCACCATGCAGCTGAGTGGACTGTGCTTTTGTTTATTGCCGACCCAAAAAAGATCGAAGCCTCATCTGCCAATTGTCATATTCCATTCCCCCATTTCCATGTAGGCCGGCGTTACGGGTTAGTGTGTGTATATATACTATGGCATGGAGAATACAATTACAGCACTACATAAAAGACTAATACAAGACAGCGACTGAAAGGTACAAGACTAGCTAGCTAGCTGCTGTTTCTGTTTCCCTTCCAAAATGAAGTCTTCTGCACAGGAAAACCAGCCTCCACCTAAAGGTACTTAATATTTCCTAATCTCTCTTCCTGTCTCTTTTGCTTATTGCTTCTGAAAGTATACCATAGAATTCACTGTTTTATGTTTGTTCTTTCAAATTGAAAGGATACCCGACCAAGAACCCCCCGACGGAGAAGAAATGCTGGCGTCGTGACAAGAAGAAAGGATCAGATAGGGGCTTCATAGAGGGATGGTAAGCAATGAAATTCCTTCATAGCAATCTTAGTAAGAGGAAGACAAAGTTGATTCTCCTGACTACATATATATATATATATATTTGAATTTCATAGAAAAAGATAAAAGAATTCTGATCAGAATTAGGAAGGGGAAGTGGAATACATGAAGCCCGACCTGCTGTTTCTTTTTGTTGTCCATTTTCTTTACCTCTTCATGCAACTAATCATGTTCTTTAATTCCTTTGCCTACTTCTTATTGGTGCAGCCTGTTCGCTTTGTGCTGCTGTTGGCTTTGCGAAGCATGCTTCTAATCCATCATCTTGAAAACGATGGGGCTCGGAATAGGCTTATCAACTTTTTGAGATTTTATCTCGTCTAATTAGGGATTGTTTACAGCTGTATTGAGTAGTGTATACCATCATCGATCTTTTCCCCTTTTTATTAGTCCTTCTTGGGTTCGTTTGTTGTCGATCGGTGGATTTCCAACTAGTCTTGTACATGCAGCTATTCTCTATGCGATCATGTTGTAATACATATATCAATTATGACCAGCATGGTATCATAATTCTACTACTTGATGTTCATTACCACAGCAAATTCTTCCGATTACATGCTTTCTTTTTAACATTTCAATAAATTAATGAACATTTTCTAATTTTTCTAAATCGTGAAATTCGACCAAGCCCCAAAAGTGTGTAGTAAATGGGCCATATTATATATATTACTCCTGAAAAAAATTAAAAGCATCATTTGACAAATAGAAGTAGTAGATTCAGAAGGAAGGGTGAGAGGTATTGGGGATGGAAACTCCGAGTAATTTGTACGGAGGCTAATGAGGGGTTCAGTTGGTTGCTTGGACTAGAACAATTATAAGTCGAATGGTATAAATTTGGGCTGCCAAAGATGATTTAGGGATGCTATATATGCATTTGAAATCCAATTGTTGAGATCCACTCTTGGAGGCCGGGGGTCCTATTTTACATTAATTTACAAACGCATGAAGCCATTAATTTAATTAAAACCTAACGAGATACAGCCGAAGATTTTATGTGTGGAAAAGTAACATAGAAGATAAGAGTATAAGACGGTGATGCATCCAAATCAGCTGGCTCTCTCATAGTCACGATTCTCATATGGACCACTCGACCCTTTTCTGGCACAAATTAAAGAATGAGTACTTCGAGAGATTTGGGCAAACCCTCAAATTGGAAAAGGCCGTAGTACAGCAGATCAACAAGACCACACCCCGTTCACAAGAGTTACTGTTATTGCTCCCTCCACAATAGATTCGAACGTTGCAACTTATAATTTCTTAAAACAATACTTACCGAAAGTAGCCAAACAATTTATTAAAGAGAAACACTACTTTGCCACCCGAAGTGTATCGCTTAAGCTGTGTACTGCCTGTCATTTTAATTTTTTTACTTAATGATTAAGGAAGTGATTTTAAATGTATTGGTGTATTTTTTTATTTTTTAAAAATATTTAAATATATTAAAAAAACATGAAAAGAAAAATTAAAAAAATTTTCAAAATGTACTAGCGGTAATAATGAGTGGTGCTACTTAGGTAGCAGAGTATCACTGCTATTTATTAAAAGGGTCATGCTAACCGATGCTTTTAGTTTTTTTTTTCAAAACATTAAGAAATATTTTTTAATATTTTAAAAAAGAAAATAAAAAATAAAAAAATTAATTCAATACATTTTTTAGTATTTGGAAAAAAAAAAGAAAATAACTTCATGCCGGTGTCTCCTACAAACACAAAATATCGGAAGCCAATACAAAATTGCCACGTCATTGGATACACACTACCCTTTGTGCCGCACAGCAAGGGATCGGGTTCGGAAGCCACTACCCATTCTCGCCCATTCAGTCTCACTCTCTCGCTCGATCTCTCCCGAACACGAAAGGTGAAAGGTCTCCTTTCGGAAAGTGACCAAATAACTTCACTCTCTCACTCGCTCGAAACCCAAAAGCCTCCCCATCTCCGTCATCTCTCATCCTTCCTGAAAGGAGGCCGAACCCTAACCTAACCTTCGAGACCTGCAAGAAATACGTCGAGTTAGGGCCGCGAAATCATATTTCAGTCTTTTTGGTCTCTAATTTTTATAGGGTTTTTTGACAAATTGATTTCCAACCAAACCCTAACCCTAACACTCAGACCATCTCTCGACTCCTCTAAAAAATGAAGTTACTTTCTCACAATCCGATCTGCTGCAACCGAGCTCATGCATCCATTTTTTTCCATAAATATATTGTGATACATGGACTGAGTCGATCTGCAACTTGTTAGAAGCATCCATTTTTTTATAAATATGTTGTGATACATACTGTAAACGATATATTGTGTAGGTTTGGGTCATTTTGTGGCTGGATGGTTATGTCATATGCAAAGAAGCATCTAGATTAGATGCTAAATCTCTGTTTTTCATGTACTCTGGTTATTTTGGAGCCTTAATCACATTTTGGTTTACTGAGTGCATCAAATAGAGCCAATTCCTAAGTCCTAGCCTCTCCATAACAGGCCTGACTTTGTAATATCCAATATCCTGCACAATTTGTATATATTTTGTTTGGTAGTTGGAAAAGAAAACATAATGGTTATATAGGAAACTGGTATGACCTTTAATTTTGAAAGGTTCCATACATTTGATGCAACAAAATGATGGGCCATCTTCTATTTTGAGAAGCAAGAAGTAAAACATAAAATAATTAGACTAAAAGTGGCAAACCTCAGTCATCTTTTTCTCCACAGAGTACAACACCAACAGACTGAAGGCTGTAAATTTACTTCGCTCTACTGAAAAGTGCTATTTGTTTGATGATAAATGTGCATTTTATCTTCTATTATTTCCTCTCAGTTTTATCTTCTATTTTTCATTTCCCATGATTTCCATCGTATAATTACCGTGTAAATACAGTCTAAAAGTGTTGCTAGTGCAAGTTCTTGGACTTCAAGAGCAAAAGATGAAGCTGATTGGAGAGACCACTTTGCTACTGTGAAATTCCATCAAAGTTAAGGATATATGTCAAAGATACTAGCTTTAGCAGACNTAGTACTGCTAGTCAGTACTAGCTGGGCCTCAACGTTACATTACAAATTCCATTTGCAAAGGAATTTCTTCCTTTGCAAATGTCTATGATATCTATTATATATATATATATATATAGAACCCGTTTTAGCTACTCGGTAACGTTCAGGCATCGTCCTCTCGTGACCAGCCAGTCCTGTTGGCCCAGATTCGGGTCTTGAGTATCCAAGGTTTTCTTGGAGAGAAATGAAAATTATTATTATTATTATTTTAAGAAGATGACGGTATCTCAATTTTGTTGAAAAATATATATTCACTTATGATGGAGAAAAACTGTAGTTATAAACTGACACTTGGGGGATACAGAAAAAGACCGAAATCCAGGCGTAAAAAAAAACCTTAATAACCAAATCATTTAAATACAATGTCAAGAGAAAATACAAAAACCTAACACAAAACCAACCGAAGACAGATCAACATGCAAGAAAAAGCAAGCAAGCAAATATGGAGCATATAAACAAAAAGAAAAAGAAAAAAAACTTACCAAGCACAAACCTTACAAAACCCTTAAATAAGGAAGGCCTAATTTGTCCATGCGAATGAGACTTCTTAAAAGACTGGGCAACATCTGATCTCCAGACCAAACAAATTTCAAACCCTTAACACCACTTTTTGCTAAAAAATCAGCAACTGCATTACCTTCATGAAAAATATGATTCACAGTACAATCCAGACAAATAAGGTAAGCATGTAATTCTTCCCAAAAATCTTCTAGATACCAGTTGGGGTAATTATCCTTTGTGATCCAATTAACCAACAGTTAAGAGTCAGTCTCAATTTGAACCTGAGAAAATCCAAGAGTATGACACCTGCAAACTCATTCCAATAAGCTCTTAAATTCAGCAAAATTATTAGTAACAGGACCCAAATATACAGAGTAAGCCACAATCAACTTGCCATATTCATCCCTAATAACACCCCCAATACCAGAGTGGCCTGGATTTCCAAGACTATTTTCATCTATGTTAAGTTTGACCCAGCCATGGCAAGGTCGAGTCCATCTAACCACACGAACTCTCTTAGGCTTAGGATTCAAAATCGGGATATCAATCTATTCAAAATATCAATATCCCGGGTAGAAACAGAAGAAACTTTCATAACTTGATCCACAACACGACGGAGCCATAATTTAGCGTGCCAAACTGACTCAGCCGTATTGGCTTTATCTTCATACTAGGCTTTACAATGCCTCTCCCAAAGCTTCTAGGATATAATAGAAGGAAGAAAACCAAAAATAATTCACACTTGAGAAGACTTACTCGCATGATGAAACCAAAAATTTGTTTATTTTGTCCAAGGTTAAAAAGAAGTCATATGAACCTCAAGCAACTAATATTCTTGAAAAAAAATAAAATCCTCAAAAAATATAATAAAGATAAGATGCATGAAAATATAGATATATATATATATATATATATATATATTCATTTGAATTTCAAGTGTGTACCATTTTTTCTTAAAAATACTTGTAGGACTTACTGCTGATATCTGAAGTTACAAACATTAATTCGATCGAATCTATATCTGATCAATACGGCTTTTTTATTTATAATATGAGATATTGCATTTACAACAACGACTAAAAAATAAATACTAGGAGCATTACTTTAAAAAAAATGAAAAGAAAAAAATAAAGAAAAAGAAAAATGTATATATGGGTAGACATATATAATTGAATTGGCAGAGAAGCCCAAGGACCAACAAAAAGAGATATTTTTCGTGTCCGAAATCATTAACATAAAGACCAATTGTATGACACAGAAAAATTCAAGGAGTAATGTTTTTGAGGGCCGGCCACTAGATGATGATGAACATGTCCATTATTATGTGAAGTGTTTGACCTTTCATGGTACTCTATTACTGCTCTGAAACTAATTTTGGGACAAGCTAGCTGGTTTATATTCAAAGGCAACGCTCAAGGGAATCTTCGCATACTTTCCACAAAATCATTATTTTCAATCATAATGATCACGTTGTTTCTAAGTTGACTATTTTTAATTCCTCAAAGGGTTTCATAATAATTAGTTGACATAAATATATTATATTGTTTCATTTCTAAGTGATCAAGTCTCGTTGATCACTAAAAAGTGATCGAAGACGTTGAAAGATGATGCATGATGATTGAGAAGCTGATAATTAATGTGATCTTTAGCCGTAATTTCAATTGTCAATTAAGTTAAAAACATTGTGATTGAGAATGTGATCTTTGCAAAGAATATATATTATGCATTTTCTTCTATGATTTTTTCACCACTAATTTTCATAAATATTATTCTCTTGTTTAAATGAAATAGATGAGTGTAGATCAGTAAGAATTCGAATTTAAGATCTCTGTTATGATACTATATGAAATTATAACTTGTTCAAAAAACTTAAACTGACGAGAAGAGGTAGATTTTATTAATTAATTCATATACTTTTAACATAGCCGACCAATTAAATATAATAATTGAATTAACTATGAAATTTAGCTCTTCACTTCTTGATTTATATCATGTTCGATCTTTAGAAAATCATGTACTCCCCCTTTACCAGGACAGAGAGGTAGCAAAGGAGGAAAAAAATAAAAGGGGAATTGGCAGCATGCATGCCTGTCTCTGATAGTACTCCTGCTAGCTCCTCGGTTTTGTAAATCTCTCTCTCGTGTCTTCCTTCTGGTATTGGGTAATGAAAAAACAGATTGCAGAAGCTCAACCGGTGATATTCAAAACTATATATATATATAGATATATTTATATGATCCGCATGCATGTCAGAGCTTCAAAGACAAAATAAAACAAGAAAATGGAGCACCAGAGGTAGGGGGTTGAAACCTGAACCATTTGAATGGTGTTGATAATCATGCGCGCACAGAATACTTATTTACTAATTAATATGGTGATGAAAATAAATACAAAGTTAAGAGGAATAGTACTTGTTTTAGTAGGGCTATTTTATCATCCTCAATAATATTGTGTGATGTGACACGCTTAGTTAATTGATTTGGTAGATCAACTATTTCAATATTGAAAATCCACTTAAAATATGCTAGACAATTGACATGATTGAAAATGATAAAATGAAGAATAAAATTTCTTTGTTTCATGGAGAATGTTGATTTTTCTCTATCTTAAATGTTATCAATTTCAGTCATACTTATCAATCACAATCTTTTGAATCATGGCATAAAGTCAAGTCTTTAAATAAGATAATCATATTCGAACTCTCAACCCTTATATATTAAAAAAAAAATCAGTTACACTTATTATACGACACATATATCTATAATTAGAGATGATTTATGATGAAAAAATACATATAATATATCAAGGAAAGAGAGACAACAAATATGCATAAGTGAGCACGTCTAGTTAACTCGAGTGTTTTAGGAATTTTTATATGATTAATAAAGCACACTCAAAAAATGAAAGGTTGGAAAGAATATTTCATTACACCTAACACAGAGAGAGAGAGAGAGAGGGCCCCTACCCCACCGCCCTTTTTCGCGACATAAGTTACCTTTTGTAGGCAGCGGTATTAGCCAGCGCCCAGGCTCTTTTGGCTTCTGCAATACCGACTCTTCCGAGCTTAAATATATTAGTACGCAAGTAGCGTTGAAATGTTCGGTTTCATTTGTTGCGTGTGTATTAAAAAAGGTGCGCAAAAATGGCGCATGGTAGGGGCGGAGTTCAAGAGAGCTGCAGGCTGTAGCAGCTAGCGGAATCAGTACGTAGAAAAGCTGATCATAATGTATATTTGTTTGCTGACAATTACTTGTTGTATGTTGGGTTGTCTGGCACATGAGTATTACTAGTTCTAGTACTAGTACTGCTGCATGCCATCTTAATTTCATAGTTTTTGGAGGGGCCTCCCCCCGTGTCCATACGAGATCAGAGCTAGCTAGCTGCGCGCCCTTTATATGCCAGCCTAATTTCATGGAGACTGGCCTGCCTGCGCGCAGATCATCATCGATGCCATATATCGAGGCTATAGATAGAGGGCCTCGGCCAGATCACAACTCTGATCATCATCCATCCCCTGATCATGATTATGTGTCCTTGAATTTTCTTATCTCAACTTTTTTTTGATTTCTTTTGTTTTGTTCTATTTGGATCTATATATATATATATATATATACACACACACACACTCTTTCTTGCATCATTTCCAACAATTTGCACCAGCTAGAAATTGAGAAAATGGATTAATGTACATCATGTAACAACATTAATTAATGTCGCTCAGATCATGAACAAAATCCACCAATTGGTTAAAAGTGTGAAACAAATATTTGGGTAACACATCAATTATCGGCACTAACTATAGCCTTGATCAGAGATTTCATGATTTCAACTTCCATCTCCATTCAAATCAAGAAATCGTGCCCACGGCCACTTTAATTATGCTAGCTAGCTTTAATATTTAAGAAACTATGCCATAGTTTCATTGCCTAATTGCTCCTCTTTAATAACATTCAGTTCTTAATTTTTTTGTATTTCCTAATATTACTTCATAATTGTCCTTTTTTTAGGGAAAAAAAATCCACGAGTTCATGGTCAGCCCAATGAGCTCAAGAAAGGTCCAGCATACCTTTTTTTTTTAAATTTTTTATTATTATTATGAAAAAAGACTTCTCTCAATTAATAGGAAAAACTCGCTCAAAATTCATCAAATAGAGGTACCTAGCTTAGCTACTACCTACTAACACTCAGATGCGGTCAAGCATACAAACAAACAAAGTGTCCTCTATCAATCACTTAGCCTGACACAACTCATGAGCTGAGCTAAGCCAGCCCTATTTTCAGTCTTACAAGTTAGGACTCATATCAAATCAATAGTCCAATCTTCTTCCTCAGAACTCTCTCTCTCTCTCTGGTCAACTATATCACCTCCACCACAAAAAAGAAAGACTTCCTACGTTACTAAGGTTCATGGTCATGAAAACACTGTCAAATCGATCTATTTCCGTTACCGATTAGACAAAATGAGAAGCCAAAAAGTTAAATGGAAAATCAATCCAACCACCATTTTTCCACCTCAAGTAGGTAATCAAAAGATTCCAAATTTCTCAATTATATGGCAGCAAAGCCATTCTAAATTACCATTGCCCCATCCCTACGTACGTACCCTAACTTTATTTTCTTAATCATCTATAGTAAGCGAGGCTGGATCATGCAATAGCTATTAATTTAAATTCTTGTAACATGGAGTTTTTAAAGATGCATGGCCGCTTGGTGGTTGAGTTCTTTTAATATATTCCTGGCAAAATGGATCAGTACTACTTCAGAAGGTTCCATCAAGTGTATATGAAGGAGAGATCAGTCATCATCTTAGTTCACGTGCTGTGATACGTCCAATCTCAAACGAATGACTATTCTATAGAAAGAAAATTGCATGCAGATCAGTTTTCCAAATTTCTACGTACGTACCCGTGTTTCCCAAGGAAGTAATTAAGCTAAGTACGCCAAGGGAATCCCCAAGTTGATATATATATAAATATATATAGATGAGAAGCTAAGTTTCAATCAAACACCTTTTTAATATGTTTTATTTCTATTTATTTTCGGAAGAGACCAGCATTTTGCTCGAGAATCGCAGGAAACCTTTATATTCTTTTGCACTTAATTGTAATTAAGCCAGCGTTGAATATTTTGGAGCAATACCAAGTACTTAGTAGTAGTTAAGTATTCAACAGAGGCTACAGATCTAGCAGCGATTGAGTAAATTTTTTGTGGAGTATAACGCACTAAGGTCCAGTGCTTCAACTTATTTTGATTAATTCAGCCTAAATTTCCCTCTCAGGATGCTCATGATTCGCACAATCGACATGCTTGATGCATCTGAAAGAAAAATGCCATTGTTACGACAATACTAGTAGTTTTCGAAGCGATGTAACTTTAAGGATAATATCATCATCACCACACATTAACTTGAAATGGTTGAACAACGTCAAAGAACGCACAACATTCACTTTGAAGTATAGATGATTATGGACATTCACAAAACGCACTAAGTTGACATAATATCAACACACAACGAAAGAGAAAGAGAATGAGCAGAAAGCTTATCCACCGTAAGAAAAACGGGCTTTTATTGCCAATCTTGTAGTGATCATTGGAATTTGGAAGATAAATCTAGACAAGCAACGAAAGATATGTGTGTTACGCGTTCGGTACCCGGCCCCCACAGCTAAAACCATTTCTTGATAGAACATATAAATACATATAATAATCTTCGCGAGGAAAGAACCATTTCTGTATTCCAGGCTTTATATCTATAAGAAAATGACCAAGCATAACATATTTAATTATGAGCTGAAAGCTGGCTTAGTTGCGTGAATGCTATTAATTAGCATGTACCAATATTCTGCTGCAAATGGCTTTTTTCCGGATAATAATAAGCTCAATTTGTAGACACGACTATATATCTAGTACTAGAGGGCCATGATATAGATTTAGTGTTGTGAGATCATGTATTATAGTTTACAAAAGTAACTCATTTAGAACACGGTAAGATTAATGGAACACGATATATAAGATCAAATTCTCGAATAACTAGCTATCATATATAAGCTTTATAAAGCTGCTTCCTTGGTCCTTAATTAGGGTTTTCAAAAGGCACTCAAGCATAACCGAACCAATACTTAAAAGCCTGTTGTCTGCTTATTCATTTGTGACATGCTACAAAAGAAACAACTTAAAGAGACGCAGGAGGAGTTTGCATCATATATGGATGATCATAATAAGTAGAACTTAATTGTCAGAACAATAAACAATTGATTTATGCCAAACTACACTCAAAATGACTAAGAATCAATATTTATGGCATTCTGACAGTATATTAATGCTATTTTCTCTCTGCAAGAGATCAGATTTACAAGTGTTGAACTCAAAGCAATAGCGATGAATAAATGCTGGAGTAAAGAACTCGATCCCTAGCTAACTGACATACAAGTTAAAATGATTAAACTGTGTTTCTGTTATTCATGAATTGGAGTCTGAACTTATGGAGTCTCAAATTAAATTGTCTATCAGTGAGAGGTTATGCATGACGAAGACAATGTTCTCAGAGGGATGCTAAGTACTCTCGCTAGTTGACGTTTTTTTAATTTTTCCTTCAAAGTTGATGAACCCAAATTAAGTCGAAGAAAAAACGGGGCGAGAATAAGATACACCGTACAGGAAAACACTAAACAAGCTCAAAACAGATCACCATTATACCCACTGGTCAAGAAAAAAAATGCATTAAAAAACCCTAGGGCTTTAGCAGGAAGATTTTAAAATTATAACAGGTCCAAAAAGGGCAGGGGGACAAAAAAGAGGATTGGATGGAGGGAATCCAGAATTAGATAATACCAATATATAAGTTATAAGCTGTCGTGTGTGGTCACACTCATGTTGCATTCATGCAAGACAACCAATCAATTTGTCCACAGCCATACATTTATGTTAAAATAATCAGCCAAAACTATAGCCAATCAAGTTTCCCCAAAAGCCTATGGGTGCTAGAAAAGAAATAGGTAAAAGGGGAAGAGACAGCTCATTTCCTCCATTAGAATATAAAGCACCCATATCCAAACAAAAGCTTGAAAAATGAATGAAAAACAGGAAACCTCCCTTGCAAAAGAAACCAAAGATTTTCCCGTGTATAGAAATATATAACGGGGTAACAGAAAGGTGGGTGTGAGGACAAAAAAAAAATTATCGCAATAAATAGGCCATGATATTAGATATTGATCAATAAATACTAAGGAGTTGACAGGCCGGGTGTGAAAAGATTGACCTGCGTCTATCCTCCGTCGTGTATCCTCAGTGCAAAATCTCAGATCCACCTTGTCTCATCTTCCATCTCCAATGAAACTGAACTTCATCTTCTGATCACTGAAAAGCCCACAAAAACCCAAAAGTACGCCCTACAGAACATTGAGAGAAGGAAAAGAAAAGCGAGTGACCGAAAATTAAAGGAAAATATATAATCCAATAAACCCCAATATCAGTAGTTTTCATGAAATTTCAACTTCTCTTTCACCATCCATGGATATATTATATTAGATTAAGATAAATATATCTGATTCAGCTTAGAAGTCATGAGAGTGATGATACAGTGTTGGGTCACATGAGCCACCTTGCGACCCATGCCTGTTCATGCCCTCCCTCTGGCTGTTGTGGCTGCTATCATCCTCTCCATCCATTGATCTAGATCCCATTTGACCTGAAGCCGTCGCACCCAGATTGAGATAAACCAACCTGGAATCAAGGTTAAGGTTCGCCATGTTGTTCCCACTGCTACCGCTGCTATGATCATCACTCATTGGCGGATATATGGTGGTGGAAGAAGGAGCATTTGCATTGCCTTCTTCACGAGAAAGAACAAGGGCTGCTGATTGAATCAGCTCAAGGCAAAGCCTGAGCTTGTTGGGTTCGATATGTGCTAGCCCCGGGACGGCTCCTTTGAAAAGGAAATCGGACGTTAGGGTTCTCAGTACGTCGAGGGGAGTAACCCCATCGACGGTCCGAACATTCGGGTCGGCATGGTGGTCGAGAAGGACCGCTACCATGTCGGGCGACACCATTTCAGCCGCAATGTGAAGGGGGGTTTTCCCGGCCGGTCCAGCAGGGTAATTAACATCTCCTGCACCGAGCTCAAGCAAGGCTTTCACAACTTCTCGGCTACAATTTTCGACTGCGTAATGCAAAGCTAATGCCTCATCGAGATTTAGCCCTTCGCCCATAACCATAAGCTTGACAAGTTCCACATCAGACGAGTCGAGTGCCCGTCTCATACGGCGAATCTTTTGGTCTTCGAGATCAGCGGCTGCACCAAGATCTTGGTGGTGGTGGTGGTGGTGGTGGTGGTGATGGTGGGGCATGAGGGAGCGGCGGGAGAGAGAGGATTTGACACGCAGTTCTTCAATCTTGGCCACGACTTCGATAGGGAGGTGCTTGGCTAAGACTTCAGGAGGGAGGCCAGATTTTGCAACAAGGTGGGAGCATGTGGTCCAAAGCTGGTGCATCTCTTGCTTTCTTGAAGCTAGTAGGACTTTCATTACATCTTCGATTGAGGCTTTCTCCACCATGCTCGCCAATTGCTTCTGTGGCCCAAAAGACAAAAAGATAATTATGATGGTAAGTAGAATTTACATCACAGGTGTTAGATGTCTGGGAAGTTTTCGCATAGATGAAAAGAAAATGATGGGATGTTTTGTGGTAAAATTGCGTTTAGTAGCCATTCTGTTGTGGTTTGCTCTCTTATAGTTTTTCGATTTAAACCCAAATGAGGAAAGTGAATGTTTGGGAAAGATTTGCTGTGCTAGCTGACTGTGGAAGACAAGACTGGATATCACGATCTAAATTTAGAAACTGGGGTATGCAGAATAAAGATATATAGAAGGAAACCAATTCAAGAAACACGAAATTATACATGAAACCAAGATATGCTTCTTTTGTCACACGAACATCAACATTTTATCCAGAAGAAAAAAAATGTTTTTTTTTTAGTGTATAACTGAAAGAAGAAAACGAAGACAATATTGAAGAGGAGGTGGTAGTAAAGAACAACAAACTCTGTAGGAAAATTGGAAAGCTAATTGGATGAGATACTTCGAAGACGAACTGAATATATAACAGATTGTATCCAACCAGATACATGAGGAGAGAGTACTAATTCAATTGCGTACGATAGGAGAATTGAAACACCGTGAAATAAAGCTCAAGTGCTTATAAAGGAGAAGACTGGACATAACTTTTCTTTTAAAAAAGGTTGAAGATTATAGAACAGAAACCCAGTCTTACCCACTTCATCAGAAGGATAAGCAAATTCCTAAACGATAATATATAAAGAATTAAAGAAAAAAAAAACCGCCAAATTAAGATCTCACCCACTTCCAAAACCAAACCGGCCAGTAGTTGCCCAAATTCCCAAAACCCACAAAAACATATGACCTGCTCGCTCTACCACACTGACCAGGAAAGACAGAGAACGACGCATCGTCATAAGTAGAAAGAAACCTGAGTAAGCAATGCGAGCTGTTCGACACCAAAGGATCTAGCGGCAGCAAGAGTGTCGAGAGCAAGATCAACGGCTGAGGTGCAATGCGTGTGCCAGCACCCTCTCTCCCCACAATTAGGCCTCGGCTCATGCTTTTGAGGCACAATAGAGACTTGGCCACTGTACAAGAACTGCAGCAGCAACAAGAACACCTCGTATCCCACCTCGTTCACCGGTATGACGCCCGGCCTCGAGCCCGGTGACGCCGCCTGGTTGATTCTGGACCCAGCTGGATCCAGCCCGGAAGGCGGGTCTGGCCCACAAAAGAATTTCCTAAAGAAGAGGCTCCGCGCCGCCAGGATGCATCGGTGGGCGTGGACTAGACGACCCTCTACGCTGAAGGTTACGTCGCTGAAGGCTTGGCCATTGATGAGGAGGTTGAGGTAGTCCATGGAAAGAGATCTTAGGGAGTCGTCCAGGGTCATGGTTAATTGTCTCTAGTTTTAGGGTTGCGTCGTCTCTCTGGAGTGCGTGTCTGATCAGAGAGGGATAGAGGAAGGTGGAAAGAGAAGAGTTATTAGGAAGTGGTGCAAGAAAACAGGAAGAGGATTGGGATCATTTCCTCCTCTTCTTGTTGATGATGGCACTATTGTGTGTTTTTATGAGATTCTCTGTGTCAAATGGAGTGGTCATGTAGTGCGTGTGGGGATGGCGGTGTTTTTGTGTTAGTAGAACTGTACAAGTAGATATTTTGAGAGAGAGAGAGTGAGTGAGTGAGAGAGCGCAATATGGGTGGCTGTTCTGGGCGGCTGTGGTATTTAAAATAAATAAATAAATGGAATAATTATTGACAATTAATGAATCAAAATTAATGGAGGAGATAGAAGAAAATGATTAGAGTGAAATGAAAGCATTTCTGTCCTTTTGTTTTTTATATAAACCAAAAGGATTGAATTATTTTTTTGGTTAGTCCGTGTTTCACTATTTGTAATATATATATATATATATATATATATATATAATACTAAAAAACCACATTAACATATTCAAAGAAGAACCTCAGGCTTAAACAAAATAATTATTTATTGGTAAAAAGTTTGTACTACTTTAGACGACATGGATGCGCCTGCCCTGTTGACTCATGCCAAGACTACTACTACTGTTGTGGTCTTCACCGTTCGATCTCAATTTTTTAATCGTATATACAAGAGTTACGCATTTGACTGTATGTATATAATTAGTTTATTAATTAGAAGGCAATATTACACACACATATATATATAATATATGTAGGCAAAGAAAAAAGCTTTATGTAGACTTTTTTGGCTTCTGGGAGAGAGACTGATGAGGCCGATCTTGTTGATCATCTGCCTGCCGACTGGTGCCATCACTTTCTTGGCCAGTACCATGTCGCACCAACGTACGTACAACTGTAACTCTCCGTGAATACCGAACAATAATAATATTCATTGGATATGTAAAGTCCATTAATTTAACATCTTCTACTACCCCACTTATATATATATTATTATTTTGAAAAAATTAAGGCTAGCTAGCCTTTTATTTTTCCCTTGGTAAAAGCTAGCTACCCACCTTTTAGCCTTTAGAAATATAACATAGCTGGCTTAGCTTGACTTCCATACAAAATTACGTAGGTATATAGTACCTTTACCGATGTTGCAAGTTTTTAATATATGCTTTTGGTCATGCTTCCTGTATATAACGTACGTAATCAATTGTGACCAACAATTTAATGGCTTATTTATATTTATGTAATATTCATGTAAAAAGGATTATAAATATATATATATATCAAAATAGTTTATATATATAAATATTTATAAGGTCTGTCGTATACATCACTGAGATATAAAATGCACATGCAGCCATAATTTTATTATCTTTACTGTTAGTATATATATATATATATATATATTGCACGACTTGTCGTACTTCTCTATTAAAAGATTCACCAATCTGGGAAAAAAATAATGAGGTTCCTATTTAAACAAATAAAGCATCATTATTTTATATTTTACATTATATATTTATATATTAATTGTTAAGACCATATATAGATCAAATGATGAAAGTTGTCTTATTAGTTAATTACTTAGTTGTTAACTCGTGATCATGAAGGTCCATTATTCCTTGAACGAAACCATTATTTTGAAGATATGATGACTTCCCTTGAAAATACACACTAATTTTAATTTTCTTGCCACGTTGAATCACATTGACGTTAGACCAGAAAGAGAAGAACAAAGAAAAAAGGGAAACTGAGATTGAAGTTGGGAGGAGGGTAAAATACTGTAAGCGAACACAGTAGTGGAGGCCGAGTACTGGAGATGGGGAGCGTGGGGGTTGGTTCAAGATTCATATAATATATTGGGACTGGAGCCAAACAAAACATGATAGTAGTTAATGTTGTACCTTAACTAATCGAGGTTTTGTTTTTCCTATTTTTAAGTGGGACCGGATTTGTACACGTGGGACAAGACCTGGCACGTGTAGAAAGAGGTCTTCCCAAGTGTTTTTTATAGTATTAGGTATTGCAAAATGTTAACTGTACGTATATGCAGTCTCGTTAGTTTAGTGGTCAGTAAGACTGTGAGGCAGACAGAGAGAGAGAGAGAGATATAGGTAGGAATTAAGAATTTAAGGGTGACGAGATAGAAGCTGTTGTTTTGCCCCTCAAAAAAATAAAAATATTCCGTTACTCTGTATCAAAAGAAAATAAGAGGAAAAAAAAAGAAAAAGAAAGAAAATCCCGTTGATTGACAGCACATCCGGCCTGACTGTCTTATGATTTCAAAGAACCCCAATTTGACATTTGACTTGTCTTTTCACGCTCTTACTCCCTGCACACCGCCCTCAAAAGAAGCCACCCACCTCTCTGTCTGTACTGTGTACCATGTCAATTGCATATACACACACAATTTAATTAGCCAGTTTCTGTATATATATATATATATATATGTAAAAATGAAATCTTTTTACGGTTATCAATACGCCCTAAAATACACCCAAAAAAAAGGGATTAAATAAATAAATAAAACGTGCTAGCTGGCTTCTTGATGGGATGATCCATTTCCTTAGTACTTTTGTTTCTTTTACTTCGGAGACTACAAAATGTTAGGTTTTGGAGATTGAAAAGGTTAATTAAGCTCAAGTGTGCCTGACACGATTGCATGGTACTACTCGGTCGGTCAAAAACATGAGCCTAAGTTGCGTAAGAGGACCCAACAACAAATATGGTTGGTAAAACTTTTAAAACAACAAATCATGTCTAGTCTAGAGTTCTCGAGGACCAAGCAATAATTTTGTTTCTAAGATCTTTTAAAAAATAATGTAATGGTCATATCTGTAGAGCTGTCAAGCAGGGTCGATTTTAATCGGTTAATTGATTAAGATGTTTGTTCAAACTCTTTTTTATCAAATAACATTGCCTATCGGCAAACCAATGGATGCATCGACATCCTGACTTCTTTAATATCATGTACTCATGTATTTATGCAATTAATTGATCCCTAGCAAAAAGTTATATTTCGATTTACCCCTATTTGTAACTAATAATATGTTTTCGATCAATGTGTTTAGTTACAAAGTTAACAACTTCATAAATACAAACAAAAATAAAGAATAGTTCTCGGTTTTACGTCTGAAAAATAACTCCGATCTCTCTGTACTTAAAATTTTGACTAATATTAGTCTAATTTTGAATACATTCAATTGGGACTATAAATGTATTCAAAACTATATTCATGAATTGAGTTTATATTATAGTCAGCAATTAGGTTTCCATGTCAACAATTCTAAATGTTGCAAATCTCAATTCTCTATGAATAGTGATAGATACAGAAGTGATCATAATTTGCCAAAATTTCAGATATGTTGGTATAACGAATACCAATCTTGAATTTTCAATCCAATTAATGTACGTTGGCACCGCAATTTTAAATAAATAAATATATATTTATAGTGGAAAGGGAGATCTCAACCCTATTGTGATTCATTCTTCCCCCCTATTATCGATTGATAGAAGATGAAGTAAACGCAATTTTGGTCGATGCCGATGACTATTCTACGAAATTATATATCGTTATTGGTACGTTAAATTATTATATATGTCTCTTTCGGCTATTGGTAGGTGGAGAAAACATGTAAAAATGGAGTGCATGTACGTAAAATTGTATAAATATTAATTAGTGATGGTTTTAATTGACTGTAAGCTGGACCCATCTCTTTCATTAAGAATATCAGAGTTACGTGCTAATTGACGAAAAAATATACTAGCTACCTAGCTAGCGGTATCATATCATGGCCGACGGCTTTGTGGTCAAAGGAAGAAAGCAGAGGCAGATTATTTCTGCTTGTTAATTAAATTCTGTTAGATATATGTACCAATTGCGAGATAGGGACTCAGCTTTTGTACAACTCATGACACTCTCTCTCTCTCTCCGGCCACAACATACGTAGGACTGATCCGTGGATGGAGTTTGAGAAGAGTTAAAGTATGTCCAGTCATGTTGAAAAAGAAACGAAAAGATCAAAAGAAAGAAAGTGACCTCAGAAATGAATGGAGATTAATGCATGTCTCCTAATAATTAATAAAATCAAATACTTTAATTTCAACCTACTTACTGCATGAGTACCTGAGGGGGAAAATAACAGTGGCCTCAACGTTATTATTATTATTATTATTATTATTCAGATGGACCAAGACCATGCATGAAATTAATTAAAAACATTGATATTTTCGATTGAGAAAGTAGTCAGATCATATAAAAAATAAATTATAAACATTCTATATTCACTTGTTTATTTACTTAATAATTGTTGGAGTTGGGTTGGTGAGAAGTTCTTGTCATTAATTTGAAAGGACATGATCATGAGCTCCCCTCCCCCACGCTTTTTTGTTTTTTTTACAAGGTGAAGGGTGTACGTATTGCCTTGACATGATCGGGCCATAAATGAAGGACGCACGCCCAAAACTTTCTTACGTTGTTACGAGTATATTTATTATAAAAAATAATTATTTATGATGAAAATAATTGACAATAAATAAAGAATTTTTTTCATATGATTAATGAGCATATGATGATCTTTTAATAATATTATTATTATTATTTAATCCCATGGATTATAATATGTTGGAAGTTCCCCTTCTCAAGGTTCTCTTCCCGTTGATATTACAGTCCTAGCCTAGCTAGCTAGCTCCTAAAGTAAAAATGCTCTATCGATGATCTAGCATTAAGCTTTAATTAATTACTTGGGTAAACTGTAAAGCCATGTTTCTTGTGATTTGGAGGAGTGCTTTCAAGTCTATGGGCATGGTGGAGTGGCGGTTCCCTTTACCCCGAAATGGATAATTCCTTGCTGTTACAAACGCATTGTTTAATCTTTATGGGTACAGGCATCTTGAAGATGCTGTAAGATTAGGGTGTAAAAATAATTAATTAAATATATATATATAGGCATCACCAAAAGCAGATCAGATGTGATTTGGTCCTTTCTGTCTATTGAGAGTCACTTCAATCTCTTTTCAGTTCCTTATTTTATCCGCATTTAACATGTTCATGATGATCTAAGCCCTGAATTAAAGATCAGCCTCATGTTTGATCAATATTTTCTTGTCAAAAGTGATCTGTCGGTCTACAATTAATTATATATACATGAGCAGCTACACTGTGCTGTGCATGATCATCTTTCACCGAATCAATAAAATCATTGCAGAATTTAACGAAAAACAATTAACTAATTAAAACTCAAATTAAAAATTATTCACTAATTCCGGCTCCTAATTTGCTAAGAAGAAATGCATATAATTAACATCATGACAGTAGTACATACACTTTTATGGTTGCATACAAATATACCTTAATTTATAAGATGATGTTATTTTTATAAATTATTTTATAAAAATGTCTCTCATTTAACACGTGATTATGTAAAAATTTAATTATATCATTTTTCTAATTAAGGGTGAGATTTTGAGTTCCAATATTATAAAATAGCATGCCGATCTCTCGATCGAGTATTCTAAAAAATATTAGCCCCCTAAAACTGGGCGGCATGCCCACAATCAGATGATCACAGCCAGAAATCATCTTCGATCATGTTTATATATACTTGGAATTTGTAAATGAGAGAGAGAGATCAGAGATCAGCGAGTGAGGTGGGAGCAGTAAAAGGTAGGTTTGATCAGAAACCATGCAGCATCGTGGCGTGGTGCTGGCAGGGCCCTAGCTAGCTCGCTGGGGGAATTAATTGATTAATTATTAGCATGGCATGGATGAGTAGAAGTTCTGATCAACAGTAAAAAGCTGGCAGCAAACTAAAAATAGGTGACTTTCATACAGTATCTCAACACTTTGGCATAAATTAATCACGACAATCGTCGACAAACAACCACATCTTCGAATAGGTTTGAATAATGGGATTGAAAATTTTTAATTTTAGTCTAAAATTTAAAATATTATTTTTTAATATTATCATTATTTTAAAATATAAAAATATTAAATTGGAATTTGAAAAATTAAATTATTTACTATATTTTGTTTAAAAATTTAAAAAAATTATAATGATGAGATGAGATAAAAATTTTATATATCGTCTCATTTGCCAAACCTACCATTAGTTTTAGAATAGGATGTAGATGTAAGCCAAACCCCTTGTCATAATTAAGATGACATATAAATTAAATTTAATAATTATATCGGTAATTTAATTATATGGTGTATAATGATAAGATGAGATCACTGCATACATAATAGTGCCCTATAATTATTTTGAAAAATAAAACAAGTATAAGTGACATGATTTTGTAAAGATTAGCCAAGTTAATTAGTCAAAGCCATGCTAAGACAATTATTATTTCAGTAGATCGAGCTCGAGCGTTTATCTTGATATTATAAAACGAGTCAAGTTCAAAATACTTGAAGAATATCTCATTCCAAAAGGTTAGGAAGAAATATTAAACAAGCATAATTAAGCAACCTGTTTCTTGACTTGCCTTAATTAGCTTTTCACAGACCTATCTATGCTTTTGATGTCAACACTACCAACCTAATTTCTTGAAATCAATACACTACGTTACCGATTAATTTGTTAGGTTGAAGAGCGTTTATGGTAGATCTTATTTAATTTCAGGCTCAACGTACGTACATTCCTCCAATATCAAACGAGTTTATATAGTGCTCTGAATACCGACATTAAATATATATATATATATATAGTAATTGAGATTATACATGAGGTATATACCATATATATATGGTCAACATTCGGGCCCGTACCTGGAGAGCGCGAACTATTGATAACCAATAAAAGATATTAATTGTAATCGCAGCTCCATCTTTGCAACGTACAAACAAAGTCGGGTATTAATCTGCATATTAAAATTGATTATTTCATATTCAAATTTTAAATTAGCACTATTTTCAATAAAATTTACTTTTTGACCAATCATATTAGATTGTTGCACATATTAATGTGCAATTGTGCTTGCAACTAGATTTTTCCTTAACGAAACTCCTCCATTAAATGCCCAAATGCAATGGCGGAACCACATGCATCCCAAAATTTTATGAAAAATCAAAATATGCTTTAGTTTTTAATCATAATTTTATAAACATAGAAAATAGTCCCCCCAAAAAAATTTATAATATCTCTATATTCTATAAAATTTTAATATACTTAAAAATGTCTCTTCAATTTTTTTTTTCTATAGTCTCAAAATTTTGTATAATTCCTATATATTATTTATTTTCAAAAGTGTGTTCCACTAAAATTAAATTAAAACTAAGTTTAAGAGAAATAATAAATTTATTAATATGGATCCTAAAGTTTTTTATTATACAATATTAAGCTTCTTAATTTGGAATCCAAAGTAAAAATACAAGAAAAATCATTTAAGGTTAGTGATCTATATGGAAAATAGTTGAGAGGTTTTATCCTCTAGACTTCATTGAACAAGAAAAATCTTATTTAAGGTCTCTATTATAGTATAATTATATGCTTAATGTGACATGAAAGTGTCTAGAGTTTACATAAAACTTAATAAAATAGCTTACATATATACTAGAATGAAAAATGACATTCTAAAAGATCATTTGATAGTTTATATGAAATAAATAAATTCTAGATATTTCATTCTAAAAATAATAATAGATGAATATTATTTCATAAAATATTACCGTAAAAAATCTGAAACATATATTAAGATGTTTTATTTTTAGAGTTTTATTTCTATTTGTATATTACAAATTATCAAGATTTAATTATATATATATTTGTATGTTTTTATGATTTTTAAATTTCAATATGTTACGCACTAAAAAATTTGACCCCCCTCAAAAAAATTCCTAGTTCCACCACTACCCAAGTCCAAATACTCCAGCTTGTGTATATATTTATATATAAAAAAAAATCTACATAATCTCTTACTATTCACACAACCTCCACACACTACACATTTTATAATTTTGTTTTTTTTTTTTTATTTTATCAAATATTGAATATATGAATAATGAATTGAAGAATTGAATTAGTTTAAGAAGAATACACTTAAAAAAAATTTGAAAATTTTAAAAAATTGTGGTGTGGAGATTGTGCAGCATTCTTCACGTATATAAATACATATACATACCTAACTCTGGATATCACATGTATAATTTACTGGTGACGACTTATATAAATTTATTTATTACTGTGAAGAATAATTAATATCGTACGTTTTCATTCTCATTGGTACTATCTCTGCCTGATAACAGGAAAACTCAAGAGAACGATGGATGACATTATAAGCACTCTAATTGACGTGACTAGCTAGATTTTATTGATCATTCAACTGAAGGCGCCGGCGGCTAGACGTCCAGCTGGCTAGCTAGATAGGCGTACGTATGCGGCCTATTATACTATGCCCGATCAAGGTTTTAAAAGTTGGAAGTTATGATCCAGAATTTTCTTCGAAAGCGTCTGCCAATATATATTAAGGACAACTTGGCAAAACTGTCATAGCATGCATGCATCGCCTCTAGCTAATTCTAGTATAAGATTCACTTTTAAGAGGCCTGTTGAGGATCGATGCTAATGGGAGAAGTTGTCCAACTAAGTTATGTCTATTGAATGGTTACAATGATAGGATTCGGTTGACTTTTGACTAGGAGGCACTCTTAATTAGGTGGTGCCCATTTGGATTGCATCTCTCTCTCTCTCTCAGTGTCAAAGTGACGAATGGCGAGTTGGTAACTTGATATTATGTTATTGGGAGAGGATCGATGACCATATATTCCATAAATGGGAAGTGGGTGAAAGAATCACATTAAGTTTTTGTGGTGGGTATAGGGTCAAAAAATACCACAATTAATTTTGAGTATGGGTAGTGGATCGAACATGATTCGAGTCAGCTCAATGCCTTCCCATCCCATTACAAATTCCTCTTCTAATGCACATTCCACCAATTAAAGCTTTTAGGTCTCTCTCTCTCGTAACTCTTATGTCTCCTCCTCAACCCTTTGCGTTTTGGAGAAGCATTTTGATCCCTTTTTTTCTCCCAATTAAAGATCGACCAATTTTGACTTAGTGAAATGACACTAGATAGGTTTTGACTACATGTGGTTTGCCACATTTGTGATATATAATAATGCCATCTGTCCACATGCATCTATATATATATATATATGATGGTCTTGGAGAAAATAATTATTAGCTTTTGACTCATATGATCATGACTAATTAACCATCTGATTATCACTATCCATTGAATTAGTAATGTCGATCGTTGGATTAATGGTAGCCTAGCATTCTCTCTCTCTCTCTCTCTCTCTCCCCCCCCCCCCCCCCCCCCCCCCCCCCCCCCCCCAACTTAAAAATGTAAATGTTAAAAAAAAAAAAAAAAGATTCTTCAACATGTATATGATGCACCCTTTTTCAGTCAAAGGTATGAATCGAATTAGGACTCGGCCTTGTGATCAAATTCCAAATTAAACTCCTTTTGAACACTGCTACTCTTTGACCAATATTAAGTTAATTTTCTCTTATTTTACCCACAACATGATATAATATATATATATATATATATATATATATATATATATATATATAAGCTTGCATATAAAAATATACGCTAGAAATATCGAATACGCTTTCACGACTTATATATAGTAAATCATTTATGTGAAAGCGTATTCGGTTACTACAAAATGCTTCAAAAAGGACTAGCTAAGAAGTAGAATTAATTTGTATATATTCTTTCTTGCATTTGCCTGATTAGGGATCGGTTTCACAAGAACAATGGGACGAATTAGGTTTTTATTGACACATGAAATGAGAATCCCAACACACGGATATCAGAAAAGTCGCCGGCCGGCCGGCCCTTCCATTCTCTCCACAATTCATGCCATTAATTGAAGACAAAACCTTATAAATAATTTAAAATTCTGTACGCCAAATACTAAAATTTATATATTTATGTTAATTTTTTAATTCGTTAATTCTTGTATTTAATGCCCTAGCTGTGCACATTATTATTGATTATAACAATTTATGTCGCATTAATCAATTAAGTAAAATCACATTCTCTGTGGGGTACTTCCATTTTCATATATAAGCAGGCTTAAAGTTATAAGTTCTCGAAGGCATTGAGTGACCCTGCAGGCCTTATGGAGACCACCACCACTAATTATAAAAGCATACATACACACGTGTGTGTGTATATATATATATATATATATATGCATACATACATGTATATATAGGAGGGAGAGGGATCCCTAGCGAAACCCACTTTCTTGCGCCGCCCTTGACTTCCACCAATTAGGGCAAATATAGTATACAATCATGAGATTGGCAGAACCATCACTTTTGAGTGGGAATTAGGTTGTGATTTTCCTTCCCTCTCATGCTATCTCACACAACCACCTTCTTCGGCCCCCCCTTCTTTTCTTCAACGACGTATATAGATGGATGGGTTGTCTTCCTAGTTAGTTCCTTTATACTTTCAACAATCTTGGTGGTTTTAGATAGAAACCGAACCTGAATTCAAGTGGTTATTGGTCAGTTTCCAATAAATCAGACATTTTTTTGAACCAGAATTAGTTGTATTCCATGCATGAAGACCAAAACCTGAGATGATTGATTTCATTTGAAAGCAAGGTTCCGAAAAGGTCCCACTAAACTAGGACCTCATGTATCGGTGCCCTATTCCTACTTTTCCCAAATAACCGTTGTAAAGTTTCCCACTTTTTAACCATTACTAGAGTTTTTTGTTTTTTTGTTTTTGTTTTTTTTCCTTCCAAGGATGTCCAGATACAGTGCGATTGAACTGTAGACTTTATATTAGATTTCCCTCAACACGTGAATTAGATCTTTCATATCTTGTTTGCAAAGGCTGCCTCCCTCCAACATCTTAAAAGCCATATTATATGCTTTCAGTTTCAGAACCTTGCATGTCTTTTGGACCAATGACTTTGGTTTGTTAGATTTTTTTTGTATCAAGACTTTCATTATATATGAACAGTGTGACTTTCCAAGCAAAAATAAGAACAGTACTCACTCTCATAATTAATTGATCTTCTAAAGCAAGAAGATCCTTTCGTTAATTACATAAAAAGAGAACGCAGATCAGAGACCACTGCATATATTCCACCAACATGACTCTCCCTAGTTTTCCGAACCACTTGCGACCCAACAAAACAAATCATAAGCATGTTTCATGTATGGGAAAAGTTATTCAAAAACAGTGCAAATAATATTAGAGACATACGCCCCGTTTTGTAATTTTGTGTGGTAATATGGAAATTGAGTGATTCCGAATGATTTGACAAGACGATGGACTGCATGTGAGGGTTGTGATGTAGACTTTTGACATGACCTTTCAAGTCCAGCCATGGCAGCAGTCTGGACACATACACAGAGTCACATAACAAGGAGCCTTTATGCATTAAAAACGGCTAAGAACCCGTACCGTCGATTAGAGAAACGGTCCCCTGGGGATTGATTACGTCAACTGTACACGTGTCCTCAACTCGTAATCTCTACAACTACCGGCCCCTGTAGTCAGTATTCACTTTCTCTCACCTCGGATGTTACACAGTTAGAGCATTAGTAGTGGGCTCAACATTCTTTAGTTAAAATTTAGCTAGAGAATTCATTTTTACAAATTTTAGCTAGTCACTTTTTACAACATCAAATAATAAACTCAGCAAATCTTTTAATATTCTATTAAAATATTAATTTTGAAATTTTTGTATATTTTAATTCTAATTATAATTTGAATATCATATGAGTTAGATATATTTTTTTAGTCTTATTTTTTTCTAACGGCTATATTTTTAACAGTTATATTTCTCTAACGAATATTTTTTTTAACGGCTAAATTTTTCCAACGGTTATATTTTTTAACGGTTATATTTTGTAACGGCTATAATTCTGCAATGGCTATATTTTTCTAACGGCTATATTTTTTAACTGTTATAATTCTCCAACGGTTATATACTTTCACCCTAAAACATATCATTTCCTTAACAAATATTTTACTCCAAAAATAATGTTTAGCTAGTGAAGTTAGCTCAACAAATTTGGCTAGCCATTTGGTTGAAGGCCAAATTTACTGTAGCTTTGTTGAGTTTATTATAGAACTTTTTTTCACATTTTGACTATTCTTTAGCTATATTTTAACTTTATTGAGTCCACTACTAATACTCTTACTGCTAGTTGCAGACAAGAAGTCCAAGAGGTTAATGTGCCTGGAAAAGTGACGTGTATCTGTTTGTTTACTGTGTGACTGGGCACTGACTCCCACGTGCGAACGATGATCCATGCACCTGACAGACACGCGCGATAACACACAGGGTCTCTCTCGATCTCGAACTAGCCAGTTAGCCAGTGGTGAAAAGCAAGGGGACGCTTCATTAAAAACGGAGGGGGAGAGAGAGTTGAGATATGTTTAATTTACACGTCCCTTCCTTCCACGTCTCCCTCATTCCTTTTGCCTTTCCTTCTTCAGATTGTCATTGATCCATCTTTCATCTTTCCCTTTCTCTCAGAGTAGTCTGTTCTCCGAGCAGTCTGACTACACAGCTTTCCTTGTAAGGGAGAATTTTTAAAACAAAATTAAAAAATTAAAAAATGAATAAAATGTTATTTTTTAATATTATTATAATTTAAAAATTAAAAAAAATTAAATTATTTATTAGATTTTATGTTAAAAATTGAACAAATTGTAAACCAAATGCAACCTAAAAGCATGTGACCATTGGGCTTTCGCACTCAGAAATAACTAACATGCATGTTCTCTTGAGTGGAGGGCACTCATGTCATTTTATTTTTTTCCTAAGCTCATGTCATCTTTTCAAATTGCATTTTAAATATTTTTGTGGGCTTTTGTTTTTTTGGGGGTAACTACAAACTAAACCATGAATTGAATCGTCTTCCAAGATCTCCCCCTGAGGTAAAGGTGGTTTGTTTAAAGATCAATGATACTTTATTTTGAAAAAATGATAAATGCAGAACTCATATGAAAAGAAAAATTAATTTTTTAATAATAAATATATTTATTTTTTAAAATAATTGTACAATACTTACATACTTCATAATTGTATGTAGCATTCTTCTTGTTTAAATAAAAAAAAAAAAACTTATAAGCAGACCCTTTTATTTAAACGAAACTCATCCTCATGAATCTCAGGCTTTAAAACAAAAAAGACAACTCTCCAAAAGTATCCAAGACAATTCATGACACAGTTGATACCAAAGCAAATTATGAGCATTTTGCAAATAATTTAGCATTCGATTTGGGGGTCTTGAACCCAATATAAACTTGTTTATCAACTTGTGATGGTGCCTAGAAGCCTCAACCCCAGGGCATGCTAGCAATTAATAGAGTTGATCGGAATATACCAACATTATATATAGCTGATCATTGAGAATATCAGTTATTACATATGCACTCTAGGCCTCATTTGGTTATACAGTTCAGATAAGATTAAATGGATATTTTATTAAAAGTTGAATAAAATATTGTTATAATATAATTTTTTAATATTAGTTTTATTTTGAAATTTGAAAAAGTTGAATTGTTATATTATATTTTATGTAAAAATTTATAGAAATTGTAATAATTATATGAGATGAGATAGTTTGGATTTTGGTATCCAAACCAGCCTAAGTTTTTCATCTTTTTTCTTTTAATATGATTCGAACTCACACAATTGAGACCAAGTCCAGCTTCACATGACCACCTGAGCTTATAAGGCCTAGCTACGTGTCCATAAATATATAGTTAAGAAAGTAGTGTTGTAGTCCGTTTCATGATCTGTTTTCCTCTCGATCGTATTGTTTTCGATTGTTGGAAAATTCCCCCAAGATAGTATATAATGTGATCATGTTACTTGTAATTATCTACAACCTTTTATAATTAGTCTGCAGATAATAAAGTGTATATATCAAAATTGGTAGTTTATTGAGTGTATTACACCTGCATATATATATATATAATATGATAATTTTAGGCTTGAAATGTCTCGTAATTAAACTATGCTATATTACAGCACATAAATACATATACACACAAATCAATGGGTACACGGACAAAGTCAAGGCAAAGCTCTGAAATTATTTCAATATTGGACTTTGGACATATAATAGTACTTCCAAATCGAATCTCTTTAGAAATTAAGAATCGATCTTTTGTCTCATGGTAGCTTACTTTGTTCCCTTTCCAGATTTTCATTATAGGGTTAGCCATACACTTCACATGTCTCTAGCGATTTACATGGCATCATCAAATGATACAAGTATTGGATAAGAATCTACAACACCCTTAGCCTCATTGATCTAATACTTTTTCGATCCTATTTTCTTGGGGTATTAAAATGATTTAAATTAAATTGATACATAATAAAAAAGAGAGATTAATAAACAATTATTAAAACAAAAAGGAGATCGAAAACAACTCAACGCACGCATTTATAAATATTATCACCTGCTAGAATTCGACACCTCATGGGCCAAACTTTAGGATTTAATATTCTAATTAATTAATTGCATTCATTCATGTTATCATATCTTTGCTTTTACAAAGGAAGCAGCACCAAGTGCTAGCTTTTCCCAGAAAAAGTAGTCGAGTGATACATTGTCTCTTAGATAGTGGAGAGGATGATGATGATCATAAGCATACATATATATATATATATATATATATATGTATATATAATACTTTAGGATCAAGTCCACAATGAGATCAAGCTTTTAACCAATTAACACATCGATCAATTTCGTTCACCTGCTGTGGGCCGGCCGATCGAGACTATAATAAATAATATTATATATGAAAGCTTCTATACTGACTTCATGCATGCATACATGAATTCACTATTTTTTTTTAATTTCTCAACTAATTCAAGTAATTAATGTTGCATAATTTTATTATTTCCATGATCATAATGATAGTAGATCATATTTGAAGATATCTATATAGACACACGACACACGTCCACTTTTGAGAATTACGCGCGTACGATATTGTCGTAGTAGATATGTATATTAGGGTTCGGTACTGCTGTGTAGTACTTTTGTCGTTCGTTTCAGTCTCACACGATGCTACTGCTCTGGAATTGTACGTTATTTGTAGGATGATTTTTCACCACCTCAATATGTATGATCCGGCCGTGTGCATTTGACGTACGTACGTATGTGAAAAAGGAAATTGGATTGCTTGCAATTTTCTGACCAAATTGCCGGCCACTCTCACATGTAATAATATAATATAAGGAAGAAAAGTCATCGATCATCATCAACATTCAAAATGGTTCATTAGATGATTTCATATTTAGATGATCAAGAGAATGCAGTAGCATTATAATATTGCTCCTAATATAATATTAGATTAAGTGACGTGTCACGTCGTATAAAAAATTCATCATGAAGACGTGGGTCTCCCTATCTTGCCAATTAACATTAATTAAACAACTTAATTTGTTATTGGTCCACATGATAATTGCCAGACATTAAGCGCGCAGTACGGATATTGGTGTATTTAAGAACGAGAGCTGCTACCCGTACTTAACAAAAACGTATTCTTTAGCACGTACTGACGTGTCATTTTTAATAAAAATAATAAAAATATAAAACTAAAGAGAGAGATAAAGATCCCCTTTACAAAACCCTAAGACAAACTTTACTACTTCTATTTTGAACGTGCTTTCGCTGCAGCTGGCCTCTCATGGCTTATGAAGACTTTTCACGCATGGAGAATGTAATACAGCACGCATGGAGAAGGTAGTAGGTAAGCACCCAAATTCCTTTTTATTTCTCTAGCTGACCAGCTGCCACCAAGTAATGAAAGAAAAACCAAAACTTGTTATTTTTCTGCATTTCGGCCTATCCAAATTGACTACTGATTATCCGAGTCTCCCTCAATACCCAAATCTTCTCAATCCAAATATTCAACAATTCTGCAATACAACATGATAATCCATATTTGCAAATGTTAAAACCACGCATACAAAAAGAATCCAGGAGAAATGAAAGTGTACAGAGTCTTGAGGTTGGAAATCTGGGTTAGTGTTAAAGGTATGGGTCCAGTCAATTGATTGTCTTCAAATTGGAGAATTCCGAATTAAAGGACAAAAACAGGTTGAGATAAAACATGATATGCCAAAAGAAAACGCAAATTCAGGATTTAGACAAAATTTATGGCAAAAAATCCAGGACAAAAAAATTTGTACCCAAACAACAAATTATTAGACAAATCCCTACATCAAGAAGAAAGTCGTTATATAGAGAAAGAGTACAACGCTCAAATCGTCTTCACCAAAAAAGGGATAAAACAAGAAATCAAAGAAAATAGAAATTGTACAGATGCACACAGGAAGCACAGTTCCTAATTTCATCTGGGATTTTACTGAGAGGTTGGCATGGTAGCAGAAGACACCACGCTGGAAGAGAAGGAGGGGGAGCAGCGAGCATGGAGACGGAGAAAGGGGAGAAGGGGACAATACGCAAAATGAGAGCGGGGGAGAAGGGGATAGGTTTTCACTTTATAAGTGCATTTACACTTATGCCCTTGCCACATCAGTCCGTAATTAACTTTACGTTTTTGTGTTAGTACGTTTAGCATTTCTCTTTAAGAATTGTGAGTTTGCTAGCAGCTAGCTATCTGTTGTAAAAGCAAAAACTGCTTTTGATGATGCATGCATATATGCCTCAAAATGGAAGTTCATAATTCCTAACCTTTTGCATTAAAGAAAACAAAAAAACGAAATTGGCAAGTAGACGATGAAGATCAGCTAGCGACCATTTATATAATTTGTTAAAGGCCGATCGAATTTGTGACAACCTGCTTTTGAAACATGATCATATAAACAAATTAAATGAGCAGGCAGAAGTGACAGTACTTCGCTCGAGTACTGCTAATTATGACCATCGATTGTAATATCCTTTAATATATATATATATATGCATGCATGCATGCATGCATGCATGTTTAATGATCTGTACGTTATGACCAATCATCACTAGTTCTAGTACATGTAATATTGTTTATTCCAAAGGTTAATCTGTTTTAGATACTATCTATAATTTGCATGCATGGCATTCAATAAGCTGCATATATATTATTACTGCCTGGTGTCGCATACAACGACACATGAATAGGAGACTCTGCACCCCCGGGGGAGGGGGGCGGGGAAGATGAAAACTGTTTAACAGAGCACGACCGGCCCTCGATCGGAAACATGATACCAACAACTTCGATCGAAACCAATTACTCGCACCAATCTCGAAGACGTAATGTGTACACGATCATGATATTAGACAAAAGACTCAGAAAGGTTTTTAAAAAATAAAAAATTAGGAGAAGATCGAGAAGAAATTGAGTACTTGTTCGTAGTACATTTGTCGCCCAAAAATGAAGTGGGCGAGTGAGGTCCGGATCATGTGTCCGAGAAGGGTGACATAATAGATGTTTAGAACCCACGTGTGCCACAATAGTCGTAGGGTACGTTAATGCATCTCTCAGAACTTTATAAACGCAGATCGATGAAACTTGGATTATGGCAGAGGGTTGGTTTGAAGGAGCGGAGAGGGTAATAAATCAATGTCGCAGAGAAGCCTGCAGTACCATGTCACTGCCATCACCAAAATGATCAAATAGTGGGGCAGATGTATGCGTTATATCTATGTATTTAATTAAGAGAGGAAGGGTGATGGGGGGGCAAAGCGTGGGGTTAATGTCTTGTCATATCGTCTCATTTAGTGGTCTTCAATGCCTCCGGCTCTCTCTCTGTACATAACTTCATTTAGTGCAGTACTAGCTACTGCCTTCTCTTTCCGAGTTTTGTCACATTCAAGGGCTTCTCTCCCCTAATTTAATTTGATTTTGTGTCATTCCTTTTAACGTTAAAGGTTATAATATTTGTGACCCAAAGTAATTATGATTATACTCGCAATGTTGCATTTGGACCACTTCCTTTTCGTTCCCTATATCAGAAAATCATTGCTCTATTGCTATTCATTGAGTCAAGACCTAATTCTGTCGAAACTTATTGATTCAAAAACCAAAGAAAAAAAGAGAAATTCCCTCCCTCGATTATATATATGAAAAGAGTTCTACTATATATAATTATTTTTACATATTTTTTACACACTCTACTGATGTAATTGGCCAAAACAATTATTTTATATTAAAAATGTGATGTAGCCAATCACATTAATAGAAAATGCAAAAAATATAACAAAATAACGGCACATAAATTTTTTGTTATGAAAATAAACACGAAACAAAGGCCCAAGAGGTGTTTATTAGGGGTGGATAGCAGGGCCCCACACCCCACTTCAATGCCCTATTCATCCCTTCCCCACCCATGCAGGGCGAGGCTTCCTTGCCGCTTGTGCCGCGGGCGGGGGGTCGCGCCTGCACAAGAGGCCTCTAGTGGAGGCGGGGGACGAAAAGGGCTAAGCCTTGCTCCTTATTTCCCCCGCCCTGCATACATTATATTATATAATATTATATATTTATTTAAAAAATCCCTTCATAAGTGAAACGGACAAAACAATGTCATTTTATTACCTGTTAAGTTCCCCTTACCCCTCCCCCCGAGCCTTCAGCCTTCTTCTCGAACTCTTTATCTCTGTCTCTCAAACTCCATCACTCTCTCGCGCCTCACTCTTGTTGTTCTCTTATATAAATATATAAATATATATATATATATCTCTCTCGCACGACGCACGACATCTACCCAGTATCCTTTCTCGCCGTCACATGGTACAGCCAAAGGTAAGACTCCGCTGTTAAGTGTCTCCATTTTTTTTTTTTATTTGGAGTTGGATTGGAGATTGGAGGAAGGATGGGTTAAATCGAAGATGGAGGATGGGAATGAATGTGAATTTGTGTGCTGTGAATTTGTGGATTGTGATTGTGCATGTGTTTGAACCTTTTTTTTTTTTTTGGTAGTTTGTAGGGTTTCGGATTTGGAACCCTAAACTAATTTAGGGTTCCAAATTTGAAACCCTAAATTGATTTAGGAGTTTCAATAATTAAAAAAAAAAAACCCATAAACCAATCTGAAACTCTAAATTGGGGATTTGATTTAGGGGTTTCAATTCAATTGATTTGTGGGTTTCAATTAAATTCAATTGATTTATGGGTTTCAATTGAAACCCTTAAATCATTTAGGGGTTTAATCCGAAACTCCGAAATAAATTGATTTAGGGATTTCGAATCAATGTAGGGTTTTAATCCGAAATCTTAAATTGATTTAGTGGTTTCAATTCAAACCCCTAAATAAATTTAGAAATTGATTTAGGGGTTCAATCCGAAACCCCTAAATCAATTTATTTAGGGGTTCAATTGAAACCTCAAAATTTTCAATTTACAATTTCAATAGAAACCCCTAAATCATTAGCATTCTTTGATTCTTTTTTTCAGAAAGAGAATGATTTTGAATATTTGATGACCCCATTTTTGTATTCTTTTAATACATTTAGGTAAAAAAAATTTCTTTCTTTTAAAACTCTTAGAACTAGAAAACATTTTTTTAATTGTTTGGTGTATTATTACGTGTTTTCTATATCTTATGTTGGCTTTGTACCTTGCCTTGTTTTTTCATGTGTGGTGTATTATGATTTTTTTATATCTTGTGTTGCTTGATTTTTTTTAATTTTTTAATATGTTAGGGAATCAAGAATGTCTTTTCAAAGGAATTTCAGTGATAGTTCTCCTACCCTTACCAGTACTCCTGCCTTAGAACCTAACCCTACTCCAATACCTACAGGGAATACACCTTGCCTCACCCCCCAGCCCACGCAGGGCAAGAAGCCTATTTTCATAGTTTGGTCTCACTTTACCAAACTAGAGGGTAGTGACCCCAATAACCCCCAAGCAAAATGTAATTACTGTGGGAAAATATATGAATGTCACTATAGGAAACATGGTACATCCCAGTTAAATGTCCATTTAGAGGAACAATGTAAGAAGAATCCAATATTAAGATCATTACAGGATAAGAGTCAATCTAGACTAGATATTGGACTATAAAAAATGGTGGATGGAAGTAGTAGGGGTCCGACGTTGAAGGAGTATACGAAATATAATCCCGATGAGTGTATAAGGAAGTTAGCTAGTATAGTTATCATAGACGAGCTATCTTTTCAGTTTGTGGAGGGGAGAGGGTTCCAAGAACTTGTCCAAGAATTGGAATTTAGATTTACGCTTCATTCTCACCACACTGTGGCAAAAGATATTAAAAAGATTTACAAAAAATATAAAGATGTTTTGAAGGGCCAATTGATGGGTTTGGTAGTTTTACTCACTACCGATTTTTGGACTTCCATCCAAAATATGAATTACATATATTTAACTGTGCATTTTGATGATTCTTATTGGATATTTTGCAAAAAGATTGTTAAGTTTTCTCAGATAACCGATCACAAAGGTGAAATGATTGGAAAGACCTTAGAGGCCGCAATAAAGGAGTAAGGATTAGCACGAGTTTTGACAGTTTCAATTGATAATGCCTCATCTAATTATATCGTTTTGGGATATCTGAAGACTTACCTTAGAGAGGCAAATAAGACATTATTGGGTGGTGAATATTTGCATGTTAGATGTGCTGCACATATCTTAAATTTAATTGTAACTGAGGAGTTGAAAAATGTTGATAACTCGGTTGCACGAGTTAGAATGACTGTGAACTGGATGAGATCTCTCCTTCTAAATTGGAGAACTTCAAGGTTACTGCAAACACTGCGGGCATAACATCAAAGAAGAGTCATTTCTACCAGATGGAACTCAACCTTCTTGATGTTGGATGCGGCTCAAGAATATTAGGCAGCCTGTCAATTATTGGGTGATGAAGACATTCAATATGTCAAATACTTTGATGAGCACGAGGGATTGGAAAAGCCTAGTGATGATGATTGGGAGGTAGTTTCTACTTTTGTTGACTTTCTTAGACTTTTTTATGATGTCACATTAAAGTTATCTGCTTCTTTGTACCCTACATCCCATGAGTTTTATCAACAAATATGTAAGGTGAAAAAAGAATTAGATATGTCTAGGGGTTCCAATCTACGGATGAGGGAGATGGCATTGACTATGAGGATCAAATATGATAAATAATGGGGAGATTTGAGTAGAGTAAATATTTTATTATACGTGGTTGTTATTTTTAATTCCCGTCTAAAAATTGATGGCATGGTATATGGTTTAAGACTTGCGCACGATTAGGCATGGGTTGATCTTTTTGGTGATTTAGCCTGAGATACTCTGGTTAAATTATATGATGAGTTTATTGCGATTACGGGTGGTACTGCATATACTACACCTACACATACTCCAACACCTCCTCTAGACACTAGGTCAAAAAAGAAGCTTAGATTGACATGGACTAAGATCCTTGCACAGAATCTCACACTAATCCGTCAAGGTCAATCTATGGAGGCGAAGTCGAGTTAGACAACTATTTGTCATGGGATCTTATTCAACAAGATGATGATTTCGATATATTAGAATGGTGGAAAGTGGCAACAAAGAAATATCTCATCTTTTCTGTGATAACTCGCTGTATTTTGGCCATCCCTATTAGCACCGTTGCCTCAAAGTCAGCCTTTAGTATCGGATGACGCATATTGGATCATTGTCGTAATTCATTGTCTCCTACAACTGTGAAGGCATTGATATGCATACAGAGTTGGACGATGGGAAAGAATATTCATGTTTCAAATGTTTTGGATCTTAAGAGACCGACGAGGTGGAGGGTGGTGATTAGCCTGAATCTAAACTATCTGGTAATTATTGTTTTCATTTTATTATTTTGATTTATTTATATTTATTTCAATTTCATCAGTATTAATTTTAGTATGAATTGTTATAGTAACACATGAGATGACTCAGAAGACATCTACCTCCGTTGTAGTATGACTTTGTGTTAAAAGACCCACCATTGCCAATTTAGCATTTGAATTTTGTCATACCCCATAGGTTTGTACAATTTGTAATTTGTATGCCATTAGTTGACTTTGTTGTATTTACATAATTTTTTTTATTGTACAATATGAATATTTGTAACTCAAGCCTCAAATCTCAATGAGTTAATCAAAAGATTACTTGCCCGGCCTGCCCCAAATGTCACAGTCAAGAACTCAAACAGTTCTCTTAGTATCTTTAAAATATTGAAATCTGAATCATTTGTACGTATTATATATTCAGTGATTTGTAATATTGATACAATTTCCTTTGAACACTTTTTAGTTTGTAATTTTGTAATTGTTTAGCCTAAAATTTTGTAATAACTTAGTTATTATTATTAGTTTATTAGCTAGTAGATTAGTTGTCTGTAATAGTACTTCATAAGTTCATTTTCTCTAAATTAGTAAATTTGTATTATATATATTATTTTTATTCATTTAACTTTTTCTTAATCTGGTTTTTTAACAACTTTTTTTCCTTTTAATTATATGGGCCCAAAATGGCCCAGAAGCTATTTCTGGACATTTTAGGTCCATTTCAACGGTTTTTGGACCAAAAATGGCACATAAACTGCCTATGGGCCAAAGGCCCAGTAGGGTGCGGAGGGGAGGACGAATTAAAACCCCCGCCCGCACCCCATTATCTGGAACGAGGTACCCCACCCCCACAATGAGAGGGTGGGGGACGGTTTAAAAAATATCAACCCCACCCATGCAGGGGTAAGGGGCAGGTAGCACCCTAATGTTTATGACTTCGTTAACTCCATATATATATGCATGTGTATATAAATCCTCTCTCTCTCTCTCTCTCTACACATGTACGGAGGAATCGATTGGAAAGAGACAACGATTTAGACGTGAGCTTGCTTGATTCATTCTACAAGCAGATGCAAAAGAAAAAAACCGAGTTATCACAAAAACAGCCTACATGTCTAGAAACCTGTATTGGCAAAGCTCTGCAGGCGGCCACACCTTACAAAATTGCCCAAAACTTCTTTCTGCAAATTAACACAGATTCCATCCTCTTTTTATCGTTTTCTACCAAATGCGATTTAACCTCCCACAGAAATTTGGGAGCAACATCTATGATTCTTGATGCTATAGATTCCTCGTCTCTAATAATAATAAATCCCTGCACATTTTAACATTTTCAATAAAAATTCTGGAAATAACTTGGAACTGAACAAACAAGATCATTTCAAATACCAACCTTGATCGACTAGAAACAATCCCGAGAGAATGTACCTCATGCCAACCGAATAGACCTGTTCTAAATCATGCTTTCTACACAATTATTAGCTCTGGTTCAATTCCAAGGGGCCAGAAACTGAATTTTTCAGCTACTTTATTCACGAGACCAAGGCCAACCAGATATATTAAAAAAATTGTGTCCTATTACTAAAGCTCTGTATTGATATTTCACACATCTTTGGCATGAGATCTCCAACACCTTCATCCTATGCCACCCAACAATACCCTTTTACACTGAGTTTGCCACATCTTGGTCAAAATATTTTCATTCATCTTTCATTAGCTTGGGATGGTAATTACTTAAATTATGATGCATGCAGCTGATTTATGAGTAAATTGGCACAGGGGTCTAATACTAGAAGTAAAATGTCGTAGTTGACTATCAATATCCTCTCTCTCTCTCTCTCTTTTCAATTCTGATGGCTTTAAAGGAATTTTTCCTTATGACATCCCCAGCTCACACAAGCAAGAAAATCATGGAATAAATACCTGGGGTCGGATTATACGGTCCATCTCCAACATAATATCCTCCAGTAAGCAACCTTCTCCATGGCTTTTATAGTGAGAGAAAAGATGGTCAGCATGCAACAGGTCGTACGTGCGTGGATAAGTTGAGAATGGTTCACACCTGATGTTAAGATATGTATTAGCTGCCAATAGCTAAAAATTAGACTAGAATTAGGTATTTTAGTAATCTCAGTCAATTGACAATATCTTACCAATCATGGAAAGCGCCACTTACTCCGCGATCATAAATAGCAGACAAGGTATTCTTCATGCTTGCCGGAACTACATTCATTACCCAAACAGGCAACGGATTCAAAGCTACAGCAAATCCACCACAGAAAGCATTCATGTCCATGACATTTCGTATTTCTGTCCTACTGATATTCATCAACCTCCAGTAAAGGTGAACTTGATCTTGCCAAAACAGAGTGTCTGAAGTTAATTCCTTTTCACTAATACCTGTTGTGAATAGATTAACCATCTTATCAGACTGAACAACACTGCTCTGTAATACACAATATAAATGTTCAAAATTTTATTACTATAAAGTTCTGCACTCAACAGTAGACAGACCTATTCTGGAGAGAGTCTCTGGATATATTGAAAGACGATCTGCCCTAGACTGTAGTTTCTGAAAATTTCTTTCTTCAATTCGTACTTGTATACAATTCCTCAGTGGTGTATTCCATGATGGTTTGGAATCATCAACATCATCACATATGCTCAACCGCTTCTGCTCTGCATTGTCCAGAAGGCAAGTTTGATTTTCTAGTTTCATCCAGATTGCTGTCTGAACTTTTCGACCAATGAGTTTCCAGCACATTGCTGAAGTCAGATTTACCAATTTATTCCAGATCGAGGGAAAATCTTTATCCTTTCTATAGGCAGGTGGAGCTGAATATACAAAGTACCCATTAGATCGCAGAAGGCGATTCACTTCTTTGAGTAAAATACCATCTGCAAGTAAGAGTTAAGAGTATAAAACAAGAATAAGGAAACTTTACATTGGACTAAAAAAAAAATTACCCTAACAACTCAAAAAAGAGCAATTTGCAAATCCCACTGGTGTGGAGAGTAACCTTCACATAAACAAGGTCAATAGCACATAACGGACATCTTAAATGATAAATAACCATTCCCGGCATTCACACATTCAACCAGTCAAGATGACTTCAGAACGCAACTTCAAAATGAAGTGATTTTAGGTGCAGAAGATATATGAGCTCTCACAAGTTGTGGCATGAAGCCAATATATGTCCATAATTTAGAACACATGCATCAAATTGTTACAAACAAGTTACACAATAAGTTAGTTGGCAAAGCTATCAAGGAACGTGTCTCTGGCCTTCATCACCAATCTCTATAATGAATAATCATGTGTTGGATACTTTTTATCATTCAAAACAAAATATTCAGTTAAAGTCATATGATGCTAAGGATTTTTTACGTTCTATTATTGGCCAACCTTCCAACTATATCTATATACATATTAATATCTTCAGGATAGGAGTGTACCATTCTCATGCCAATCAACACGACACCTTGAGCAGTGAACCATCTCGAAGGAGCTACTGGGGTATGGTAGTTGTTTTGTGGCTAAAGTAGAGATCATTGCACCAATTCCTCGCTCTAATGCAAATTGAATCTGACTCTCATGAATATCTATGGGAGCAAAAGACATTGTTTGTATATCCAAGGGAATGAGGTAAGCAGAGAAGCTGGCAACCCCACAACCAACATCCAAAATTTGAACTACCCCTGCGGAATGCAGATCACCTTTTTCACTAGTAATCATATTTCCTAACCTGTATTTTAAGACAAGAATCTGCAAAGTTAGAAAATATAAGGCATAAATCAAACCCTAGACATCAATCCTGATAAAAATATTTAAATCATAAAATATATAGATCTAGGTAATGAATGGTAAGCAGTGGATGAGTTAGTAGTTTCCTAACACTTGTCTCATCTGTAGACAAATGCTCCCCCTTAACAATTGGGGTTTAACTTGTGGAATATTTAATTCATATAGGAGGTATAGTGTTGGGAGATATTAATGCATGACTACAGTTTTAACACTGCCAAACATCAGCTACCATAAAAGCATAAGATGATGGGAAAGAGTGAAATTAATCATTTTATTAGTGTTCTAAGATAATATGAATCTTATTTCGATAAATTGACTAACAAAACATTGTCAAATGCTAACCCAAAGGCGAGTCATGTCTAAAAAAAAAGAGCTTAGAAGAACAGATTTGCCTTTGAATATACTCAGCCGCCCCATGTTTGAAATGGGTACCACCACCTGGGAACCACCAGAGTTGATTCTTCTCATGCACCCAATTTTGTCCTCCTTTGACTTTAGCAAGAATTGTATGGTTCGCATTGCTTCTCCAGACATAATCCCTGCTGGTTGGCCATTTTATTGGTATCTTATAATTATTTGGTGGTGGAATCAAGCAAAATAATCGCTTCTTGGGTGGAGGGCAGTGCCTCTCTAGTTGTTCCTTTCTAGAAACATCCAAGCTAACGACAAAATTCTTTACATAAGAAACATCATGGCAGGGGATATACTCATTGAATGTCAATGGGCACACATTCATCCCAGTTTCAGGGATCAAAAGCGGTGTTTTTCTGTAAGTAATAGCAACTTTGTTTGGAAATCCAGAATCATCTGCACGTGCAAAATGAACAAAATGTCAATCACAATATGAAGTCATAAGCCTCAGAAACACCAGATTGCATGGCTTTACAATGTGTTAAATCATCTACTGAGGCTAATTTAAAGGCAACAATAAACAACATACATCAAAGTATCAAACTTCCAACATGCATTCACTAGCTAGCACTAAAAATTCGGAATATTGCAATATATGATCGTAAAATAGTTCACCTTCAAAACTAAGTTTTTAGGGACGGGGGGAACGTTGTTGGGATGTAGCTACAAATTCTTGTTAAATGTATTCCCCATTGAATTCACCATGAACCCAAAGCCCATTAGTATATAAAACTTATCAATCAATAGGATAATTCGTCAATTCACACTGTCCAGTTTACCGAACTCAACATGTATCCAACAAAGAAAAACAAAAAAAGTAGGAGACCCAAAATAGTTTTGCAGCGAGAGAGAGAGAGGTTACCAGTGGATGATGAAGAAGACTTGACCGGGAGCTGGGAGACGTAAATGGGGGCATTGTTACCGAAGAGGGTGCCAGCGTAGAAGGTGCCCACCATTACTAGCAGAGCCACCATTATCATCCGCCCTGATCTCGAATCAAACGCCGAAACCAGCGCATGCCCACCCATTTTCAGCCTCTCTTCCTTCTTTATTTCTTTTCCTGTGTGTTAATTAGCTTTCTATCTCAACAGGGTTTCTGGTATTTCAGGAGGATTCGGTTGGACCATACCATTTAAAAATCTGAGAAAGATCCTTAGCTGAAGAACAACACTGACTAGTGACCACGATTGGTGCAGGTGCAGGTGACAAATACAGGTCTCATTTATTTATATACTTTACAAGTTCAGTTTCGAACGGTAAAAAGTACCTCTATACTACAAATTCATCAACCCGAAGGATGCAACTCAAGGACCCAAATTCAATCCATCTATTTCCTTTGATTGGGTTCAGTAACTTCGGCTCGGTTCTTATGTTACTATATTAATTTTGAAATTTTGAAATAAAACAAGTTAATATAATACAATTCATTGAGAAACAAAACAAGAATTTAAAGTAACCATTCGACATTACGCTTGCAACTTTGGATATCATTCCACATCCGTTAATTTGTTTTCTTAAAGAACTAATATAGGTCTCTCAAAAACTAAAGCCATAAGGACTTCCTGGATTTAAAAAACGAAAAAAAAATCTACCCAAAGTGTGGGCCAAAAAAAAAGTAAATTAGCACTAGGACGAAGGTATTTGCTTGGCCTCAAATTAAAGGCTTATCCTCTGGCTATTAGGACCTCTCCGGCTTGTTATGTATCCAGAAGGGTCTTCATTCACAAGTGTCAACATCTCTGCATTATTTCATGAGCTAATAGATATTTGAAATGAATGCCACGTTTAAGTTGTAGTTACTAGTTAGAAAGGAACCTATGTTTGGTGTAAGAACCATAGCCATGTGATCAGAGCGTGTCCTTTAAAGGTGGACGTATATATTGTTTGCATTACCATGAACTCATGAAAGTTGGTCAAACTTTTACCGGCGCAACACGCCTGCAACATTACCGCCGAAGTCACTGAATTGGGTCCTCATTTCGTGGAGCAAATCAAAAGCACCACTACTGTTTCCTTCGCCATCGCCGAGATCATTTTCATCGGTGTCCAAGAAACCAAATATCTATGAGACAACTCATCAAACAACTATAGAGCATGACCTACGCAACAGCATTTCTCATAAACCCCGATCATCGCATTACAAAAATTTACACGAAAATTCAAAACCCAATGTCGTCGAAACGCAATGCACCATCTTAGTCTATTTCTCCGTAAATGGCGTTTCTCTGAAGCGAAAAACTATCCTGGGCAAAACACACTCCTCTGATTTGTTTAATATAACAAAAAAACCGACTGGAAATGGAACGATAGGCTCAAATCCCATGTCATAGGTGACTAAACTGGGTGTACAAAAGCCGAGCTTTTGAAGACTTTCGTCCCATAAGAGATGATGATGGTAAAACAAGCTTTCGGGTGCGGCGTTAAGAAGAAGAGGAAGGATGGGGAAGGGGGGGCCAGTTAAAAAGGAATTTTGCAGTCTGTCAGACAGCCGCATGACCATCGCAGCCATGCTAAGAAGGCTGAGGACGATCCTCCACTGCACCAATGGTCCGAAGACCACGAGGCTGTTAATCACGCTCTGATCACGCGGCCATAGTTCATCAACCAGACTTCGGATCCTGTCTCCTTAGAACTCAAGGATACAGTAGTACGAGCCTATAGAACAGATCCTGTTCAAGTAAGGTCGTGCCCGTTAGACCAATAGCCATGGTATATAAAGCATTGTTTTGATGCGTATATTTCCGATGTGGGATGCAACGTACCTGCCGTTATTTCCTCACCATAAAAGTAGGTCAAAGATTATATCATATTTGAGGCTTCTATTAAATAATAGTACAGGAATTAATTTTATTTTTTATTTGGTTATTTAGTTTATTTTCTTGTAGGGCACACTTTATCTTATTATCAATGTCCTTTGGGGGGGGGNNGGGGGGTGTTGTTGTTGGCATCAGAAGAATATGCTTTACTTAAGTACCCAAAATTTCAAAACTTAAAACTTTTAATCACTTTGATGATCTCTTCATCTTGCACATAATCATGACTAACATTCTTTTCTGTTCAGATCGTTGGCTACTACATCATATAGATTAGGCATCAGAGAGTTAACGCCAGTGAAAATCCAAAACGAAGAATAGTCCCCATTTAACACATTAAAATCACTCTCAAATCAATCACTTCTCGAACCCTTTTTCTATGTAGCAGTAGTGTCTAAGATATCATATACACTCACCACGCTTCCATTGAACCAGATATTGCAACAGTCAAGAATGAAATAATAGCATTCTTTATTAGACACGACCTTTCAACAGAATCTCCTTCAACTCGTTTCTGTTTGGCCTGCCAAAAGATTAGCCTACGTAAACCAACAATATCGAAAAATGGATAAACTCAGTTTTTTATCAAAGTAATTCTTGCCAATACGTTGTCTTTCTTTCTGAAGTATTTTTGCCAGGTTTAAATAATAAAACCCACGACTGATTCAAAAATGGCATCTTCTGTTGAAGCCAACCCATTCAGAACACTTTCATGCAGGGCAACAGCAGACACTCCTACAACCAAAAACCAGAGACTGGTTAAAAACCAAGTGTCAAATCTTGAAGTTTGTTTAAAAAAAAAAAAAAAAAAAACTTGAGAAGTAAATTGAATTTTTGACGAGAGCCGAACATATATTAATATTCTCTAAAAGTACAATCGTTTTCTACTGTATTCTTTTTTACATGCATAGCCATCAAGAATCAAACCCACGCACTTCTGCTTCGTATCCTGAGTTATGAACATTGCACTCTAAAATGGCCCATGATACACTTCGATAAAAATAATATTACATGCACACACAAATGAAAAAATTCTGGATAATGACTACTTGAAAAAGTTCTCTATGCATTCTTATTCTGAAATATGCAAGTGGATTCACCACCAAAAAAGTACAACTTTTTTTGTGGAATAGAAGTGGTAGTTATATTACTAACAAAGGCAATCCAGAAAATCAAAACAATTCACGCCTACCTGGCTTCATTTGAGAAGATATACATCAGAATTCGTGGGACAGGACTTCGAATTTTAGAAGCCTCCAGAACCAATTCATTCGTATAGAACAAAGCAGCAGAATGAGAAAAATTCAGTCCGCATCCACAAATGAAGTGCAGTCAATGTCTTGAAGGGTGATTTTCCCCATATACAAATCACTTATGTGATCAGAACAGAGAGGGAGGCACTTCCGATTGAGACTTTCATGAATCGCACCCATCCCAGGGACCCACTTCTCTTCATCTGATGGGTTCACGTTCAGACAGTTTTGAAGTAACCGCACCCGATAAAAAACAGTAGCCATTTGGTCACAGAAATGAGCAATGCAGGAACATGAAGGCTCATCAGAAGCCAATCTGATCAAAGCCAAAGATAAAGTCCCATCAACAGGTTTCGGATCCGAAAGATTTTTATCTCCCATCATTTTAACCTCCCTTTCTGTAGGGAAGTACACTTCTTCGTTTCCATCCAAGTCAGAGACTTTTAAGTCTTTAGTGTAATGCTTCATGGTTTCACATTTGGTTGATTCATGCTTCTCAGCTAACGTCAATATGCAAGAGAACCTCAAGTGATAAGTTACAACAGTTTTGACCATCTTGAAGTTGTGACAGCAGCAGAAGAAATCCAGCCACCTCCTCCCTACACCTGCATACCACTTGATAATATCAGTATCCTCAAGAGCAATGAGTAACTTGATCGGCCTCGGGCGACCCATGCTGTTTGTAAACCTGGCCATCTTAACCGCCTTCCTAACAAGTTCTATAGGTGCATCAACTTTCATACACAGCCTCGTCAAATCCTCAACCGTTCTGTTAGCATATTTTAGTTCCTCTTCCTCCTCCACCCTCCTTTCTTCTTTCTCTAACTCCTTTCTAGCTTTAGCTGGACTCAAATGCTTGTCTATTTGCTCTTGGAACTTATCATAGGCTTTAACCAGCTCTTGGGGCAATTGATCTCTAATGTGCCTTAAAGAGAGAAAATCACCTGCTGTCAGCTTCCGGTGCCATTCCCAACGCTCTTCCAAGGACCCCAAGAAATCTCGGACTACTTCATCAGCCCAACTTCTGAAGATTTTTTGAACTTCATTTTCAATTTGGAATTCAAACTTAAACCCATCACATTGCTTCAACTTCTTAAAAACATGCTGCAATATTTTCAACCCCAACTTCTTCCTATTCCTCTCTCTAGCATTTTTCAATTCTAAAGTTCTAACCTCCTTCTGTCTGAGGTACTTCTTCCGTGCCCTAATTGCTTTTTCTGTCATAGGAGGATGCAAAACTGAAGGTGTAACCGCCTGTAGTTCCATGCCGAGAAAATTAATATTCTCGGATACTGCACTATGAATAGCTGTTTTCATCCTGTCCACCTTGAACTCCAATTTCCCTTCTAAATAATTCACAACCCAATTCTTCAAATCCATAGTCAACACCTTTGACCCCGAAGTTATCACTAATATCTCATCCAAGTACCTGACCACATATATCTTCACTGGCTTATAAAACACACCGGTTGTTGAAACCAGTTCATTCGAATCAAATTTGAGATTCTCCTGATTTTTCAGAAGACGCTTATCTTGAATTTCCTTATCAAACCCATTAAAGTAAATATTAATGAAAATCGAACTCAACCCGGATTCTTGAGGAAACCCCCTTCCCAAATAACAACCACCCAATTCAATTCCCACCACCTCACATTCAAATAAGGTATTTATAATATTAATCAAAATCCTATCATTTATTTTCTCTTCGATAAACAAGCATAACCTATTTACATGCCGATCATCAAACATTTCACGATCAAATGAAACATTAAACCACCAACTAGGATTCTCTACTGATTTCTTAAGGTACCTAATGGCCGTGTGGCGCCCCATACCGACACGCCCACCGTAAGAAAACGTCACGAACCGCTCATCGTAAACAATTTCCAACACCATCCTAATAGCTTCAATCAAAACCTTCAGTTTCAAATTGGGCAAAACTAAAGACTCACCTTTCTTGCTCGAGGGCAGCATTGTGACACAGCAAGCTTTAACATCGAACCTATTCTCGCAGAGCTCGCGGCCCATATCTGCGATATCGAACTGCTTGGAGACGGAGTGAAGAAGGGACGACAAGTCGGGAGGGTTGAGGGCATTGTTGGGTCGTGGGGTGGTGAGGTTTTGGCAGGCGGTGAGGAGGACGGTGGGCAAAGCGACGACGTTCTGGACGAGGTTGAAGAACTTGCCGTGGGAGTATTGTCTGAGCACCAGGAATTCTAGTTGGGGTTTAGTAAGGGGTTCAGTAGGGTCTGGGGTTGAAGGTAGTGTTTCGGGGACCGGTGAAGGATTCGGTAACAGAGTTGAGAATAGCTTGAGAGAATAGCGAATTGAAGGCCTGAATCCAAGTGGGTTTATTCTTCTGAGGTGCATAAGCATTGAAGCAACAATGGTAAGGAAGTGGTATGCGCTGCCTCCACTTATTGAAATTGTTCGGAGGCTGGCTCTGTTTACAACGTTTAGATTTGGAGAGAGAGAGAGAGAGAGATAGATTTGGGCTTGGACTTTACTTCTTCCATTTCTTCGCAGTTTGGGCTTCTGGCCCTTCAAAGTACAATCCTTCACATAGTGCTCCAGGTGCTTCCTATACTAGAAAATGGGCTACTCAGAGAAATCAAAATCTGATATATCTTATATATATATATATATATATACTATGTTAAAGTAATGTACAAAGTATGTTTGCTTAGTTGAATTAAATAATTATTTTACAAAAATAATATGTTTATTTTTATAAAACTTGTAAAAAGTAGTTAATGGCATATAATATATAACTTAGTAAGCTGTAATAGGTTATGTTGTAGAAACTCTTAAACCATTTCACCTTGGTTTATTTTGCTATTCACCTTGACTTGAAACTATCTGCAGCTATGGTTTGTCTCATACGCCTGTTGAGTTTTGTCAATTCAATTGAGAACCTTGGTAAAAAGTAAAGGCCGAAAACTCTACAATTTTTTCATTCTAATCTATCTTTCTTTTGTTTTGAGGGTAATGGCTACCCATTGGTTTTTGGAATAGAGTTCTATTTCAAGTTCTTTTTATAATACAATGAAATTTCCTGTTCAATTTTATTTTATGTAATATACCCTCAAAACCCAAAAAAAGGGGAAGAAAAAATTAGTTACAGGATAAATTTTTTCTCAAATGAGAGAGAGAGGGACCCTAATTTTGTTCTAGAAGAGACATGCCATTGAGAGGAAGTTTTCATCGTCGACTCCATTGCTTTCAAAAGTGAATCGAAACAAACAAAAGTTTCTCGATATTTCAAGTTCTTTTTATAATACAATGAAATTTCCTGTTCAATTTTATTTTATGTAATATACCCTCAAAACCCAAAAAAAGGGGAAGAAAAAATTGGTTACAGGATAAATTTTTTCTCAAATGAGAGAGAGAGGGACCCTAATTTTGTTCTAGAAGAGACATGCCATTGAGAGGAAGTTTTCATCGTCGACTCCATTGCTTTCAAAAGTGAATCGAAACAAACAAAAGTTTCTCGAGAACAAAAGAAGCTGCTGCTTTAGAAATTAAAGCAACCAAATGAATCTCGCAGTCGCCCCTACGGATTGGTGCAATGCAAGGAAGGCTTTGAGAGTTTGTGTGAGAGAGACAATGTGGGAGAGAGGCGAAGGAGATGATTCGGTGCATATCTCATTCGAGAAGGTGCCGTCAAATGGCAGCCATATCGGGAGGCGCAAGCCGATGGAGAGGAGGCCACACCAGGAGGCTACAATTGACGTAAAGGAGTGGTCTTCTGAAATTGAGAAATGTGTTTTGAATTTCAAATAGGATAAAGCTCATAACAGGTAAGGTGAAAATCTCATTTTAACAGCAACTAATAAAAATCCATCACGTAGGATGTGTAGCAAACCAAAATTGGCACTTACATACAACAAATTACTTCATTTTATTTTAATAATTTGTTTTTTATCTCTTCTCCCTTGTCTCTCTCCTCTCTCCCCCCACCCCCATCGCCTGCAACCCTCTCTCTCTCTCTCTCTCTCTCTCTCTCTCTCTCTCTCTCTCTCTCTTTTTGACTTCCATGAAGTTGCATCCTCGTAAAGCCTTCCGCTAGCTTTCGAGACATCATTGCAATCATTCTCCATTACTGAAACTAAAGAAGAAGAGAAAAGCATGACAATAACTGCCTTGTTGATGAATTTTCATTAATGGAACCTCATGAGATTATTGCTCAAGTGCAACTTCTTCATCGACTTCTTCCTCCTCATCCTCTTCTTCAAATTCCTCCAACTTCTTGTGAGAGTACTTAGATCAGTTCCATAATTAAAAAAAACAAAAAAAAAAAAAACTGGATTATAAATACATCTTACCCACCGAACAAATCATAATGGCGGTCAAAAAATAAATAAGAAAAATGAAGAACATAGAGTTTATTGAAAGAATTTGGGGCTTTGAAAATTGGTAGAAAGCTTTACAAAGATGTATTTATTTTAGAGAGAGAGAGAGCTTTATTTGGAGAGAGAACATGTGGAAAACTAGTGAAAAGTTGGGTGAAAGAGAGACTGAGAGAGCTTTATTTTAGACAGAGGAAGCGTCGAGAGAGAAGATGAATGAGAATAAAAAATTTTGATCAAGTACATGCAGGCCTATGCATCACGTTGCTAAAACTTATACGTGGTAGTATCTCATTTGTTGGGGTAAAAATGGGTATCACACCCAACTGGCCGTAGCGGTAACTTAACAGTAGCTTTTCTCTTGCAATAAATATAAATGGTAACTTAACAGGGGAAATAAAGAAATAAACGGAAAACAATGAAAAATTACTATTCATCCGTTAGATAACCACTTTTATATATAGAAGATATTTTTTTTTTCTAAGCAAATTTCTTTCATTAAGCAACAGTATATCAAAGTCTGGTAAAATTATACATGACTGGTGGAAGGGTCTTTCCTATTGTGAAAGCTTAACAGGCATTGGGGAATGTTGATAAGGGGTATATTTCCATAAAGTTGCTTGGAAGTTGCCCATCGCACAATACTGTGCGCACATTGATTTTAAGATCGATGAAATTTTCTCACTTGCCATTCTTCAAAGCTTCTTAGCATATGCTTGATGTCTCTAATAATGGATTGTGTTGTCCAGTCTATTAGTTGTTTTGTATTAGTAATTGCGTACATAGCCTGCTTATAATCACCTTAATGTAAATCCTTTTTAGGTTTATGGTTTGGGCTTCTTGAATAGCTATTAGCGCTATTGAGGCTTCTCCAATATTTGGGTTTGTGCTGTGTAAAAATGTTGTGTGGATAAAGACAGGAATCCCATTTTCAAACTTACATACTGCTGCTACTATGCTGCCATGGCTTGAGACTACTACATTAAATGTCAGTGAAGGGAAGACTTTTGGTGGGAGTTGCTTTGCAATCTCTTCTTGATGGTGTTTGGTTATCCATGCTTTGATATGGTCACTGGCCCTGTTTAGTTACACAGTTTAGATGAGATAAAATATGATATTTTGAATAGTAATGAATAAAATATTGTTATAATATAATTTTTTAATATTAATTTTGTATTGAAATTTGAAAAAATTAAATTGTTTATTATATTTTTTATGAGAATTTGAAAATGTTGATATGAGATTGTTTGATTTTTGGTAACCAATCTAAGCGTTTTGGAAACTTTAAAGATAAACAAGTCAAAGGATGGGCTTAGTGAGCTGCGAATCACCTGATTGTTCATGGCTAGGGTGGCAAAGAGTTGGAATGCTTGGAAATCTTCCTCAGAAATTGGCAAATCAATTGCTAGATTGAGAATGATCTTGATCCAATTTGAAATTGATTGTTGGGTAAATTGAGCTATGTTAATGGGTCATTTTGATTGCCTCTAAATGATCCTTGAGAAGTGACAATTTAGAAACAAATGAGAAAGAATTTCCTCTTAAGTGTGGCGTAAAGGAAAGATGATTTGGTCATCTTCTAGATCTAGGAATCTTTTTAAGAGAGATCTAGTAGGTAGTATGCTATGGTGGATTTTCCAGAGGATAAGTTTTAGTCTATCTTGCAGTTTTAGTCTCCAAAGTTTCTTCAAAGTATCAGCAGAGTAATGAATGGGGTTATTACGGTGGGAGTTTATCATGGCTGCATAAACTGATTTGACAAAAAAGTTTCCAGTTGAGTGGTAATCTCCCACATTTCTATCGATCATCTCCATCTCCTCTCCAAAATCAACACAATCAAACCACAATCCATTCAAAATCACATTGAAACCCATCTCTGCTTGGTTGCCAAGAAAACTCAGTGAAACCAAAATCAATGTCCTTATTGCTTCAAACATTTTCTCAGCAACCAAACAAAACCGAAGCCAACACAAACCAATTCGAACTCCAGCAAGAAAAACAACAAGTCACGGGCTGAAGAACATGACCATTGTACATGAAAAAATCCAAAATTGGAGAGGGCCATCGTCTGGGTCCACAGGAGAGAATGAAGAGAGGAGGCCTTCATCGTGCAACAACAAAAAAATGGGGTGTTCCTCATGCGACGATAGAGAGAGGTTGCGTTCCTCGTGCGACAACGGAGAGATCGGCCCTCGTCGTGGCAATGGGGGCAATTGTCGTGGCGGAGAGGGTTCCATGGGAGAGAATGAAACTAATTTTGAGTTGAGCCGTGGGAGAGAGAATGGAGAGAGAGAAATCATACGTAATACCGTGGGGTGGGGGGCACATGGTAGTGTTGGTGAGTTGTCTACGTAGAAGTCACTCATTGGACGGCTGTTGATAGGGAAAAAATAGTTCAACCGATTTTAAGATTAACTCTTATTAAGAAACTAGATATATTGTAAGTTAGAGGTATTACATTTGATTGATTTATTTATTTATTTATTGTTAATGATTTTTGTTTTCAATGGAGGATGAAGCATGCAATTATATTTACTGTGTTAAAAGATGTTTTCACATTTGAATTTTGAAAACAAAAACGCATTTTTTTATATAGGTCCCAGTCTTTCCCCACTTTTAAGAGTACACAGGCATGCAGCATGCTCTATGCCTACACAATTTATTTTCTTATTTTTACAATCACCACCTAAGTTAACAATTTTGGCAATCACTTCATCGTACTCCACTTATTTTTTTAATAAGTCAAATTTACCCTTAAAGAAAATCAGAAAGATAGTATAAACCTATAATTTTTTTTTATAAAAAAAAAAAAAACATTAAAAGTAAAACCAATTAGATATAGTACAATTTGTATTTACTTTGTTTCTAAATATTATAATTTGATAAAATTTAAAAAAATAATTACAGCAAAACTTGGATACTAGTTTGAGAGTATGATGTCCACACTCCATACGTAGTACCAGGAGCATGTCTTAATCAAATTTTCATACATCAGATTGTAGGGTGCGCGCTTGTCGTTTTTGCCAGTGTCATGTTACAATGAATGGGGTGGGACATCGATGCCCTACTCTGCCCAAGTGCCCATAAAATATTTCCAACTTTTCAACTTTCAATCAATTGGTATGAATGCAAGCTGTTTTGTTTTGTTGTGCTGTGTTTTCTTGGTCGTTCACTTTTATGAAATATCTCATTTTATTTTATTTTATTATTATAAATTTTTTAAATTTTTATATAAAATAAATTAAATAATTTTAGTTTTTTTAAATTTTAATATAAAAATAATATTAAAACAATATATTTTAATAATATTTTATTCAATTTTTAATTTTAATCTCAATTCATCTCATCTTATCTTATCACATCTCTGAAAACAAACGAGACTGCCTAATTTGGATTCAAAGATGAGATAAGATAAGATAATTTTAAATGAAAATTAAAAGTTAAATGAAATATTATTATTATTATTTTGAAATTTAAAAAGGTTAGATTTAGATTTAAAAAAAATTAAATTATTTATTATAATTTATAAAATTATAATAATAAAATAAAATAAGATGATAAGAGTTAAGTTAAGATGACCTTCCAATCTAAACTGGGCCCAAGTCTATCTCCTGTCGACAAGGCATCGCCGTGAATTTACTAACTACCCTGGAACCAAGTTTTGGGTTTGCCCCGATTTTGACTTTGTCTTTTTCAGCTAGTTTTCTACACGCAAAGTGACAAAAACGCGAATCGAATTGCTCATATCAAACAGTATAGCTACCCTGTCTACTGATATTTTTTACCCATCAGTACAAATTCTGAACTCACTCTTGGGTTTTTGGGTATTCTGCATCAGCTGCTGCAGCGCGCACGAATCCAACAATATTTATCTTATTAAAGGTCTCCAGTTCATAATTTCAATTCCTAGCGTGCAATGACCAAAAGCAAAAGTATAAATCCACTGCCTTGTCATTGTCGCCAACAGGAGTCCAGCCAACCTTTTTTTTTAATGTCTCCTGTCCTCTTAACTGATGGGAAGAGGCAAGGAAGTTTCCGGGAAAGTTGAAACCCTGGAAAATGTCACAAGCAGGACCACCAGAGGCCCATAACTTCGGAAAAAACACCCTCCCTTAAGTCCATTTTCCCAAAAATATTTTTATGTTTTAACTTTAATTTTGTTTTTTATCATAATATTTCTCACTTTTAAACTCAATTGTTAGCGTACAGAAATCTCTCACCGATGATCATTTTCGTACAAATAAAAAAATATTCATTCCATGATTATTAAAAAAAAGTGATGGTTGTTTTGTAGTGAGATGCAATTTCTGATCTTTTCATTCCCTCCATTTGCATACAAGGAAAACCCCATCACAATCATATTCAGTCCGGAACAGCCGCAGACTCCACGCCAAACCGCCCATATTCCTTGACTTTTCAGCCGATGGACCTAAATTAAAACATGGGTTATCAAGTTCTCCTACTTTTTCATTGATTGGTGGCTTACTTCAGGTTGAGGATCTACCAAACAATACTTATCCATGAATCAATCTGTGGGTCATTCCCTCTATGTATTAGTTAGCAAGTCGTTATTATCAAACTTAATATTGAATCTTACATGGATTAATGACCATTTCCTACTCTGTTTTCTGCTTCCTTCTTTAAAACATGTACTTCTGCCAAAGAATGAAAACACCTCCGTTAATTACATAACTAAATCGTCGCAATATTTACTAGTCTGATTTATAACTCATCACTTACTGTGAGATTTTTCGTGCATTTTTTATAAAGGATGTTTAAAGCATTTATATATATATATATGCGTGAAATATACGAGAAAATGAAGATTTGATCATTCCACCTCCACTCCACCAGCCTTTGAAACTATGACCGACAGCAACACACGGGCAACCAAAAAAAATAAGGCTGGTGTTAAGAAATTCGTTCTTCCTTCACATTCTCCTGACTAATCAAAGTTAATATTACAGCTTTACCGGAATATAATTTTATTAATATTTTAACGTATCATGACCGGAATTATCTTGCGTATGCCTATCCACATGAAGGAAAAACTCATTGAAAATTATGAAGATGGTAACTATTTCAACATCATGACTAATAACTACATAATTCAATCACATCTCTACTATTTTTCTTTCTAGATATAAAATATCTTTAGTCATAAATCCGTGAGGCGAAAAAGAACGTATATTTCAGGCAAAATTTTCACCGATAAAAATTTAAAATTGACTTATTGTAATCTTTCGAGAAGCCTAAAGCCTAAAAACTTTAGGCTTATTATTAAAATGGATGTCACGTATTAATGTTGTTTTCATATATGTTAAGCACCCAATATCAATATAGTGGGCATAAAGATGAATGAATTTAGTGAGAGGAAACAAATTAAAGGAAGAGGCATAGAATCAATATAATGATTGGCCTTAAGGACCTATACTATCAAAGGCCTTTTATATTCGCATTTTCTACAAGATTAGTTGTTTACTTGGTAACATAACTCAATGCCAGATATTGTGCTATCCCATCATGTACACATATAATGACTCATGATTTCATTTATTATATGTATCATGCATGGCACTAGCCCCATGAACCAAGTGGAGACTAGAGGGTGCCAATTGCCATGGCCCCTGCCCAACCCAATAAATATTAACAAAATTTATTTAACTAAAAAAATATTTTTATTCCTAAAAGATTTGAAAAACCTCTCGAGATTCTTAAAAATAAAATAAAACTCTCTTTTAACTATATTCCATCCAAAATTCTAAGTCTTCATAAAATATAAAACATACTTTCTTTTAATTGTATAAACATTTACCACTAATGTTGGTACGAACTAATATTACATAGCTTCGAAGTCAGAAATTCGATTCAAGACATAAATTAAAACCATTTAAGGTAGTAAAATTTGATCTTTGGGTTATGTGATGAGTTTTTGACCAGTTAGATACTTTGGAGATGCTGTAGCAACGAGCTCACTCTTTATATAGTAGCTATGGCTCAAATCGGACATTTTACAATGAGAAGGGGTTCTTATAATTACGCCTATTGAGGATTGCTATAATAGTCATCCCTACCTCCCCTTATGCGAAGAAAAACTACTATATAAACATTTGTTGTGCTCACATTCTCCCTTTTTCAATATTTTTTTTCCTTCTTAAATAAAATGTACACATATTACCACCGTAGTATATATTGACGCAATTTTGTAACTTTTATTTTTAGATTTATTCATACTCTTATTTTCATTTAATTATTTTGTGTATTGGATACTATTGTGTTCCTCTCCTTTCCGCAAATTGGAAAGAGTCCAATATGATTTCTTCAATTAGCATTTGAACAAAGTCACTCTGATATTGCCAGACATTTTATAGGGTCCTGAATGGGTTTTTTTTTTTTTGGCAAGCAAATATTTATAGATAAATTATGAGAATACAATGATACAAGATTTTGTGACGTGGGAGTCCCCAACAATCTTCTCAAAACAAACAAAAGTAACACTGAAAAGAAAATAAAAACAGGTTATCTCGCCAAAAGATTGGCTCCAACCCATTCACACACAGGGATTCCGCTTTAAAACGGTTTTAACAAAGTCTGAGAAACAGACTGAGAGAGGTGCGCTGCATCTTGCTGATCTAGTCCAAAGCTGGAAGACTATCACGATCACATTGTCTTGATCACGGTTTAGAAAAAGCGAGAACAGGTCCTGAATGGTGTTTATTTCTTGCATTAAATATATATATATTCTTTTAATTTATATTTATTCAACGTAATTATTTTGCTTAATAAAAATAGATTATTTTGATTCCATTTAATTTTTTTTTTCTTATTTCAGTTTGAAGATCAATTTCTTGTTTCTTTTTATTTATTTATTTATTTAAACCATGGTGAAATAATTCGACACTTAAAAAAAAGGGTAAGCAGTCAATAAAAGTTAATATTCATACGCAAAAGCAGAACACAAATTCTCTACTTGAATTTTGAGCAACGACAGCCGTCGATTTCACGATCGTCAAGACTCATGATCTCAATACCCTTCGATCGCGCTCGCCCCCATTAAAACCTTACAACCAAAATGGAAACACTATAAAATACAAAGGATCTTCATTATCTTGAAAATCGGGAATCGGGAGCCACGTCATCGCGTGATCACCATCATCGTACATATATGATGGTAGATATCATCACTTCATCTCTGCAGCTCCATCATAAGCGAGAAGTCCTCGAAGCACACAAACCCGTCGCCGTTCTTGTCCACCCCGGCTATCATGCGCCGGCAGTCCTCTAACGTGCACTGTTCGTCCCCCATGGCCGTGAAAAATCCCCACAGCTCCTCCGCCGTGATCCTCCCGTCGTGATCCGTGTCGAAGATATCGAACGCCTCGCGCAGCTCCGAGTCGCAAGCCGGTCCGCAAGCAGAGCCGAACCGGTTCAGCAACGTTTCCAAGCTTATGTGCCCGTCTCCGTCCCGATCCACCTCGCTCAGCATCATCTTCACTTCCTCCTCGCTCAGAGGCTCGACTCCGATCCGGCTCAGAAGAGCCTGCAGCTCTTTTCTCGACACTAACCCGTCGTCATCTCTGTCTGTGAGCCTGAAAGGTTGCGCAAGTTCGACGTTCATATCGGCCGAGGAATCGGACCAGTTACGCAATATCTCGGGCAAAACACTCTTGGGGGTCCCAAGATTGGTGATGCCGGCGCCGGAACCAGGCTTTTGGTGTGACGTGGATGCTTCGGAACTCGATGTCGACGACGTCCTGGAGCCGAAAGAAGATGGGTCGGACCTGGAAACAGAGGACCGGTCCTTTTTGGGCCGAAATAAGCGTGTCGGGCTGACAATGAGGTTCTTCGGGTTGAGCTGGTTGATCTTGACGAGCTTCATGGAAAAAATGAAAAACCCAGAAAGGCAAAGAAACAGTAGGAAGAGAACGTAGAGAGAGGAAAGAAAGGAAGAAGAGAGGTTTGAGTGGAAAGAAGGTGGAAGGATGGGTGTTAAATGCTTGGAATGAAGGGAGTGGCATGGCAGCTTCGAGGAAGCTTCCTATAAGGACATATATATGTAATTTTAAAACCCAGTTGTATCTTTTTAAAATATAAAATAAGTATATTCTGATATTAATATACACGACAACATTATAATTTTTTTTTTTTTAATTTTTTGATTAAGGCGGTGAGAGGTTTTAAATTCAAATTTTTTTATTAGTAGTCGTTGATATGCCATCAAGTTTGTGCACATGACGTCATCAAATTTGGTTGAATGAGCCATATCAATTGGCCGATGAGATAATGAGTGAAAATTATTTATTATTTTTTGTTTATTTGATGAAACGATTAATCATATTTTTAAAAAAATAAAAAATTTAATTGAAATGAAAATGCTAAGAAATCAAGGAATTTAGTTGAACTTCAACCACAATACTAATTACCAAGATAAAATAGTACGTCAATAAATAGTGCGTCGTTGACGTGTAGACGTGATTTAGGTTTAGATATTGAGAAGTGTTGAGATATATTATGAATAGAATAAAAAAATTAAGTGAAAAGTAATAATAGAATATTAAATAGTATTAAAAAGTAATAAATATAAATTAAAAAATATATAAAAAATAATAATAAAATAATAAATAGTATGAAATATATTGAAATGTGTTAAGATACTCTCAACACCCAATTGTAATATTTTTTTTTAAACTATTTAATATTTAATAAATACCCTAATATTTATGTGGAGGATTTTACTATGCCACTTTGCCTATTTTATTTGGTTGTCTGTGGATGTTGGGTTACTGCCGAATATTAGGAGAATACGTGAAAAAATAATAATACACGCTTAAGTCTTTTTATAATTTTATTTTAAAATAAAGATATTTATATAAAATGATATTATTTTTATAAGTTATTTTTATACAAATTATATTCATTTAAAATATATTTATATACATTATTATAAAAGAGTTGCATGTCTATCATTTTTTTAAAAAAATATTATGATTTAAACGAGTAATTATTAGCAAATACATACTAAAAAATCAACATTTATTAGTTATAGAATCAATTTCGATTAAAATAAAATTTGCATTATACAAATTTTGAAAAAGAAAAAAAAAAACAATTGTTAGATGAGAATCAAATCTTGGATTCTCCAACCAGGTGATGAATGTCCTGTAAAGATCTCATCTGCCTCTTTGACTGGCATTGCCTCCTCGAACGGCTCTTTGTTTTACTTTTCATTTTGTTATTTAGACAATGATACCTTTACACTCCTTTCCTATTGTTTTGTTATCAATTTTTTTATTTTTTTTATTTGAATATTAAAAATATTAGGATATGACCTTCTCACATAATTTAAAAGAAAATAAATTTAATAAACCAACTAATCATATAATGTAATTAAAAATAAATTTATTTTTATAAAAATTTAATTTATTATATGATTAGTTAGTTGATTGAATTTATTTTTTATTAGATTATATAAGAAGATCATGTTCTAATATTTTTAATCCAAATTCAAATAACAAAAGAAAAAAATTTTCTGAATAAAAAAATAGTAATAAAAAAAGTATAAATGTATTACCTTTGTTTATTTTGTCGAGAGAGAGAGAGAGAGTGATCTCCTTTTTTATTTGGAAAAGAAAAAGGTACAGAAGTCTTGCATGAATATGGCTTCACCTTTGTTTACTTTGCTGTTTTTTAGGTAAAATATAACAATTACATGCATGAGCTGTTTACCTAAGATGAGATTATAAAAATGGAACATCGCTTGAATGTAATTATAACTACTTTTGGGACTTTTCGATGGTGGTTAGAGCTTATGGACGATCTAAAGTACGATAAATAAATGCATAAGATGAATTCTTAAAATATTTATTAGTGTTTATTTGAATTTATCAAGAATCATTAAATTCTTGATAAATATTATACGATCCATTTTATATTTTTATATCTATTATTTTGAAATTAACAAAATTTCTAAAATATTTCAATGGCACGGATGCAATATATTATTAAGATCAAAACTCCTCTAACATGAGCCCTCGTTTTTTAGGGGGTTCCAGTCTGTTTTCAAACTTCTATTTGCCTTATTGTTGATTTCATCCATCTCTTATCCAAAATGAATCAAGATTGCCACAATCATGGAATAACCCACATATCACGGCCCGAATCAGTTTTTTGGAAGAGAATTGTTAATTACACAAAAAAGTTTATATAAAATAAACCTACAAACCGATATAAGATTTATGGAATTCGTTAGATCTAATTTATAATAAGAGTAACTTTACATATGACATATCACATTAAACTATATCAATTCTATGAGTTTATTGAAAATATTATATACAGATTTGATAAATTTCGTGCATTTTTATTAGAAATATATTATTAGTAAAATAAAATTTTGATATAAATTATAAATTCATCAACTTTTTTTGAAAAGCGGATGAGTATTGCATAACTCAATCCTAAGATGCATGCACTTAATTTTTTCGTACCCACAATTAACAAAAACGGTGTGGAACTTCTGAGAATGTTTGTCTGATAATCTGATTAATGTGGGATAAAGCCTCACAAAGTCACAATGCCGTGTAAATTAGGAAAATGTTTAATTAGTGACACTTGACTTTGATCCGACTCATCCATACTTAAAAGCTAGCTGAGAAAATCCAGTTCATGAGTTCACATTTCCTCCCAAAGCATTCAACTACCTACCTTCACTTCTACCTCTGTAAATAATAGTTTTATTGTTCACATTTAAAATGGTAGCTGAGTCTTTCCATACCTTAGGGTGAGGCTGAAGTCTAAAGAGACTTTACTCAAACCGCTGCTGAAGAAGCTGCAAGGTAGGTGGGGGGCATTAGTTTAAAGCTGTGTTTGGTAAGTGAATTTTATTATTATCTATAAATAATTTATTATTATTTATTTATTACTATTTCCATATCATCTAAAATTACATCTAAACGTAGTCTAATTGTAACTTAATAGACACTTCAGGCACTTAAAGAATTCAAGGCGTAGAAAACTGCATTTCAGGGGGGGGGGGTAAAGTTCTTATCCAACCGCCGAGAGAAATAAATGGACGAGGTGAATTTTATAATATTTACTTTAATATTTAATGTTGTTTGAAAGGTTCATTTGAATATAAGTTATTATAGTGAATTTTATAATATTTACTTTAACATTTAATGTTGTTTGAAAAATCCATTTGAATATAAGTTATTGTCTCTCTTACATGAAGCCTCATTTATTTTTATAATCATTCTCATCTTATCTTATATAATTATTATAATTTTTTCAGATTCTCATATAAAATAAAATAAACAATTCAATTTTTTCAAATTTTAAAATAAAAATAATATTAACAAAATATATTATAACAATATTTTATTTAACTTTCAATTTTTATATCAGGTTTTTTTTAATCTCAGCTCATCTCGTCTCATCTACTAAAACAAACGAGATAAAAAAAATTTTATCCCCAAATAACGATGTGTGGTACTCATGGAGGCCAAGTTTATTATTGAATTATTATTTTTTTAACCAATAATGATAGACTTATTACTCTATTACTATTCTTTTACTACTTTTTTTAATTTTTATTTAATAATTAAGAAAGTGATTATTAATAAAATTGTATATTTTTTTTTAATGATTAAGGATGTTAAAAATATTTAAAAGAAAATAATCAAAAATAAAACATTTTAAATATAATATAGAGTATTAAAAGAGTGGTAAGAGAGTAATAAGTGTATTATTACCTTTTTTTTTTAAAAAAAAAAAACGAATTTCATTCCATATATAAAACAGATTTACAAATTTGACTTTAAATAACAAATCAATACAAACGATTAAAGCTTCTCAACACACTAAAGCGGTTGACATAGTCTAATCCAAACGGTTAATCTCTATAGACCAAAGTCTAACAGACAGCACACCTCTATCCAAGATAGAGATACAAAGCCCTATACCCGACTAAACGAGATAGGATACACAACCCCACCATCACCGCCAAGCGGAAGGGGGGACCACACCATTCGAATAAAATTTGAAGATACTAATTTTTGAATTTTTATTTTTAAAAAGATAAGACGAGATAAAATAAACTACAATGAATACACTGTATACAAAAAAATAATATATCCACTAGGTACTGTAGCGCGTGCATAACACCATCATTTATTAATGGATAGAGAGGCCTCACCAAACATATGTAGGCCAAGTTGGGCTTATATTAGCATACTCCATCAAGTTCGCCTTGAATATATAAAGCATCTTTTAAGTTGCATTGACTGTGAATGACGTTCCCAACTATTTATATGGACTTATTAATAGTAAAACCCCACTGTTATGGATTAATATGGACTTTATCGAGTTACAACTATTTATCCATCAGCGCATAGACTTATTACAAAATATATTACTTATACATTTATATTTTTAAGATCATTATATAATAAATAAGGTTACATATACAATTGAAGCTTCATTAAAACCTTTTAAATAGTAAGAACTTTTCATTCTTAAGTAATGTTGAATCTTATACATCACTTACCCTCAATCTTATCATATGAAGGTATCATAATCTACCTCTCTTAAATTCCTGACGTCCTCATCGGGCCTGTCTGTTGTAGGTGGCACGGCTCAAGTCCCATATTTCTAATTGGAATAGGCTCTAATACTATTTGTAATGCCACAATAAAAGGCCCAAATCACATAACCTATATTCTAAAAAGACTAGTCAATGATATAATTGGAACTCTATTGGAACCTTATAAAGAGTAAGAATTTCTCATTTCTAAATAATGTGAGATTTCATACATCACCTAACCTCAATCTTATTATATGGGGGAAATCACAACTTCACTGTCCATAACCTTAAATCATGGCCATAAACGTTATAAACGTTAATCACGTAGGAAATCCAATTCAAAGAAGTTTAAAAATGAAAAAGAAAATCCTGACTTTCCCACTACGTCTTCTCTCTCTTTCACAACCACAATTTCAAAGAGGAATATGACGTGCATATCTCCTTATTTCAAACTCGTAATATTTGAATATTATAGATCCCTTATCGCAACAGTCACGACCACGTTCATATACTTTTTTCCATTTTGAATTATGTTTATAATATTTTTAATATAAATATACAACACGTATTTACAAAGACAAATAAATATACAATATCACTATGACCGTTATAAGACTTTTAAAATGTAAAATTTACAAATTATTCCATAAGTCATCTCTTTTTTCTTTTCTTTTTTAATTTGACTATTATTAAATTATGAAAGTCGTCATTTTTAACTATTAATTATAACATAATTTATAATTTATCCTATTCCTAAAGAGTAATACTTGTTAAATCATATAAATAATACGCAAAAGGTTGATCTTGACTCATAGAGAGAGTAAAAATTCTTTGTATGTAGATTTATTAAATAAAATAATAATCTTTTACAAAAAAATTTATTAGTACATTAAGGGGATGTTTGGAAACAATTTATTCATTTCATTTCATTTCATTTCCTTTTCAAACATCATTCAAATACAAACACTTTTAAACTGATCATTAAAACTTTTTCAAACTAATCGTTGCAATTTTCTCAAACTTTAAACGAAAATAATATTAAAAAATTATATTGCTAATAATATTTTAACTTTATAATATTTTTTATTTAATTTTTTATTTTTTTTCCAAAAATCTAATAAATACTTGACTCGAACTATCTACCTATTATTCATAAACCATCTTATTACTATTCATAAAATTCTTATATCATATATCATAATCTACCTCTCTTAAATTCCTGACGTCCTCATCGGGCCTGTCTGTTGTAGGTGGCACGGCTCAAGTCCCATATTTCTAATTGGAATAGGCTCTAATACTATTTGTAATGCCACAATAAAAGGCCCAAATCACATAACCTATATTCTAAAAAGACTAGTCAATGATATAATTGGAACTCTATTGGAACCTTATAAAGAGTAAGAATTTCTCATTTCTAAATAATGTGAGATTTCATACATCACCTAACCTCAATCTTATTATATGGGGGGAATCACAACTTCACTGTCCATAACCTTAAATCATGGCCATAAACGTTATAAACGTTAATCACGTAGGAAATCCAATTCAAAGAAGTTTAAAAATGAAAAAGAAAATCCTGACTTTCCCACTACGTCTTCTCTCTCTTTCACAACCACAATTTCAAAGAGGAATATGACGTGCATATCTCCTTATTTCAAACTCGTAATATTTGAATATTATAGATCCCTTATCGCAACAGTCACGACCACGTTCATATACTTTTTTCCATTTTGAATTATGTTTATAATATTTTTAATATAAATATACAACACGTATTTACAAAGACAAATAAATATACAATATCACTATGACCGTTATAAGACTTTTAAAATGTAAAATTTACAAATTATTCCATAAGTCATCTCTTTTTTCTTTTCTTTTTTAATTTGACTATTATTAAATTATGAAAGTCGTCATTTTTAACTATTAATTATGACATAATTTATAATTTATCCTATTCCTAAAGAGTAATACTTGTTAAATCATATAAATAATACGCAAAAGGTTGATCTTGACTCATAGAGAGAGTAAAAATTCTTTGTACGTAGATTTATTAAATAAAATAATAATCTTTTACAAAAATTTTTATTAGTACATTAAGAGGATGTTTGGAAACAATTTATTCATTTCATTTATATTCATTTCCTTTTCAAACATCATTCAAATACAAACACTTTTAAACTGATCATTAAAACTTTTTCAAACTAATCGTTGCAATTTTCTCAAACTTTAAACGAAAATAATATTAAAAAATTATATTGCTAATAATATTTTAACTTTATAATATTTTTTATTTAATTTTTTATTTTTTTTCCAAAAATCTAATAAATACTTGACTCGAACTATCTACCTATTATTCATAAACCATCTTATTACTATTCATAAAATTCTTATATCATATCATTCTCCAAGCATCGCCTAAGAGTTTTGATGGTCATCATCCCCAACCACCATACTTATTTTTTTTTAATTTTTTTTATTCTTCTTAATCTAATTAATTTTTTCTACTCATCATCTATTGGCAAGAATGCAGGCTGTTTTGTTTTGAATTAGCTGAATAATTTGAAGGTGTTATTGTGACATGCTCGCTTTTTTGACAATAGCTATGACTCAAACCGAACATTACATATCGGGAAGGGGTTCTTATAGTCACATCCAGTAAGGGTTGTTATGTTAGTCGTCCCCATCTCCCCTTATGCAAAGAAAGAAAAAAAATGTCTAAACATTTGTTGTGCTCACATCCTCCCTTAATAAGATAAAAAAAAATAAAAAATTATATAATGTGTTATTTAATTTGTGATGTGAGAATGATTTTAGGACCTAAATATATAATAGTTGTAATCGGCTCCTTGGCCGACATGGGAAAAATCTCAAATAATTGAGATAGAGGCGCACAGAGACATGAAAATACAACTGGACATTCACTTCACTTATCTCGAATGCTTTAGGCCAGCCCACGCCCAATGTACCTCCCAACCTCGGTGGGAATCATTCCTTGGACCTCTTCAACAATCTATTATTATTATAAAAATGTTATATAAAATTATTTTTATATATTTTTTATATAATTTATTATTGTGATTGACTGTAATATTTTTTTAATATATAATTAATTACATTAAAAAAAATTAAAATGACTATATATAAAAAATTTTATATTATTATATACAGATAATTTAGGCCCCGTTTGGATATACAGATGAGATGAGATGTTTTAAATAGTAATTAATAAAATATTATTATAATATAATTTTGTAATATTAATTTTGTATTGGTATTTGAAAAAGTGAAATTGTTTATTATATTTTGTATGGAGATTTGAAAAAGGTGTAATGATGAGTTGAGATGAGATGAGATTTTTAGTTTTGTGTAAACAAACAAGGATTTTTGATAGAGATGGATGTTTGACTCGTTGGAATCCACCCCTTTTTGTCTCTCTCTCTCTCTCTTTTTTTTTTTTTGTTTTGTTTTGTTTTGATGCCATGGGCCAATGTATAATGTTCTATTTTTTCAACCTAGCTGTCTTTGTTTTTGCTACGTGGCTATTACTGTCTAGACAATAAGTGGAATCACTAATAATTCACTATTCAATTCCAAAAAGTGGGGTGGCTGTGGCTGCCTCTCAAAAAACACATAAAGAAAATTCAAAGTGGGAGTTGTTTGCATTTTGTTTGTGAGTGGGGCAATCGGTTCGGCAGACACAACATGGTGCGAATTTGTGAGAAACTAGCATTGAAATCTCACTGTTTTATGTTGCCATTTTACTCATATTGTCCACGAGGAATTTGGACAGGGCTGTCCGGTCTATTCTGTGTTTCTTATGTTCTGGACTTGGATGCATGTCAATATTGATAAAAGTAATCCATCCTTGCGGAGAAGTTTCCTGTCATACTACTTTAAGTGCATAGTAAGACTGCTCAACTGCTTCATTGCCAAATTAATTTATCACCGTACCAGGACAAAAGCATTTGTAATGGAAACTTTCATCAGCAAAGGAAAATGTGCTTTGGGCACGAAAAGCTTGTGCAATTTCTCGGCAAATGTTGGGTGGAAAGATGAGCCACGTGAAGTCGATCATGGGTCATGATGATCGCCTTTTTCTTTTATTTTTTTCTCCCTCATGGTCGTCGGCTTGAGAGAATTACAAATAAACACAGCCAGCCAAAAAGCAGAAAAAGCAACAAACCCTGCCAACGAAGTATAATTTCTTCCATTACAATAGCCACAAAGTAGGAGCCTCCCCTATTTTAGGATCTAGAAATTGTTGAAATCATCCACACAGATGTGATCAGTTTATTTATCCAAGAGAAAAATTGGCAGGAAAATAGTGCTTATGAGAAGCATGGAACTGCTTGATGGGAAAAAGGATCCATGATTCTTCCAAAGGTTCTGGGTTCACCAGAAATTTAGAACCAAATTTTGTGAAACTTTTCATAGACCTGATGCTCCACTTAATTTGATATAAAATGAGGCATAAAGGAATAAACACTTTTTTTTTTTTTTTGGCTTTTGGCTTGCATGCCGTTTGGCAGTAAGCATGTGTAAAAAGAAGAGTCTTTCCCATTTTGGCTCATTTTTTATGTTTCCAACATACATTTATACATGCATACATACACACACACACACACATATACATCCATCCATCCCTCCATCCATATACACATGCATGCGCGCACACACATTGAGAGTGAGATAAATAGAGATTCATTTGTTGACATATACGAATGACATGATCAGCTGTGGTGTCTACTAAACATGATTAGCTTACATATTCAACGCCACGTTGTCTGCAAAATCCAGAATCAAGAGACTTTCTTTGCAAAGTAGTGGGGGAATACCACGAAGTGCAATGCCAAATGGGGTGGCTATTTGAAACTTCAAGCTGCTTTGGTAGCCCTTCTAATATTTTCTTGAAGTCATGGTCCAACACTTCACTGGAGACAGTAGAACTTCAGATTTGATTACAATCTAGCGATCAAATGCAAAATCCAGAATCATTGAAACAAAATGATCCTCAAAATTGATCATCAACAACAAGTTGACTGCTATCATCATCTATGCCAGGAGGATCCCTAGAAGTAGAAACAGGAAGATATAGACTGTTTGTTGGGGTGACATTTTCATCACCATATTCAGATGTAGAGCTAGTATCAATCTCCTTTTCAAGACAGTCAAGATGCACACATTCAGGAACGTCACTGCTGTAACTTTCTGCATCATGACTCCTAGGTGGGATTGTCAAATCTTCTCTCTTAACAATATTAAACACAATCCCATTATGGGTACTCTCAGGCTGCAAAAGATCGCCTTCAGTCACTGTTATGCTGGAACCATTAGTGGAAACTCTGTTGTCAAGATCCCTCTGATCGAGATCCCTCTGATCGGATTCTGTGCCTTCTGAGCTTCTATCTGGAGTTTTCACCCTTGGGCTACGATAACATTGATTGTTGCCAACTATGTGAAGTGTAATGGAATTAGCATTAGCTATTAAACCTCTGTTTTCTTCAACATCGATATCCAAATTTTGGACAAAGTGAATAAACTTTTCAGCTGAAGTAGTCCTCATCAAGGGCCCACCAGACCTTGTCCAAGAATTCAAATCAACACTTTCGGACTCGCTATCACTTCCATCATGCATGTTGCGATGGGTTCGCAAATTTTTACCTGAAGGTCCCCCTCCAGTGGATCCACCAACTCCTTGATGAAATGAGGGAGCGACATCTGCAAGGAGGTCTTCAAGGGAACCTGTGGAATTCTCCCGTGCAATTTGGTTCCAAGAAGGAATTCTTCTGGAAGCACTGAATCTCACCGTGCTGGCTATACCATGAGAAGAAGCAGCAGCTCTCTCAGCACTCCTTTTGAGTCTACGCATGTGGTTGAGAATTGCAACACACTCATCAAGAGCAAGCTCAATCCCACAGTTTGCTTTTATGGCTGAGAGCTTCTCCCAAGTGCACCGTCTCCCTTGGTTTGCTGCCTTTTGAAGCTCCACATATGATGGGTTTTGTATAATTTTTGAGTACTGGAACAACAATGAGAGGTGGGAGAGAATAAATTGTTAGTCGTGTGAGAATTCTTCAATTGATGAAAACAAAGAGAATTTTAAAGCTAGGCTTCTGACAGCTTGCAAGTATTCAACAATTTCCATTTTAACAATCGAAGTTTTAGTCAAACAAACTTCTGAGTAGTTTTGTCGTTAGGGTTGGGTGTACCCTCTTCAATTTACAACTTCTCTTTGCACATACCTGAGCAAGCGTGGCAGGCATAACAATGGTGATATCACCCTCCCAATCTTGAGCAAACAGCTTGGCAAGTCCCCCTAAAGGGAAACCAAGTTCCAGAATCTGGTTGTATCTATGTTTCACCTCCATCTCAACTAGATGAGCAAGCTACAAGATTAAAGATTAAGAAGGATTAACTTTCACACAAAAATACCAAGAAAAATATTTGATAGCTGAAACCAATAATAACTAGGCATGGACCAATGAGCCCACCACTCTTAACCAAATTTTCCTATCCTTCAAATCATATCTAGCATAAACAAACAAGATGAGACACTACTTCAGATTATTAAGAATCTTTTGGAAAAAGATTTGAGCTGGAGTCCATTTAAGATGTGGTGTGAAATTCTACGGTTCAAATTAACATCAATATTTGCTGCTGTAACATTCTGACTAAGTGTAGGAGCCATTATATTGCAATCAAGTGCAGGTCCTATGACATTCCAACTAAGTGTACCGACTCCTCTGTGGCTCTGTGCATCGCACATAAACAAATCTCTGTGACTTTTTATCATTTACTTGTGAATCAACCTAACCTGTTTGAAATTTAAGATCAAATAAATATAAGCAAGCCATGAGCATAAAATCTCTACTCAAATGACAGGTCAAGCAATTAATGCAAGAGAATCATGTTTCACCAGATACCAATGATTTGTCATTCCAACAAGTTTTAAAAATTCTCTAATTATGTCCCAATAAAAAATAATTAAAAGAAGAAAAGAAATAGAAAGAAAGGTTGACCCTAATTCAAGGAGAAGAAAGCCAAACTCTACCATCTAGACTATCCAAAAAAAGGAAGAAGAGATTAATGGAATTTAATCATTGCAGAGGACCAGGATCAACGAGTACAACCAATCTCTTTTAACCTATGAGATGGGCTCGGAGGGGAGGAAAAGGTATAATTATCTTAACAAAAATGTCAGCCCATTCATCTTCAGAAAGCTATATTCTATTGGTATCAAGTAGCTAACGGTTCACCTAGTGCACTGACAAGCATAAAAAAGGAGGACCAGTCCTGACTCCTGATAATGTTCAGAAAATATCAGACAACTTTTTTTTTGATAGGTAGAAAATATCAGACAACTAAGAGTCGGATGGTCAAATTTCTGAAACTTTAGTACAAACTCATATTGCTTGTTTGGGAGGGGGGGGGGGGGGGTTTAGGGAAAAAGTAAAAGAAGAAATGAGAAGGCATCATTTTTATGTGGATTTTCTGTTGGTAATGAACACCATCAATAATCCAGAATATCAGGAACACAAGAACAAGCATTAGCCAAGAATAACGCATAAAATGGATTGAAGTTCCCATGAAATCTATACATACCTTGGCAGCAAAGTTGCCTCCATAAGCTCTCACAAATTCCTTCATCCTCAGTAATGGTGCTATATGAGGATTTGCCTGACTAACAATAAAATGATTCACATTGAACAATTCCTTCAATTGCATCATAGGCAAATCAATCTCCAAACTACCATCCCTCCACCGACGAACATGAGTGCCGGAGGCCTCCTCAGGACCTAGATTGAATGGTGGATGATAAGGAACAATCTCTCCACTTCTATCCTTTGCCATCAGCTCCTGGGCCTCAAAGAGGCCTGGGAACGCACAAGAAGCAGTCACTGCACTCCATATAACAACATGAGGTGAAGTCAAGTAGTTAAGGCATCTAGGCGGCTCATGCTTCCTTGGGGAGCAAACTGTTATCCCAAGAATTCGACCAGTCATATCATAAGCTTCTTGAAATGTAAGGTTACTTGTTAGATGCCTTAACATCATCTGCAATTTTCTGATCTCATGAACAGCCCCTTGTGTCATGACCCTCTTAACTACAGTAAAAATCCCACCCATCTGATCAAAAAACTGCAATGAGTGAAAAGAATCCTCAAAAAAACTTTGCAGCTCAGGCCATGACTTAGTGGCAACCACAGCACACATAATGGATCCTACACTAGAGCCAGCAATTATCCTGGGCAAAAGCTTATGCTCAACCAGTGTTCTAACAACGCCAACATGAAAAGTTCCTAGGGAAGCGCCCCCACTCAAGAGCAAAGCTGTCCTCCCAAAGGCATGCCTTGTTTCATGCATGAAAGCAAGCTTTTCTTCTAATGTTAGCTCCTCTGAATCCGAATCACAGATCACTCTCAACTGAGTTGAGACCTCATCGATGTATTCCTTTATGAGTTTGGGCACTTGAAGCCTACCTTTGTGAAGCTTAGGGTTGCACATATTGCCGAGATTTCGGATAAGGTCAGCCCGCATGCAAAAGATAATCTCTCTCAGAGATCTTTCTTGGCGACGATGGTGGAGCTCTTGAAGCTTGTTCCTCACTAGTTCTACGTCATACAGGTCAGACTCATTCATCTTTGGGGTCTCTTTATCTAGCATCTTCGCAGCATGAGCCCATTCCTCATAGGTCAATGCAGCTCTCATCATATTTCTCCAAAACTTTCTCCGGTAAGCCATTTCAGCCTTCTGCTTCACATTTGTGTATCGTTTCAACAAGAAGGCAATTATTGTCACCATTGCCAAGATCCCTTGTGGGTTTCGGGGATGCAACCATGCAGCCATGGGTGCCACAAAGTCCCTAAATGTATATATGAAACTCCACAACACATGAAGTATTTGATGCCTCAAATGCGAGATTGACTTGCACAACAAAATTCTGAAAGCAACCGTCCGACCAACAATGGTTGAAGGTCCAATCGAAAAGTGATCAACACTGGCCTCGTTACTAATATCCATTTTTTGTCAATATAATAGGTTGCTTCTAAATGAGTGGTGGCATCACTGCTGAATCTACTCAAGACTGAAGGAGAAAAAAAACCTATAGTAGTTCTAAGATACTATTATGCAGACGATCACTTGGCAACCTAAATTTAAAAAATTATGTATAGATGTAAGAATGAAAGACCGGACATGCGTAAAATAAGGTTGTGTTTGGCTGTCAAATTTAATGAAACATGAGAGGGTGATTATGCGAATGGGTTTGTCTCGGCAAACTTAAAATTGGATATCTACCAAGAACTAAAAACGAAATCAATGAGAAAACAATTTCAACCTCAAAACTCGAATAGCTGGTTTCTCCTATAATTGCATCTGATGCTTAATCCTTTAGCTCCAAAGAATTAGGAAAAAATAGTGTTCGTTGGTGTAACTCTAAAAATCTTAATTTTGTATAATTCTAAACAAAAGAAGCCTAATTGCACATATTAAATTTCAAGCATGTATAGAAGTAACAGAGGCCAAGTTCTTGATCCTGAACCTCATAACAAAGCGCAGAATTAGACCACAAATTCTCAAACTTCCAACCACCACCAACTCGGCGACTCAACATCCAATTAAGCTCAATATCAGAGCCCCCAAAATTCCCATGACCATTGGAACCTCAAAACACCGGTGGTCAGATTCCCCAATTCCACACACTTCACCCCCAACAACGTTGATAAAAGAACAACTGCCGCGACGCTTTCAAATCCCAACTGTGGTTCAAAATACCTGTAAATCCTATCTTAAACCCAGATAGGAGGAAAAATAAAAAAACACGCAAATCTCCCCTTCAAATGCCCAAATACAACCAAAATATAAAATCAATAGCCAAATGGGTTTTCAAATCGGGACCCAAAACCATCAATACCTGCCCCAACAACCAGAAACGAAATCCCACGTAATACAAAAGGGATACAATTCTAGAATTGATTTAAAAGAGATACGCGCAAGAGTTATTAATAATAGTACCGGAAAAATGGAAACCTACGAGCATTGAGATCTGGGATTCTGGTAAGAGATAAAGATACAGATGGTATGACGGAAACGGCGGAGTGGAGTGAAGATTCGGATGAAGCATGTGACGGGGTAATAAATACAAAGTTCGATGAGGTGCAAGAGGATAAGAAAGACATTGGCTTTGCCAGATCGTTAGAACTATCTATTTAAAGAAAGTGACGATTGAAACACGATTGGTTCCCAAAGTTTAATGCCTAAACGAAAGCTCTTTTTGTTGCGTACAAGAAAACACAAAAAACAAATATTTTGCACTTTAAATGATGACAACGAAAACAAATTTGTTGGGCGATATGGTGGGTTGTTCATTGGGTTTTTGTTATCTTATGGAGGATGGTATCTAATAATTTTAAAGTTTTTGAATGATTGAATTTTTAATTATTGGTATCAGAATAAAAATCACGTCATGACTTCAAGTTAAAGACGAGACGAATTATAAGTTGGATTAAAATGTCTCAGTACTTTATATGAATATAGTATCAAGTCATTAAATAATAATAAATGAGTGAAACAACTAAAAGAAATATGGTACTATTAGATTAGTGTTAATAGAATAGGCCACCATTGACATCGGATTTAGAAACGTGATAGAATGTTATGATCACGAGAATTAAATGTTTAATTAAATTAATATTCAACAAATATAGAGCTTTTGGATCATTAGGTATTCAACAATTTTCTATATTTTTTGTTTGTTTATTAGTAAATCTTAACCTGAAAATAGTCGAGACTCGGACCGAAGCTCTTTATGAGCTACTACTGTCGTCCACAATGAGTCGGAGGAGAAAAGTTAAAACTTGTGGAAGAATATATCTTACTTGTATCCTCATTGTTAATAGGTTTATTTCGTTTATTTTTAATGCATAAGAAAATTTATAAAAATAAACTCACACACTGTTTATATAAAATGTTAAGTTATAAAATAAATTTAAATATAAATCATATAAATTTATAAGTTTATTTTTATAAAATCTATTTTACTTATAAATTTTTTCCCAACTTTATATACCCAAATAGACATAAAACGAAATGAATCCTTGAGCAAGTCTACATAGGGTTCGTAGTGACATATAACGTCATCGTATTTTGACCAAAAGAGAAAAGTCAGAAATCTATATAGTCGTACGACTCGTATTTTTCAAAAAATAGTGTCAAAATCTAGGTTGGCAGCATTTGCCTGAACCGAATGAGTACTGTAATTTGGCAAAACAGAAGAATAATTAATAAAATCTTGCATTCTATCTTATAAACACTTTTAAACTGATCATTAAAACTTTTTCAAACTAATCGTTGCAATTTTCTCAAACTTTAAACGAAAATAATATTAAAAAATAATATTTTAATTTTATAATATTTTTATTTTTTTCCCAAAATCTAATAAAAACTTGACTCGAACTATCTACCTATTATTCACAAACCATCTTATTACTATTCATAAAATTCTTATATCATATCATTCTCCAAGCATCGCCTAAGAGTTTTGATGTTCATCATCCCCAACCACCATACTTATTTTTTTTTAATTTTTTTTATTCTTCTTAATCTAATTAATTTTTTATACTCATCATCTATTGGCAAGAATGCAGGCTGTTTTGTTTTGGATCAGCTGAATAATTTGAAGGTGTTATTGTGACATGCTCGTTTTTTTGGCAGTAGCTATGACTCAAACCGAACATTACATATCGGGAAGGGGTTCCTATAGTCACATCCAGTAAGGGTTGTTATGCTAGTCGTCCCATCTCTCCTTATGCGAAGAAAGAAAAAAAATGTCTAAACATTTGTTGTGCTCACATCCTCCCTTAATAAGATAAAAAAAATAAAAAATTATATAATGTGTTATTTAATTTGTGATGTGAGAATGATTTTAGGACCTAAATATATAATAGTTGTAATCGGCTCCTTGGCCGACATGGGAAAAATCTCAAATAATTGAGATAGAGGCGCACAGAGACATGAAAATACAACTGGACATTCACTTCACTTATCTCGAATGCTTTAGGCCAGCCCACGCCCAATGTACCTCCCAACCTCGGTGGGAATCATTCCTTGGACCTCTTCAACAATCTATTATTATTATAAAAATGTTATATAAAATTATTTTTATATATTTTTTATATAATTTATTATTGTGATTGACTGTAATATTTTTTTAATATATAATTAATTACATTAAAAAAAATTAAAATGACTATATATAAAAAATTTTATATTATTATATACAGATAATTTAGGCCCCGTTTGGATATACAGATGAGATGAGATGTTTTAAATAGTAATTAATAAAATATTATTATAATATAATTTTGTAATATTAATTTTGTATTGGTATTTGAAAAAGTGAAATTGTTTATTATATTTTGTATGGAGATTTGAAAAAGGTGTAATGATGAGTTGAGATGAGATGAGATTTTTAGTTTTGTGTAAACAAACAAGGATTTTTGATAGAGATGGATGTTTGACTCGTTGGAATCCACCCCTTTTTGTCTCTCTCTCTCTCTCTTTTTTTTTTTTTGTTTTGTTCTGTTTTGTTTTGATGCCATGGGCCAATGTATAATGTTCTATTTTTTCAACCTAGCTGTCTTTGTTTTTGCTACGTGGCTATTACTGTCTAGACAATAAGTGGAATCACTAATAATTCACTATTCAATTCCAAAAAGTGGGGTGGCTGTGGCTGCCTCTCAAAAAACACATAAAGAAAATTCAAAGTGGGAGTTGTTTGCATTTTGTTTGTGAGTGGGGCAATCGGTTCGGCAGACACAACATGGTGCGAATTTGTGAGAAACTAGCATTGAAATCTCACTGTTTTATGTAGCCATTTTACTCATATTGTCCACGAGGAATTTGGACAGGGCTGTCCGGTCTATTCTGTGTTTCTTATGTTCTGGACTTGGATGCATGTCAATATTGATAAAAGTAATCCATCCTTGCGGAGAAGTTTCCTGTCATACTACTTTAAGTGCATAGTAAGACTGCTCAACTGCTTCATTGCCAAATTAATTTATCACCGTACCAGGACAAAAGCATTTGTAATGGAAACTTTCATCAGCAAAGGAAAATGTGCTTTGGGCACGAAAAGCTTGTGCAATTTCTCGGCAAATGTTGGGTGGAAAGATGAGCCACGTGAAGTCGATCATGGGTCATGATGATCGCCTTTTTCTTTTATTTTTTTCTCCCTCATGGTCGTCGGCTTGAGAGAATTACAAATAAACACAGCCAGCCAAAAAGCAGAAAAAGCAACAAACCCTGCCAACGAAGTATAATTTCTTCCATTACAATAGCCACAAGAGTAGGAGCCTCCCCTATTTTAGGATCTAGAAATTGTTGAAATCATCCACACAGATGTGATCAGTTTATTTATCCAAGAGAAAAATTGGCAGGAAAATAGTGCTTATGAGAAGCATGGAACTGCTTGATGGGAAAAAGGATCCATGATTCTTCCAAAGGTTCTGGGTTCACCAGAAATTTAGAACCAAATTTTGTGAAACTTTTCATAGACCTGATGCTCCACTTAATTTGATATAAAATGAGGCATAAAGGAATAAACACTTTTTTTTTTTTTTTTGGCTTTTGGCTTGCATGCCGTTTGGCAGTAAGCATGTGTAAAAAGAAGAGTCTTTCCCATTTTGGCTCATTTTTTATGTTTCCAACATACATTTATACATGCATACATACACACACACACACACATATACATCCATCCATCCCTCCATCCATATACACATGCATGCGCGCACACACATTGAGAGTGAGATAAATAGAGATTCATTTGTTGACATATACGAATGACATGATCAGCTGTGGTGTCTACTAAACATGATTAGCTTACATATTCAACGCCACGTTGTCTGCAAAATCCAGAATCAAGAGACTTTCTTTGCAAAGTAGTGGGGGAATACCACGAAGTGCAATGCCAAATGGGGTGGCTATTTGAAACTTCAAGCTGCTTTGGTAGCCCTTCTAATATTTTCTTGAAGTCATGGTCCAACACTTCACTGGAGACAGTAGAACTTCAGATTTGATTACAATCTAGCGATCAAATGCAAAATCCAGAATCATTGAAACAAAATGATCCTCAAAATTGATCATCAACAACAAGTTGACTGCTATCATCATCTATGCCAGGAGGATCCCTAGAAGTAGAAACAGGAAGATATAGACTGTTTGTTGGGGTGACATTTTCATCACCATATTCAGATGTAGAGCTAGTATCAATCTCCTTTTCAAGACAGTCAAGATGCACACATTCAGGAACGTCACTGCTGTAACTTTCTGCATCATGACTCCTAGGTGGGATTGTCAAATCTTCTCTCTTAACAATATTAAACACAATCCCATTATGGGTACTCTCAGGCTGCAAAAGATCGCCTTCAGTCACTGTTATGCTGGAACCATTAGTGGAAACTCTGTTGTCAAGATCCCTCTGATCGAGATCCCTCTGATCGGATTCTGTGCCTTCTGAGCTTCTATCTGGAGTTTTCACCCTTGGGCTACGATAACATTGATTGTTGCCAACTATGTGAAGTGTAATGGAATTAGCATTAGCTATTAAACCTCTGTTTTCTTCAACATCGATATCCAAATTTTGGACAAAGTGAATAAACTTTTCAGCTGAAGTAGTCCTCATCAAGGGCCCACCAGACCTTGTCCAAGAATTCAAATCAACACTTTCGGACTCGCTATCACTTCCATCATGCATGTTGCGATGGGTTCGCAAATTTTTACCTGAAGGTCCCCCTCCAGTGGATCCACCAACTCCTTGATGAAATGAGGGAGCGACATCTGCAAGGAGGTCTTCAAGGGAACCTGTGGAATTCTCCCGTGCAATTTGGTTCCAAGAAGGAATTCTTCTGGAAGCACTGAATCTCACCGTGCTGGCTATACCATGAGAAGAAGCAGCAGCTCTCTCAGCACTCCTTTTGAGTCTACGCATGTGGTTGAGAATTGCAACACACTCATCAAGAGCAAGCTCAATCCCACAGTTTGCTTTTATGGCTGAGAGCTTCTCCCAAGTGCACCGTCTCCCTTGGTTTGCTGCCTTTTGAAGCTCCACATATGATGGGTTTTGTATAATTTTTGAGTACTGGAACAACAATGAGAGGTGGGAGAGAATAAATTGTTAGTCGTGTGAGAATTCTTCAATTGATGAAAACAAAGAGAATTTTAAAGCTAGGCTTCTGACAGCTTGCAAGTATTCAACAATTTCCATTTTAACAATCGAAGTTTTAGTCAAACAAACTTCTGAGTAGTTTTGTCGTTAGGGTTGGGTGTACCCTCTTCAATTTACAACTTCTCTTTGCACATACCTGAGCAAGCGTGGCAGGCATAACAATGGTGATATCACCCTCCCAATCTTGAGCAAACAGCTTGGCAAGTCCCCCTAAAGGGAAACCAAGTTCCAGAATCTGGTTGTATCTATGTTTCACCTCCATCTCAACTAGATGAGCAAGCTACAAGATTAAAGATTAAGAAGGATTAACTTTCACACAAAAATACCAAGAAAAATATTTGATAGCTGAAACCAATAATAACTAGGCATGGACCAATGAGCCCACCACTCTTAACCAAATTTTCCTATCCTTCAAATCATATCTAGCATAAACAAACAAGATGAGACACTACTTCAGATTATTAAGAATCTTTTGGAAAAAGATTTGAGCTGGAGTCCATTTAAGATGTGGTGTGAAATTCTACGGTTCAAATTAACATCAATATTTGCTGCTGTAACATTCTGACTAAGTGTAGGAGCCATTATATTGCAATCAAGTGCAGGTCCTATGACATTCCAACTAAGTGTACCGACTCCTCTGTGGCTCTGTGCATCGCACATAAACAAATCTCTGTGACTTTTTATCATTTACTTGTGAATCAACCTAACCTGTTTGAAATTTAAGATCAAATAAATATAAGCAAGCCATGAGCATAAAATCTCTACTCAAATGACAGGTCAAGCAATTAATGCAAGAGAATCATGTTTCACCAGATACCAATGATTTTTCATTCCAACAAGTTTTAAAAATTCTCTAATTATGTCCCAATAAAAAATAATTAAAAGAAGAAAAGAAATAGAAAGAAAGGTTGACCCTAATTCAAGGAGAAGAAAGCCAAACTCTACCATCTAGACTATCCAAAAAAAGGAAGAAGAGATTAATGGAATTTAATCATTGCAGAGGACCAGGATCAACGAGTACAACCAATCTCTTTTAACCTATGAGATGGGCTCGGAGGGGAGGAAAAGGTATAATTATCTTAACAAAAATGTCAGCCCATTCATCTTCAGAAAGCTATATTCTATTGGTATCAAGTAGCTAACGGTTCACCTAGTGCACTGACAAGCATAAAAAAGGAGGACCAGTCCTGACTCCTGATAATGTTCAGAAAATATCAGACAACTTTTTTTTTGATAGGTAGAAAATATCAGACAACTAAGAGTCGGATGGTCAAATTTCTGAAACTTTAGTACAAACTCATATTGCTTGTTTGGGAGGGGGGGGGGGGGGGTTTAGGGAAAAAGTAAAAGAAGAAATGAGAAGGCATCATTTTTATGTGGATTTTCTGTTGGTAATGAACACCATCAATAATCCAGAATATCAGGAACACAAGAACAAGCATTAGCCAAGAATAACGCATAAAATGGATTGAAGTTCCCATGAAATCTATACATACCTTGGCAGCAAAGTTGCCTCCATAAGCTCTCACAAATTCCTTCATCCTCAGTAATGGTGCTATATGAGGATTTGCCTGACTAACAATAAAATGATTCACATTGAACAATTCCTTCAATTGCATCATAGGCAAATCAATCTCCAAACTACCATCCCTCCACCGACGAACATGAGTGCCGGAGGCCTCCTCAGGACCTAGATTGAATGGTGGATGATAAGGAACAATCTCTCCACTTCTATCCTTTGCCATCAGCTCCTGGGCCTCAAAGAGGCCTGGGAACGCACAAGAAGCAGTCACTGCACTCCATATAACAACATGAGGTGAAGTCAAGTAGTTAAGGCATCTAGGCGGCTCATGCTTCCTTGGGGAGCAAACTGTTATCCCAAGAATTCGACCAGTCATATCATAAGCTTCTTGAAATGTAAGGTTACTTGTTAGATGCCTTAACATCATCTGCAATTTTCTGATCTCATGAACAGCCCCTTGTGTCATGACCCTCTTAACTACAGTAAAAATCCCACCCATCTGATCAAAAAACTGCAATGAGTGAAAAGAATCCTCAAAAAAACTTTGCAGCTCAGGCCATGACTTAGTGGCAACCACAGCACACATAATGGATCCTACACTAGAGCCAGCAATTATCCTGGGCAAAAGCTTATGCTCAACCAGTGTTCTAACAACGCCAACATGAAAAGTTCCTAGGGAAGCGCCCCCACTCAAGAGCAAAGCTGTCCTCCCAAAGGCATGCCTTGTTTCATGCATGAAAGCAAGCTTTTCTTCTAATGTTAGCTCCTCTGAATCCGAATCACAGATCACTCTCAACTGAGTTGAGACCTCATCGATGTATTCCTTTATGAGTTTGGGCACTTGAAGCCTACCTTTGTGAAGCTTAGGGTTGCACATATTGCCGAGATTTCGGATAAGGTCAGCCCGCATGCAAAAGATAATCTCTCTCAGAGATCTTTCTTGGCGACGATGGTGGAGCTCTTGAAGCTTGTTCCTCACTAGTTCTACGTCATACAGGTCAGACTCATTCATCTTTGGGGTCTCTTTATCTAGCATCTTCGCAGCATGAGCCCATTCCTCATAGGTCAATGCAGCTCTCATCATATTTCTCCAAAACTTTCTCCGGTAAGCCATTTCAGCCTTCTGCTTCACATTTGTGTATCGTTTCAACAAGAAGGCAATTATTGTCACCATTGCCAAGATCCCTTGTGGGTTTCGGGGATGCAACCATGCAGCCATGGGTGCCACAAAGTCCCTAAATGTATATATGAAACTCCACAACACATGAAGTATTTGATGCCTCAAATGCGAGATTGACTTGCACAACAAAATTCTGAAAGCAACCGTCCGACCAACAATGGTTGAAGGTCCAATCGAAAAGGGATCAACACTGGCCTCGTTACTAATATCCATTTTTTGTCAATATAATAGGTTGCTTCTAAATGAGTGGTGGCATCACTGCTGAATCTACTCAAGGCTGAAGGAGAAAAAAAACCTACAGTAGTTCTAAGATACTATTATGCAGACGATCACTTGGCAACCTAAATTTAAAAAATTATGTATAGATGTAAGAATGAAAGACCGGACATGCGTAAAATAAGGTTGTGTTTGGCTGTCAAATTTAATGAAACATGAGAGGGTGATTATGCGAATGGGTTTGTCTCGGCAAACTTAAAATTGGATATCTACCAAGAACTAAAAACGAAATCAATGAGAAAACAATTTCAACCTCAAAACTCGAATAGCTGGTTTCTCCTATAATTGCATCTGATGCTTAATCCTTTAGCTCCAAAGAATTAGGAAAAAATAGTGTTCGTTGGTGTAACTCTAAAAATCTTAATTTTGTATAATTCTAAACAAAAGAAGCCTAATTGCACATATTAAATTTCAAGCATGTATAGAAGTAACAGAGGCCAAGTTCTTGATCCTGAACCTCATAACAAAGCGCAGAATTAGACCACAAATTCTCAAACTTCCAACCACCACCAACTCGGCGACTCAACATCCAATTAAGCTCAAGATCAGAGCCCCCAAAATTCCCATGACCATTGGAACCTCAAAACACCGGTGGTCAGATTCCCCAATTCCACACACTTCACCCCCAACAACGTTGATAAAAGAACAACTGCCGCGACGCTTTCAAATCCCAACTGTGGTTCAAAATACCTGTAAATCATATCTTAAACCCAGATAGGAGGAAAAAAAAAAAAACACGCAAATCTCCCCTTCAAATGCCTAAATACAACCAAAATATAAAATCAATAGCCAAATGGGTTTTCAAATCGGGACCCAAAACCATCAATACCTGCCCCAACAACCAGAAACGAAATCCCACGTAATACAAAAGGGATACAATTCTAGAATTGATTTAAAAGAGATACGCGCAAGAGTTATTAATAATAGTACCGGAAAAATGGAAACCTACGAGCATTGAGATCTGGGATTCTGGTAAGAGATAAAGATACAGATGGTATGACGGAAACGGCGGAGTGGAGTGAAGATTCGGATGAAGCATGTGACGGGGTAATAAATACAAAGTTCGATGAGGTGCAAGAGGATAAGAAAGACATTGGCTTTGCCAGATCGTTAGAACTATCTATTTAAAGAAAGTGACGATTGAAACACGATTGGTTCCCAAAGTTTAATGCCTAAACGAAAGCTCTTTTTGTTGCGTACAAGAAAACACAAAAAACAAATATTTTGCACTTTAAATGATGACAACGAAAACAAATTTGTTGGGCGATATGGTGGGTTGTTCATTGGGTTTTTGTTATCTTATGGAGGATGGTATCTAATAATTTTAAAGTTTTTGAATGATTGAATTTTTAATTATTGGTATCAGAATAAAAATCACGTCATGACTTCAAGTTAAAGACGAGACGAATTATAAGTTGGATTAAAATGTCTCAGTACTTTATATGAATATAGTATCAAGTCATTAAATAATAATAAATGAGTGAAACAACTAAAAGAAATATGGTACTATTAGATTAGTATTAATAGAATAGGCCACCATTGACATCGGATTTAGAAACGTGATAGAATGTTATGATCACGAGAATTAAATGTTTAATTAAATTAATATTCAACAAATATAGAGCTTTTGGATCATTAGGTATTCAACAATTTTCTATATTTTTTGTTTGTTTATTAGTAAATCTTAACCTGAAAATAGTCGAGACTCGGACCGAAGCTCTTTATGAGCTACTACTGTCGTCCACAATGAGTCGGAGGAGAAAAGTTAAAACTTGTGGAAGAATATATCTTACTTGTATCCTCATTGTTAATAGGTTTATTTCGTTTATTTTTAATGCATAAGAAAATTTATAAAAATAAACTCACATATTGATTATATAAAATGTTAAGTTATAAAATAAATTTAAATATAAATCATATAAATTTATAAGTTTATTTTTATAAAATCTATTTTACTTATAAATTTTTTCCCAACTTTATATACCCAAATAGACATAAAACGAAATGAATCCTTGAGCAAGTCTACATAGGGTTCGTAGTGACATATAACGTCATCGTATTTTGACCAAAAGAGAAAAGTCAGAAATCTATATAGTCGTACGACTCGTATTTTTCAAAAAATAGTGTCAAAATCTAGGTTGGCAGCATTTGCCTGAACCGAATGAGTACTGTAATTTGGCAAAACAGAAGAATAATTAATAAAATCTTGCATTCTATCTTTCACATGTCTTTAAAAAATACAAACAACTAATCCTTGAAAAACTTGTACATTGAGATAGAGTACTGCTAAATGTGTTGATGCCATGTTTCATTGCTCAAGCAACTCCAAGAGGGCCCAACTTGCACCTGCAACTATGGAGAAATGAGAGCTTTGGGATAGTGAGAGACACCTCCGATACTTAAGTTAATACGTGGTTCTCTGTATGAGAATTGTATGAGCTTAAGTGTAAAAAGTATTTCTAGAACCCTCCTATTATTCGGGTGGGATATATATACCTGGTAGGGATGATCTCTGAAAATGAGATCGTAGAGATGTCGCTTAGTACTCAAGTTACGTCCCCCTTGTTAGCCTTCTGTCATATAACATGCCTGCATGGCTTGATCGTGGTGACCACTAACAAGTGATAACCCAGCACGACATGCCTACCTTCGTCCTTCATTAACTGCGGTGTGGCCTCGGTCAGGTACACCCACTCTTCAGATCTATTCAACCGTTGGGGTTTAAGGATAAGAATTGTCCCTAACCTCACGCACTTGGACTGTCGCTAGGCTTGCAACACGGCCTGCCCAAGGTTGTTGGCCAGTAGGGGTGTCAGACGATCTGTCTACCAGCCCCTAACCAGCTCGTATCACTTAATCGTTCATTCTCCTGGGCTTCTTGGATCTATTTAGCCAGCCCATCCTATCCACTTGGGCAACTAGGCCTGTTGGTGCCCCGCAAGTTGGACTTGTTCGGCTCAGCCAAGCCCTGGGAATGACTCCCTCGCAAACATAATTGCCAACATGAAGTTCCATTACTAAAGCAGCAGGGACATGAAAATTTATTTGGGGTCCCCACAAAAAAGAGAGTAGTTGGTGCTTTTTTCAAACGATGATGGGTCTGGGCCCTCCGGCCCCGAAAATTCCGCCAAGGAATTGAAAATGGATCCCGAAGCCAGAAAAGCATTTTGCTGGTCCAGCTTGGCCAGTGGCCCATGAAAATATAGACCAACGCGTTTTTGCTTGGTGTCCACCTCCTATTGTCTTCCTTGTGATGGTCATTTTCTCAAATCTCAACCGTCCATTTGTAGGATATATCAATTTCTTTCTTTTTCTTTTTTAATCAATCGGGATCAAGATAGGGACTAAACTTATATAATTTTAAGGTATTCTCATCTTATTCCAAAATTAAATTTTCATTTTTCTATTAAAAAAGTTATATGTTATGAATATCTATCAATAATATTAGACGGAGCTTGGGCCGAGAAATTTTAAGAGTTCTCTAAAAGTTTCGAAATGTATTTTTGTAAAAGTTGTTAGGAAAAATAAGAAACTATCCGAGTAAATTTTTTCTTTGAATTTTTTTATTAGGATTTGTGATGAGTAATCCTACATTCAGTTATAAATTGTGTAAATATCATGCAGTCGTTTTGAAAAAAAGCAAGCCCATTATTAAAAAATTAAATTTCTATTCATATAGATTCCATCTTTATTCAAATTTTTAAAATAATTATGTGACTTTTATACATTCATAACTATAAGTATCATATCTCGAATTAACGTTGGACTTGGAACCAAAATATGCATCGGATTTGACTGATAGAAATCTGAAATTTTCAAAGCAACGACTCGTTGATTTGTACATTTGTTTTCAAGTTTTGACATAAAAAACCATAAAAATGTTGAAGGAATACAAAATATTTTATGGCATTAAAGTCTAAGAGCCACGCATTGTTTTCAGGAATAATATTTTCACATACAAACCGTGTGGGTCACTGCATGTGCCTTTACAATTCACAGGAAAAAGAAAGTCATGCTAGCATGTTGCAGCTGGTCATCATAACTGAGGATTCTTTCAACATCATCTCAATAATTCTGTGGCATTTTTTAAGATCTACATGCACAGGAATGATATGACCATGTCAAGCCTTTATTCCAACATTATAATCTAAGCTAAGATTTGAATATTTCTTTATTGTCTTTGGAATTTTTCATCAGCACGACATGTGTATGATAATGATCAAGTTTCTAGCATTATTCTCTACCAAAAAGCTTCACCAAAACAACAAAAAATAAAAATAAAAAATAAAAAAGAAGAAGAAGAAAAAAAAAGAAAAAAAAAAGAGTGAATCAGAAAGACAAAGTAATTGGCATGCATTCTGTGTTTGTACAAGTCAAGGCATCTTCCTGTCCCTTTCTCCACCATAATCAAACTTGGTAACGGGGCAAAGTCATGGCTGAAATTTTAAAAAGCAGTTGGAGGAAGATGAAGAAGACGAGTCGCCATAACCAGGCACAAGCTTTTGAATCCCTTGTCCTTCCCAGACAGCCAGAAGGGCACTTTTGCTTTTCTTCCAAAGCTTAATTCTCCACCGCAGAGTAAAGATAGAGACTGAAAAGATAACTCCAACCTCCATAGCATAGCGTTGAATACTTTCGTTACAAATTCAAAGAATGATTTCTAACAAGCTTGAAGCTGGCACCGATTATGATAGTGTTGTGCCTGCGGAGTCTGAGATGGCATCAATAACCAAGAACACATCTTGTTTTGGGGACAACAGTGACTGGGGAGGAAAGGATCCAAAGAAGAAACTGAAGAAGCTGAGGTCAATCAAGTTCTCAAGATTTCCAAGTTTAAGATCATCCAACAGATTAACGAAATCTCGAAATGGTCACCTCATTGCCATATCTGCTAATTCACCAAGCTCGGGACAGTCCACTCCAAATAAGATGTCAGATGTGTCGCCAAGTTATATGAAGGCCACTAGCAGTTCAGATGCAAGGAGGAAGGGAAGTTTTCAGGCAAGTACTTGAAATCATTGAATCTAGTCTTGGTAACAATAATTCAAGAATAGATTTTCTTATACACCAAATATTACTTCTTGTGAACAGAATCCAATGACAACCTCGGCAAGGAGATCGAGTTTAAAGCCTGAGAAGAGATTGGCAAGAATGGCTAGTTTGAAATTCAAGAGGACTTCGATGAGTAAAAGCTCTGGAGGGACTGAGGTGCAGAGAAAAGCAAAGAGGTCAAGATCAATCAGGCAGGAAAAATTGGAGGGGCCACGTTTTTCCACAAGAAGCTTCAAATTCCGGTATCAGGCAAGATCCCGTAAATCCAGTTTTAGTCGCTGTTATCAAAATAGCAAAAAATCATGTGTTTCAAAGCCGAAATCTACTTTGTCTAGTAACAAATCTGTGAGAGTTGTAACTAGAGCATCAAGTTTGAGACCTGTGAGAGTCTTAACAAAAATGGGTACTTTCAAATCAAAGAAGTCTTCCACGGCGAAACGTTGTCAAATATGTCAATCTCCTAACTCAAGCATGCATAAAGCTACCTGTTCTTCAATTCTCAAGGATTCCAAATTCCCTAACTTCTTGGAGCTCGAGCTTCAGCCTGGGGAACGTGAATCTGCAGGAACTTCATTCATGAATGTTTGTACATATACTTATTGCTCCCTTCATGGTCATCACCATAATGCTGCTCCTCCATTGAGGCGCTTCATTTCCATGAGGCGGCGATTGCCTAAGACCCAGAAGAGCAGGAAACGGCAGTGTCAATTTTCTAACGGCAAACGTTCTGGAAATAGGAAGAAAGGACTTCAGGCAAACCAAATGCTCCATAATGGAGATCTTGCAGTTGCTAATGCCACCAGAGCACTATCTCCTGTCAAACAAAAAGATGGCAGGGACTTGTTTGTAAAAAATCAAGCTGAAGAACCAGAGGGCATGGCAAATGGAATAGGCATATCAGGTGGAGAAGATGAAGACCTCAGTGATTTGGAATATCAGGATGAGATGCTGCTTAGTGACACTAAGTACTCGCATATGTCTGAAGCCACTCATGAAGACAGAAAAGAAGAGAAAATTGGTACATCCAACAATGGAGAGGCGGAGGCTAATTCCATTCTCATTGATAAGACTAGAAGACCAACCGATGATGAGTTTCTAGAACTAACAGGAAGTAACAGCGATGGCTCTTCTGATTTTGATCTGGAGTCATTGGAGGAACAAATCACAGGCAATGAAGAAAAGAAACGAGAATTGGAGCCGGAACATGAACTTTTTCACAAGATCTCTACCCAAAGTGACTCCAAGCCCAATATGATCAATGATGCAAACCACAAAATGCAGTTTAAAAATCAAAAGTATATCGGAATGTGGCACCTGATGTATAAGCATGCAGTAGTAGGTATCGACAGAAAAGTTGGAAACCAGCTTACTCTAGAGGAATTGAAGGATGAAGAACAAGTGAAGGATACCAACAACTTGCTTGGAACTAACAACTGCAGTTCTTCTGAGGGCTTTTCTGAAATAGGTAAGGGCACATCCAGGGAAAGTCATGATCCTGACAACCAAAAGAATGAGCTCAGGCAGAGTGAAGCCATTAAGCTGGTACAAAAAGCATTTGATGATATCCTTCTCCAAGAATTTCAAGACTACCCAACGGATGATGCATCAATTAGTAGTAGCATAAGTTCAGACCGGGAACTCTTCGGAAAGAGTAATGGAGAGGGCCGGCAATGGAGCATCTCAGCCTCATACGAGCCAGCTAAAGATAGTATGGTACAAAATCCAGAAACAACATGGCTCAAAGCTGACAGCATTGGCACTCCCAAAGAAGAGAGAAGCGCGTCAAACGTGAGAAATGAATCCGACCAGAAAGCACCCAAGAGCTGGAGCTATTTGAAAAAGCTAATTATCTTCAATAGATTTTTCAAGGCATTGGAGAAGGTGAAAATTTTCAACCCCCGGGGGCCACGATATCTGTCCTTGAAGCCTGACCCAGAAGCAGAAAAAGTCCATTTGAGGCACCAGACAACGGACGAGAGAAAAAGCACCGAGGAATGGATGCTTGATAATGCACTTCAACAGGTCATTTCTAAACTAGCTCCAGCTCAAAAACGAAAAGTAGCTCTTCTTGTTGAAGCTTTTGAGTCAGTTCTTCCACTGTCAGAAGTTGAAACTAGCCAAAGGTCCAATTCTGCAGTTCGCACTCGAGCCAATCCCATTCAAGCCTGTGTCTGTGATGGTTCCTCAACTCAAAGAGGAGGAGAAACAGGTCATGAAAGTAACTATGAAGAGTTTGCTGAAATTTTGATTGGTAAAACATCATTTCATGAGAAAACTTTCAAAGCTTACCCAGACCAAGTCGGTGATTTTCTCAGGGACAAACAGATCCCTCCAATGAAATTTTCTGAGCTCAGAGAAACAAGTTTGGATTGTTGTTGCATTAAAACAGCACAGGAAATAACTGCCTCTCAAGACACTGATGAAGAATGGAAGGAAAAGCAAATTTCTGCCATCAATCTTGATAAGGTGGAGAATAAATTCCTTCGTGCTGACGGTCAACCTGATTCCATCATTAGTTGTTCACCAGAGATCAAAGATCCCAGCTCAGGTAATAAATTCTCCTCGAAGCCAGAGGACATTGTAAGCACCTGTCATGAAGAAGTTGGAGAGAATTGGAAAGTCCCCAAAGAAATAACTTTAAGTTCACAATTCTACAACAGTGGTACAGAATCAGAGGGCAGAGATTCAGGGATTCATAGATTAATCAGTGCACCTTGCCCATTGAAGGAACAGATAAAATCAGAAGAAGAAAGAAATGGAAGAACTGAGCTAGAATCTATATCCTTTCCAGAAGTTTCTTCATTTGAGGAATTTAAGCCTGACTGCACCATTGATGTAGCAAATGAGGCCCGGATTGAAAAAAAGAGAAACATGAGGCTGTGGTACTTGGTGTATAAGCACATGGTGTCGAGTATTGCAGCAACAGATGGACCCAAGCTACATTTTGGTGAAGCAGGTGAAGAAGAACAATTGGATGATGCCAACTCGTTGCCAGAAGCAAGCATTTCTAGTTCTGGCCAAGATTCCTCAGAAATGGATCAAGAAACAAGTAGGTATAATGAGGCAGATGAGCAAAAGGTTGAACTCCACCGTATTGAAGCCATTAAGCTGGTAGAAGAAGCAATTGATGAAATCAGTCTTCCAGAAATACAGGACCTCTCACCTAATGATCTAATGAGCACTAGTGACATGATTCCAGATGAGGGACTCTCAGAAGAGAAAACTGGTGAGGGAGGGGAACCATTCATCTCTAATTGCAAAGACAGCTTCAGAGAGTCCCACAAAAAAGATCCAGGAGAAAAATGGCTCAAATATGGTAATATCAGTACCCAAGAAGAAGATAAAGCAGCAATGAACGTGGGAAAAAAATCAAACAAGGAAATGCCAAGGAACTGGAGCACTCTGAAAAAGTGGATCTTGCTTAAAAGATTCACCAAGGCATTGGAGAAGGTAGGGAAATTTAATGCACGGGAGCCACGTTATCTGCCTTTGGAGCCCAATACAGAGAGAGAAAAAGTTCATTTGAGGCATCAGGGAATGGATCAGAGAAAAAATGCTGAGGAATGGATGCTTGATTATGCACTTCAACAAGTTGTTGCAAGATTAACACCGGCACGGAAAAGAAAAGTGGAACTGCTTGTTCAAGCTTTCGAAACAGTCATCCCAACCATCGGAAGATGAAAGAAAATATGCAGCAGCTTCCAATAATGCAAAACGGTGTTCAATCCGTATGTCACAAAGGTAAAAACCTTGGAAAGAAGAAACTAATAACAATAGAGATAGATCGCGAACACAATCCCCCTGTTCTTAACGTAACATGTATTAAACCAAGCATAATGCATATATCTCCTTGGAGTCTCACAAATTCTTTTTATACAGGTGAGGCGATAAAAAGCAGCTATATTGTGATGGTCACTGGAGATGGCTCTGTAGCACCACTTCAGAGAAAATTTTCCCAGAGACGACCGTTTGGCTGAACAACTAAACTTATTCATTCTGTCATTTAGTACATATACCATGTAGATGCAAATTATAAGTTAATGAAGATTGTAAGATGCATATACACTTCTTGTGTGATTTCAAGGCTTATTTGAGATCAGTAAAGGTTGTGAAAAATGAAGAGATGTTATTATTTCACATTTTTATACACGAAAATGCTATTTCGAGTTCTGAAGACTGAAAGGTTCACCATAATCACTAGTTTAAAACGTGGTACTGTAAATTATCCCGGAAACTAGCAGATAAATATATACTTGTTTCTCTATCCAGACCATCTCTTGCCATTGACTACAGATAAATTACCGTTACATAGTAACCAAACCTTTTCCGTCCACATTAACACATGAAGAACAAGGAACAAAGTTACTAACATCCATACAAGTGGCTCCTGACCAGGATTAAGCTAGCTACTTAATTGGTGTCTGCCTAATTGTAAGACCTTAAAAAGAAAAACATGGGTGGGTGAGTCAAACCCACAAGGTTGGGCCTGTAAGCAGCAAGCTTATGCATGTGGAGAAGCAGAACATCTTATTGAGAAGTCTCACATGGTTTATGAATAAACTCATCCTGGACTTTATAAGGAGTTACCATACTCCTCCTATTAAGCCTTTTAAGAGAAGAAATTGGTGTTTCTATATGGTATCAGAACTAGATTAACAGATGATGGGCTTTTGCAACCTACCCACGATGATGGTATCAAAAATATTGGACCACACGTAAAGGAGCATATTAAGAAGTCCCATACGGTTTAGAAACAAACTCATCCTGGATTTTATAAGGAGTTATCATAATCCTCCTATTAGGCCTTTTAAGAAAATTGGGGAACTTTTGCCTTTAGGGTCGTCACAGAAAGAGATCGAAGAGTCTTTAGATCGACCATTTTCTTGGCGTTGATTGATTGGTCACCAAAAGAAGAATTTAATATGAACGTTAAAATATGGGTCCGGTAGTGAAAACGACGATGTAGTTCTACTTCTGTAAAAACTGGCCTTTTGTTTAGGCTAATCGAAAAAAGTTTCCTTTTACGTAAAAGAGCTCTGCTAGGTTTTCATCTTTTCTACTGCGTTTACGTTTGACAACTGCATGGCGGCCGTGGAAGGCCAGCCTCCCATGGCAGGCCCTCTTCGGTCGTTTGCTGATCTGGTTTCGGCAGTGCCCCAACCATTGCCTGAGACAGTGGTTCCATTCCGACAGCCCAAACTTGCTGATGGTGAATTGTTTTTCACATTTTCATCATATGAGATAGCAAAAATTGCAGAACCATTCAGATATTCGATGGTGATAAAGTTTCTTCGACAAAGGCCGTCCCTCGATTCAATCAGTGCGTTTATTCAAAATCGCTGGGGTTTGTCTAGTGTACCGGTAGTCTCTGCAATGAAGCGGCCCAGGAATATATTTATCCGCATGTCTAATGAAGCGGATTTCCTTAAAGCCCTTTCGAGGGAATCGTGTGACATGGAAGGGGTTCATTAGAGACAGTTTGCATGGACACCGAAATTTGATGAGGATTTCGAACCACCAACAGTTCCGATTTGGGTTTTTCTACCGGGTCTTTCGCCAAACTTTTACCACTCCTCTGTTCTGAAAATGTTTACTGCACCTTTGGGAAAATTCATATGAAGGGATAACCCGACAACTTGTGCCACTCGAACAGATGGGGCACGGGTGTGTTTAGAAATCGATGCTTCTAAAGAGCCAATCACTCATTTTTGGATTGGTATGCCGGGCATGCAACGAAGTAGAAGGCAAGAGATCATCTATGAAACTCTGCCGGCTTACTGTCCTTCTTGTAGATGTCAAGGTCACAGTCAACAAAAATGTAGTGGACGGGAACAAAAACATAAGGCTAAGGTTGGGAGGATATGGGTGCAAAAATCCAGAAAAGCTGAGGGAGAGCAAGATCACGAGGATACTAATTTACCGAAACCTGAGAAGCCTTTGGTGCAGTTTGAGGGAGTGGTGGTTGAAGAACATGGGGAACCTAGCAATCGGGAGATTTCGTCTATTCCAAAAACAGTTACGGATTCGTTGGCTATTGTGCAAGTACAGGAATCGGAGGCCACCCGTGGAATGAAAGAAGATCATGGTTTTGATGGGTTGGGAGCGGAAATTACTGACAAAGAACGTATAAATGATGGTATTGGTGAGACCCTGGATATGGAGGGCATGCAGTTTATTCAGCAAATGGAACCAGTTTTTGAGTCAGGGCAAAAGGAAAATCAGTGGCAATTGGCAAACCTGTAGCTTCTTTGGACTCTGTTAGTGAGGGACAACCTGCAGGTAAAATATTCGGAATTGGTATTATGGGTATTGCAGAACAGAGAGCTGATAATGAATATAATGGGAAAGAAGCTATGCCTGCACCCGTGGGCTTTGGAGAGGATGGGCCCCATGGTGGGTCTTTTCATTCCAAGGGACCGAATGGGATTTCTACTGAGCCTCAGTCCGTGATTATTAATAAAGAACTGCATGATCATGTTGCACCGTTTTTTGAATTGGACGCAAGATATGAAGTACATTCGGACCAAGACTCAGATAGAGATCATCTTAAAAAGGACATGGGAAAAGACTATTGTTCTGAGTCTGAAGGCCTTCAAAAATTTGTTGGAAATTTTAGCAAAATGTATTCTACAAGGGCGACTACACGCCCATCTAAACTTAACTTATGATTAGTCCTTTTATGTTTTGGAATATTCGGGGAGTTTGCACTTCTCAGGTGCGCTTGAGGAAACTTATTAAGCAGTTTCGTCCTAATATAATAGCTTTGGCAGAGCCTTTTTTGTTAGAAGAAAAAATTCTTTAATTCCTGGGAAGGTTCAGTTGTGAATCTTTTTTAACTAATGAAGCTCATGGTGGCAAAATCTGGTTGATGTGGAACTCCAATGTTTTTGTTCATTGGCTAGCTGGAACTAATCAATTTATTTCTGTGAAAGTTGAGGACAATGGAACTGTTTATGTGCTTACCATTGTGTACGCTAAGTGTAATCAGTTTGAGAGAAAAAATCTTTGGGAAGATCTAGAAGCGAATGGTCACGGGAATTTTCCTTCGGTGGTTTGTGGCGACTTTAATATAATAAAAGTTGATACAGAACGACGAGGCGGTCTTCCCCGTCCTTTTGCTGCGATGGAGGATTTTAACACGTTCATTAGAAACTGTGGTTTGCTGGAAATGTCTCATCAAGGCTCGAGAATGACCTGGTGTAATGGTCAAGGCGGGCTAGCTCGGAGTTGGGCCAGGTTAGACCGTTGTCTCCTAGATTCTAATTTTCTTAATCAATTCTCTAATGTGTCTTACCAGGTTTTAGCTCGAACGACTTCCAATCATTCGCCACTGGTAATTCAAATGGGTACTGACCCTTTCAGGTATGGACCTTGTCCTTTTCGTTTTCAGTATATGTGGACTGATCATGCGGATTTCATTCGCGTGGTTGAGGGGGTGTGGAAAGAGGAGGTCACTAGCTCTGGTATGTTTAAATTATCTTGGAAATTAAAAAGACTCAAAATGGCTTTAAGGGATTGGAATAAACAAGTGTTTGGTAGGACTAATACCATTATTAATGATCTAGAGAACCGCATTGAGAACCTGGAGATTAGTCTTCAAGATAATTATAATATTGAAGATGAAAATGATCTCATGGCCTCCAAGTTGGAGCTTTCCACTTGGATGGGCAGAGAGGACACCCGTCTTTCCCATATGGCTAAAAAAAGCTGGTTAAAAGATGAGGATCAGAATTCGAAGTTTTACCATGCTTATTTGAATGCTAAAAATCATAAAAGGGTCAAAACTATGTGTTTATCTGATGGTACGGTGTTAGAGTCCCCTTCTAATATTCATCAGGTAGCTGTGGACTATTTTACTCAATTCTTAGGAGCTGAGAGAAATAGTCTTTTGCCTACTTTAAGTGATCTGATTTCTCCTGTCATCACTCCAGATGAAAATTTGGACATTTGTATAGCTACTACTCTTGAGGAAATGAAGGATGCTCTTTTTAGTATCCCCATTGACAGTAGTCCGGGTCCGGATGGTTTTGGTTCTAGTTTTTTCAAATTTTGTTGGAATATTGTAAAAGATGACCTTTTGGAAGCCATTAATGACTTTTTTATTAATTCTTCTCTTCCCAGGTTTTACACTGCCTCTTTTATAGTTTTGATTCCCAAAATGGAAAATCCTACGGGTTTTGACAAATTCAGACCTATCAGCCTTTGTTCTGTGACTTACAAGATTTGTGCTAAAATTATTGTAAATCGTATGACTAACTTGCTTGTCAAGATGATTTCACAGGAACAATGAGCTTTCATTCCTGGCCGAAATATTTTTGAAAATATTAGTCTTACCCAAGAAATGGTTCATTCGATTCATAAAAAATCTAATGGGGGCAATGTGGTTATCAAGCTTGACATGTCTAAGGCCTATGATAGAGTTGACTGGAAATTTTTATTACATGTTTTGGAAGCTTTCGGATTCTCTCCTAGGGTGTGCAAACTTATTGATATGTGCATCTCTACGCCTTGGTATTCAATTATGATGAATGGCACCTCTTTGGGTTTTTTCAAAGGGAAATGCGGTCTGAGGCAGGGTGATCCGCTCTCTCCTTACTTATTCATTATCATGCAAAAGGTGCTCTCACGCCTTATTAAGGCTTCTTTTGATAATGGTTCAATTGGTCAGTTCTCTCAAGCTCAAGGCACCCCGCTTATATCTCATCTTATATATGCGGATGATATTGTTGTTTTTGCTAATAGTGCCCAAAAGTCTATAAGGAAATTGATGCAGGTTCTTAATTTGTATGAATCTTGGTCGGGTCAATTCCTTAGCAAAGAAAAGAGTGCTATTTACTTCTCTCGTAAGATTCTTCCTCATAGGAAGGCTTCCTTACTTCGCACTACTAGTTTTGTTGAAGGGACCTTTCCTTTTAAGTACTTGGGTGTTCCAATAGTGGATGGGAGGCTCAGAACTAACGACTTTGGTGAATTGCTTGGTAAAATTAACAAAAAGATTGCGGGTTGGAAAATGAAGATGCTCTCTGCTGGTGGCCAGACAATCCTTCTTCGACATGTGCTATCAAGTATGGCTACCCACCTTCTGGCTGTTTTACAGGTTCCTCATGCAATGATTTTGGCTTTGAACAGAATTTTAAGTTCTTTCTTTTGTGGCGACGTTGAAGGGAGAGGAAAACGGAAATGGGTTGCTTGGAAAAATATTTGTAGGCCTATTGAGGAAGGTGGTTTGGGTATTCGGGATTTTGATGATATTCAAAAGGCCTTACACTGCAAACTTGCTTGGCGTCTTATTCAGAGAAAGTCCCTTTGGGCTGATTTCTTTACAGGTAAGTATGTTCGAGGCAATCATTTATCTCTTTTGGAGCCTACGAAGGGTACTAGGTTTTGGAAATCTATTGTTAGGTGTATTCCAGATGTTCTGTCTAATTCAAAGTGGATTGTTAGAGAAGGTAATCTTTCTTTCTGGTACGATAACTGGGATGATAGGGGTCCTCTGTGTGCTATACATCCTGTGATTGGGCATCCGTTGTTGAAGATTAAAGAGTGTCGTCTTGATAATGGTTGGGATTCCTCCTTGTTGGAGAGGCTCGTGGGTTATCAGCAAGCTTCTCATTTGTGGCAGTTATTGGCTCGGAGCAAAGAGGGGAGTGATGTTCTTATTTGGTTGAAAGATAATAATAGAAATTTTTCTACCAAAAGTGCTTGGAATTGCATTCGGGTTAGGGCTTCTCCTTTACCTTGGGCTCAGTGGATTTGGCACAACAGCCTCCCAAAAAAAAATCTCTATTATGATGTGGAAGGCTATTCATAACTGTTTGAGTGTTGACGAAAAGATTAGAAATACTGGTATCTCGATAGTCTCCAAATGCAATTGTTGCCTCATGGGTAATTCTGAAGATCTGAATCACGTGCTTTGCAATGGGGATATTGCTCGGAAAATTTGGCACTTGGCTGCAGTCAATTTAGGCGTGCATATGGGTGTGTTTCTTACTTGGAATGATCAAATTAATTTTTGGTTTCGTCGTGCGGGTAAGTCTTCTCAGATTCGACTTATTTTTGGTCTTCTTCCCTCTATTGTGTCTTGGAAGCTTTGGGATTGGCGCTGTAAAGCTCGGTATGAAAATAAGATTGACACTGTGGAGTCGGTGTGGCAAGTTATTAAATTTTAGATCCGTCGTATTATGCATTTGATTATGAAAGTTACTCATATTTCGAATCATGATGTGGCCCTTTTAAATAGATTGGACATTCCGGTCTTATTACCCAGGCCTAAGAAGGTTCAAGTGGTAAGATGGTTGAAACCTAGGCATGATTGGGTGAAGCTTAACTCAGATGGTAGTAGTTTGGGCAATCCTGGGCAGGCTGGTTCTGTGGGTGTCATTCGTGATAATTGTGGTAGACTCTGCATGCTTATTCTGTTCATTTAGGCATAGGATCCAATAATTTTGCTGAGATGAGGAGTCTTTTGGAGGGGGTCCAAAGATGTTATCAGATGGGTTTTTATAAGGTGGATATAGAATCAGACTCTTCTCAAAATTTGGTCAACTGGACTATTAAAGGTGAATGTAATATTTGGTATATGGAAGATTATTGGGACGAATTGAGTAGCTATCTTACCTGCATGGATTATCGTGTGAGCCATGTTTATCGTGAAGGAAATTGTGTGGCTGATTTTCTTGCTAAGCAGGGTGCCAGGGGCCTCAATAAGGATTGGCCTGCTGACGGTGACTTGTCTAGTCATTTACGAGGTCTTCTTCGTATGGACAGACTTGGTTTTCCTTACTTGCGTATCTCCTAAGATGTCCCAGGTTTGTCTTGTTTTGTTTTCTTATTTTGTTGTGTATTTGTTTTGGTTTTTTGGCTTTCTTTGTTTTGCAGGTTGTTTTGGTTCTGGTGGGATATTGTTTTAGAGCTGGTTTATTTATGTTTTGTGGGGCTCTTTGTTTTTGGTTTGGTGTTTGTAGTTTGTTTTTTGTTTCGGTAGTTTTTGATGCATGGATTTGGTCTTCTTGTTTTATCTGTATCTCCCAGGTGTCCTTTTTTGTAACCACAGTTTTCCTCCGCCACAAGTGAGGGCTATTAATAAACTTGGGACGGGGCTGCTATGTGGGTGGCTACCGGCTCTTCTTTAAAAATAAAAAAAATAAAAATAAAAAAATAAAAAGGAAAAATTGGTGTTTCTATACATCTCCCATAGTGGATCAAAGGTTCAAAATGTCTCCTTTTTTTTTTTTAACCAAGAAAATTAATTTAGATTAACTATTTTGATTCAGATCTCAACTCATCTAATCGTTACAATTTTTTTAAATTTTCATATGAAATATAATAAACAATTCAATCTTTTTAAATTTTAAAACAATAATAATATTAAAAATTAATATTTTAATAATATTTTAATTACTTTCAACTTTTATTTCAATCAACTTTTCACCCAATCTCAACTATGCATGGAATGAAATTTGGGATAGGGGGGAGTAGAAACACAATACAACCTTTTTGTTTTGGTGAACATGGACCGCGTACCCGAAACTGTAAATCTTGTTCCAAGCTCGGGGAGGAGAAGTCGATTGGAGCGGTAGTGGTGTTGCTGACTGCTGGCAGTAGCCGGAGGATTCGACGATGATGCTGTTGGAGGATGTCTCGGACAATGTAGATTTAGATGGATAGCCCTTCCACTCCCAAGTTCCGAGTGAGCTATAAAAAAGGGAGCATCTTCATTATAAAAACATCTGATTATTTCCGCAGCAAAGCATTCGGTACGAGATGAAAGGTAAACTCAGCTACCCCTGATGACAGTATTAACTCGCACACATCGACACGTGAGGTCGTGTGAAGTAGGCACATTAAAGTGTTGTTGGCGTCCATCTTCTCAAGGCATCTATTAAGAATCCACGTAACAGGACCACGTTTAAAAGCAAGGCGCAACATTTGTTAGGTGGGAAAGTGGGAGCCGTATCCACCCAGAACTCCATACCAGGAAGTCAAATCGAATATCCCCTGTTGTTTTTGCAACTACATCGAACCTCCCAGGAAAATTCTCCTTTTTTTTTTTCTTTTGGGTTTTCTAGTTTCCTTTCATGCGAATTAGGAAAATTAATCAAAAAGCATGTGCTCAAAATGGGCCGGTGACACCCTTCATGAGTTTGATGTAACATATAAAAGAGGGGAAAAAACTACAAACTAATTATTTTCTTTTTTAATTATATTATTGGTAGAGAAAGAACTCACATGTTTAACTCAAGTACTGTCTCTCCTCTCTATAAATATAGACACGAAGTACTAGGAGGTAAACGTGATCTCTCTCAAATCAACCAAGCTCTTATCGGCAGTGCTTTCAGATCACATGGCTGGCCTTCAGTACAACTTCTTCCCCACTGATTTCTTTTACCCTCGTCCACAGTCTGTGTCCTCAGACGCAGCTCACAAAGTGGTTCTTCCTCTCCAGCAGCAAGGCCCCATCAAGGAGGCGACCAAAGATTTTGACGGTTCCCAAGCTCTGATTCAGAACAATCTTGTTAAATTCCACCCTTTGGTACTACAAAAGAATCAGAAGCAAGGTTAGATCAAGGACAGCATGATCATGATCAAGCTGTATGCCCCAACATCTCAACTTTTAGCAGAATAGACCGCTTTCGTGGGTTGTTGCCGTTGACTCCACAAGATCCGACGGAGTCTTCAGTTTAATAGAAGCTTATGTCATGTAGACTGATCCCCATGAAACTGGATGGGTTATTTTTAAGAAGTTTTCTGTCATGATAAAAAGGGGAAAAAAAAGTTGTTCGTTCTTGTAATAATTAGTAAATTTCAGTCTTATCGGGTGATCAGAGGAGTTATTATTGTGGTTATCAAAGAAATAATTCAGCATGTTCTACAACTTGTGCCTTCAAACGATTTTGTCTTCTTATTATGATCTAGAAATGGATGAACAACTTGATCATCGACATGTCTACCTTTGAAAGCCCATATTCCATGTTTATAATTAACCTAAGCATGCAGTGTGATTTTGGGTATGTACTTCCAATGTTACAGAATTGCTCAGAACTTTTCAATGTAAGTGGAGAAACTTGCAATTGTGAAACAAACGCATGGAAAGGAAACTGGCAAGTAGATTGTTTTTTTCTTTTTCTTTTTTTTGTTTTTTGACAAATTGGATTCAAATGTTTTATGGGATGGTTGAGATGGCCTGGTTTACCCCCAAAAAATAAGAAATATAATATGCCTTCTGGTTCTTCAACTACAACCGTTTTCTCTCATGTTCAAGAGCATGACTTTCAACTTTCATCATGGGTAAGCAGCCTCGCGCAGCAGCCCTTGAGGCTGCTTTCTTGATGTGAATATGCTAGAATATGCCTCACAAATAGCATTTGTGAAAGTGACGAATTCCTCTTAAAATATTTAGACCTTTTTTTTTGTCAGTATTTGTAGAAGTGATTCTCAGCCGTGCAATCAAACTACTAAAAGTCAACTTATCAATATTTTTTAAAATAAAATATTAAGAAAATCAAAACGTTAATAATGCTTCTCCTCTCATCATGATGTCATTTGTTTAATATATATTAATCTCTGCGCCTGCAACTTGCGTAGAAGAATATATACCATCGGCAGAAAAATACCTTAATATTCTTTCAAAAGATATAGAAATTATGCGAGAGGAAAAAAAAAACACACACACAACTCTTCAATTAGGAAAGTTGGGTCGGAAAAGTATACGGTCCAATTACCTTGCGGTCCACGGAAATGGGCCTGACCCTCCCCCACAATGACTTTGATTTCACGCGCAAGAAACTGAGAAAGAAGTCTTCTAGTTCTACTCGGAAACGGAAACGACTCTTCCGAAGAACTTGTGGCCCAAGCCATGAACAATGATCGCTTCTCTCTCTATTATAAATAAATACCCACATACTCCCCACATATCCCAAGCACCAAACCAGAGGATTCAAATCTTGTAAACTGTTTGCCTTGATCAAGAGCTCCATTAATGGCTGGCCTTCAATATAACTTCTTCCCCACTGATTTCTATTACCCTCGTACGACCCCTGTCAATGCGGACAGCAGCAGCGGCAACAACAACATGCCTGTCGCTCTTCGTGTCCAACCTCCAAAGGTAGATGCAGACGGCGACGACGTGCCAGAAAGAAACAAGCTTTGTTGTCAATTATCTCCTTCTTCCACGGCATTGGTTCCCTCTCCCTGCATTATCAAGAGCGAGTTGCGTCGTAAAAAGGCCATCATTTTTGTGTCCAACTGTTCCAAAAACTGAGGCTAGCTAGATGATCTTTTTTATCTCTTTAATTTGTTTTAACTGCGGATTAGGGTTTCTGTAAGGGTTTTTCGATGGCTCGTTTAAAACATGGATGGATTAATATTTTTTTCCCCCAGCTTTCTGAATTGATGGGTTGATCTACGTAGCTAGAAATTAAGCTTCTTTAATAATATTTTACATGTTATTCATCCTGATCACTTCTCAGATTACACGCATGAACTATGCACGTCTTTTTCTTTTTTTCTCTGTAATTTCAATTATCAAGATCTCAGATTGAATGTTGGGACGTTATGATTATCAAGATCTCACGTTCAATTATCAAGATCTCACATCGACATGATCACAATTTCCAAAGAAAAGCAAAAGCTTAACTGCCAAACGTATTTATTTATGGATTAAAATTAAAGGATAAATAAAATATTTAAACAATTTTTTAAATCACGAAATTTGAACATTGAGATAATATGAAATAAAAATTAAAAATTAAATAAAATATTGTTAAGATATTACCTTTTGATATTTTATTTTATTTTAAAAAAATATACGAAGAAATAAGCTAATTTAGGTCAAACCTGTAAAAATTTTGTTCGTGTGGTCCAAGTCTACAAAATACTTCTGTGCTTCATTGAACATTCTCCTGCATGCTACAAATTTCTCTATAGCTTCTAGAATTGCCTGATTTCTATTTTCGATTATGTGGATATATATATATATATATATATTGACCAGATGCATGCTCTAATTTTACTAAAATAATCGGCTTTTGTTTCTCTATTTTATGCCAATTTTGATTTTTTTTTTTCCTTCAAATAAACCAATTAGCTAGTGTGAATTTGAAAAATGTTAATATTTGTATTAAGTTTGAAAAATGCTTTAACTATAAAATATCTTATAAAAATAAATTTACAAATTAACTTGACTTAATATCATATTTCATATTAAAGTATGTCATTTTGTTAATTAATTTTTCTAATTATTGATGAAATTGGAATATTATATAAAGAACAATGTTAGGGGCGTGCCTCCCGAGGTATTTGACATTTTTTTATCGTTAATTATTAAGAAAAATATATATAATTTCATTAATAATCTTTTTCTTAATATTAAATTAAAAAAGAATCCCCAGAGCGGTCAAATCCAGCCGTATAAGCTGAGCGGACGACTATCATTTTCCGTTGTAAAAGTGTGTTCCAATATGGCTGGGCGTCAATACAATTTCTTCCAGGCGCTTCTAGAGCCACCACTGGTCCACTGGGGCGCTAATAATTTTTTTTTTAATATCATTTTTAAATACTTTTAAATATTTTTTTTTAATTCATAATAATATTAAATAATATTTTATAATCACTAAAAAAATAATAAATAAATTTTTTTAAAAAAAAGTGAGAGAGAGAGAGTGAGAGGGGGGCTGCCAGCGGTTCATTTCTTTATTCATTTCTTCCCTACAGATTTCTTTTACCCTCGAAGTCTAAAACGTGCTGTAGTTGACGCCCCTCCTCAAAGCGTGGCTCTTCCCCGTCAAACCAGAAGGAGAAACGCTGCTGCAGATGATGAGGTACTCAAGCAGCCCAAAACCCTTGTGGATACTGACATTCGGGACAACATGCTAGCTGGTTAAAGTTCCTCCCGCCCATATTCAGCAGCAGCAAAACCAGCAGGGACGTATCATGTGCAGGGAGCAACATCGATACGGGAAATATCTCATTTACTCCTCAAATCCGCTATCTTGGTTGCTTTGTGTCCCACAAGAGCATGATAAATAGACGTTTTTTCTTTCCCCAAGACCGTCCTAATTGGAGCGATGGATGCATGGCTGAGATCAATGTAGCCCGCTGACCGAAATGATACTAAAGCCCAAAGATCGACCTGAGAGTTCGATCCTTTCGGCCCAAATATTATGTGGCAGTTTAGTAACTCCATAGGATAGATGACAGCCTTAACTCTTTGTTTATGAAAAATTGGTACATTAATATGTGCATTATCCTACACACACACACACACACACACACACACACACACAAAAATAAAAATAAAATCCAGTTAAAAGTGAGCCTAACGAATTAACCAGCCCAGCCACCGACTCTGTAGTCAGTAGATATCAGCCAGACGATTACTGGAACGCCTTCATACCAGATGTTATTTGATTTTTTGAAAAAATAAACTACAGTACACAGCTCGATCTCTAGTCTCTTGATAACAAAGATCTTAGATACAATCTGTTCAGATATTTGGATGGACGATTTATGAAATATTACTGAAGGGAGCGTAGCAAATTAAGCAATCAGGAAAGAAAGAAAGAAAGGATCAAGGGCATTTGGGTCCTCCTCTCTTGGTCTTCCAATTGTTGTAGCAAGGGCAGACTTCCTTGTTCCCATAAGTTCCGGGAGGGACACACAAGCACTTGGCACAGCACTTTTGACAGAAGAACATGCATGGCTTCTTGAACGCTGTTTTTGAGCATCTTTGTGTGCAACGTGGACCACACTCTGCATGCGAGTCCCCCACAATCGAATTCATATTTATACTACAAAAATTAAAGAATAAAACATAATTGAAACGTAAAAGCTGGACAAGCTTATATGGTTATCAGGCTTCGGAGAAATTTGATTTGGAAAACTCGCAATTAACGATGTTGTTGTTTTGATGTTCTGTCAATGATTAGTTAAGCTGCCCTTACCTTGTGGTTGAAGGCTGCCTTGGGTGATACCATACTGAATTTCAACGAAAACAAAAGCATCAGAGTTTGGTCATTATCTACATTTGTCTGATGAATGTCCATTAACAAATCTCACCGTTGGGAATTGGCCATTTTTTTGGGGCTGTGGTGTTGGAGCCTCAGTCTCGATCGCCTAAATCATTATCAAGGATTCAAGAAACATTCTTAGCAAATATGCCGAAACAAACCTCATAATAATGCAATGATATCACAGTACAGACCCAAAGAAGGGAAATCATAAATGCGAGGTACTTTCACAGATTTTGATTGTGATGGTAAATCTCTGATGAAGAGCTAGGCTCCAAAATTGACAACTTCGCATGGAAATTAAATGGAGTTTCTAGACTTCTTTTTTATGAATTCAGAGAAAGACTACCCCCAAACACCCTCTTATATAGTTTTATGGGAACATCTATTTTGCTTAGGAAATGGGAAAAGGCACCCAAGTTGTCACCTCATGAGTTATGATAGGCCTGTCACCTAAAGGCTGTGCTGGGTCATTCTTCCTTCTAGTTTGTTAAAAACAACTCTAGTCCCAAGTAAATATGCAAAAACAGATTAGCAAGGCATGCAACAGCCCAACAGAGAAAGAATGACAAATGACCGTTTATTCCAATTTCTTGTAAGATGGATGTACAGCGGAGGGACATGGGATGTAACTTGACTACGATGTTTCTACTTTAGGTCTCAAATCAAGGAAAAAAGTGTTGCAAAATGGTAAAGCAAACAAAGAAACTACTAAATTCTGGCAGAAATGCCTCCTTACTAGTCGAAGTGACAACATACGGGAGACATGCAGACAGAGAACTCTAAGATTGTGGGCTTACATGGTTCTGTACTAGTAAATGCAGCATCATAATTACAGAGAACATTAGAACGCAAATCTTCTTTGCCATTGTAGAGAGAGAGATGTTTGAGATTATGTGAAGATGGGTGGCTGTCAAGGACGTTATAAGAGGTATTTTATGGGCAGTTTGCTCGCTACAGTTCTATATTTGGACTATTTGATCTATTTCACGTGCATCGAAGTTGCGAAATGACAAGAAGTGTTGCAAGGCACAAAATTCTATATACTACATTCACATCAACTTTTTGCATTGCGTTGAAGATGTGGTATTTTATTTATAGCATAATATGCAAGTCTACTTTGTTACTACTATATATGCAACACATTAAACTCTTAAAGTATATATGCTGCCTTTCTAACTGTCATATGGAACAGCATATATGAACATGCATGGAAGAAAATCCTTTGAGGAATTCTTTCGATTGCTGCATTTGCTGGTTTTTGTGGGTTTAGTAATTTTGCAATCCCATTGAACATACATTATAGTCTCCTTGGTTTGTTAATTGTTATCATGTTAGTTTCATTACTAATAGGTGAGAGAGAGAGAGAGAGAGAGAGAGAGATCAAACAAACTATATATCATGTATTTTCTATCGAGGAAGGCTAAATCGGTCATGTTTCTATTAAAACAGAACAGAAACCATGTGACATGGGTAGCTTGAACGTTATATGTGAGACTGCTTCACACGTGCCTTCACATGTCCTATGAGGTTTCCAATGCCCCTCTATACACACCTACTACACAGAGAGAGAGCAGATATAAACAGAAACCACATTCATTTCTCAGTACCCTTTCTGATTTGTCTTCATTGGAGGCAACCAGCTGAGCAATGTAAGAGTCCTTTCAACTTAGTCTATTCCATTCCCGTGAACCAAGTTATTTGTTGTTATCTTCCTTTTGTAATCTTGGAAACATACGAAGAGAGAAACAGAGAGATAGAGAAAGAAGTTGCCTTGCCGGCCATCTCAACCATTTGAATTAGATACAGTTGGTTGGGTTAGTTTCCTCTCGAGATCTATGCTTTTTTCTTTGTATCAATGATGCTGTGTATTTTGATTAAGAAAAGGAGTTTTATCTTCTGTTTCTCTCGTTTTTCAAGTTAAAGTAAGTATAGCTCACGAACCCCCACACCACTCAATGAAGTTTGAGTAATTAAAATTTAGAGTGGAGTCCTTTTGGCCCAATAAATTTGCATGATTATATAGCTTGATAGATACATGAAAATGCACTTATTACCAGCATTATACATATATATTTATATAAAAAAAAGCATACGACATTTGGATCAAGTTTACCTTACCCAACACCTACGGTGCAACCACATGGTCTATAGAGATAGGGTTTTATCTTATTAGGTGGATTCTTCTAAATGTGAGAACACTTCGAGGAACTCCATAGAAATAGATATTTCTAGCCATTTATTCCCTCGAAATGTTTGGAATGACTAGACTAGGCCAAATGTTCTTGAAAGGTAAAAATGTAAACGAGTTTGGTGACCAAATAAATAAGCTTTGACCACTAAGGGTATTGGCTTAGTGACAGAGTCCTGCTTTTACGTGGCTTGGTAGATGAAAAGTCATGCTTTCAAGTCTCTATGAGGGACTCTCCACATAGTCTATAGATAAGGGACTCTAGGCTTCCCCCTTCACCTTTTTGGTAACAAATTTAAACGAGAAGAGGGGAGGGGAAGGGGGCACTCGAACACCCTATCTGTAATTGAATCATTATAAATCTTGCAGTTGCTTGGTTATGGAGTCATGATATGATGCAATAATGAAGGAGCGATCGCAGCAATACGTTTTGGTTACAAGTGCAATATCGGATAAATGTTAGAGAAGGGAACCTAAATGTATTATAACAGTCTAGTATACATCCTAAATAAGTCAAAAAAGGCTCCAACAAATGCATAATCAACCTAGAAAATATCTGATATTCTCCGACTCACTCATTCCCATAACAAGCCAAGAATTAAATCAAGAATGGATAAACCTGCGAGCCCACAAAATTCACAGTGCAACTGGAGCAGCAAAAACTAAGTGGAGAAAATTTTAAATCAAGTTAAGTGGAATTGAGCCGGTGAAGTTTTGCTATCAACCTGTTCGCCCCAAAAATAGTAATCTTTCTTGGTAAAGTCCGGATGAAGAGCATAAAATTGAATTGTTAGGAACCTTTTGCGCACTTTCTGATGCATGTTCACTGCTTAAGGTTTGCCAAAATGGCACACCAGGCAGTCATGTTCTGCTGCACCCAAGAATTGAATCATAGCAGAGATACCAATACTCTTTGTAGGGGATGAACATCCATGGCAACCTTGAAGGAAGAGCAGTACCCAATCTATACGTGACCCTGGAAGAAATATAAATGTGCAAGAGAGAGCGGAGCTAAGTTCGAATCTTCGTAACTATGAAATGACAGATCAGTGGTAAGAATACTACATAGACATAGGAGGCGTACCTTTTCCCAGTCAGGACACCGCGAATTGATTTCACTACAAAAGACCCAGAAACCCCAGAAAATATGTTTACATAATGCGGCAAGACCAGTTCTCCTGAAATATATTATCCAGTTATAATTAGCACAAAAGACACCACATTCATAGCTGTGTAGGAGGGAGACACAATATTTCAAAAATTTATTTGAGGGAGATAAAATCATAAAATATAAACTTGTATGCATGTATGTGTATGTAGCGTGCCTGCAAGTATGTTTCTTTAGCAAAGCCAAGATGTTGAAATGAGAGGCTTTGTTAAGATTCATCCCTACGAATCATCTCCAAAAATAGCCAAAGGCCTCACCTATACTTAAGAAGTTGCTGTGGAGAAGTGAAACCAGAATGCTAGATTTCTCTCCACTTTGATTCCTCTGAAGATTCTCAGCTGAAGAATCAATTAGATTACTCTGACAAGATACAATTTCAAACCATATCCCAGACGGGAATCTTCTTTGCCTCACCAACCAAAGGAAAATTTTGATAGAAGGTGTAGCATAAATAACAGAGATAATGACTTCGATCAATATACAGATAAGGCTAATGGTTGTGTTCACAATACTAAAGAAGATGTAGAAAACAGAAGTTGTTGGTAATAGAAGTAAGAGCAGTGGAAACAGAAGAGATCCAACAACATGCTGCTTCACAGTGTAGTCATAGCTATCTAATCTCTGACGAAGAGGGTTCCACTTTCGACCCCTGCAAAAGGATCAGCAATAGCATGAACAACTTCAACAAGGAAAAAAAGTAAATTTAACTACTGAAATATGAGGTGATGAATTTAGAAAAATTCGTGAACATTTGACTTCTAAATCTAGCAATGAAGCAAAGAAAAAGATATTTCATGAATTGAAGCTCGGCCTCCAAAGACAATTGAAATGTAGCTAAATGCACAATACCAGTATCTTCAATAGTCACCCTCTTAACTTTCTAAGTTATAAGTGTAATGTTCTTTCATTAAAAACTCGTGGTAAATCCCTTAAAGGCATTTCTCTTGGAATATGTCAAAGCAGGCCTAATCCAGTGCACAACATATAGCAACTGGACATCCACTCTTTGTTGATCTCTTGAATGATATATGAAACAAAAATTGCATCTTTTGGGACAATATTACCGCTTAAAGTTAGCACTCTTGTCAAAATGTGATGGCCAGAGATGTGCAGGATCAAAATTATGCTCACATAGCCATGACGAACCCGCTCTAAAATCTGATAAGGATAAAAAAATCTAGCACTTCCATATAAGAACTCGAGCATTTTTAAATTCATCCTGAGGAGAAAATCCTCTTTTTAACTTAAGGATTACAACTTTTTCCCCTCATCTGCAAGTAAGCTTAATAACCAACCTTTTTTTAATCTTTTTTTGGGTCTTTTTAATGCTTCTAATTGATTTAATAGAAGTTCATGCCAGTTACAATAGCCTGGTGGAGTTTTGAACCTTTTGAGAGTTGTAAAAACGAAACAAAGAAAATGGAGTCACAAGGTGCTACCTGAAAAGGCGCCATAAAGCTGCTAATGCCTGTATCTGTGTCGAATATATTAGTGAGAGCAACCAATGAAGTGACGACACATGCAAAGTCGATAGTAAAAGTATGTCTATGATCAAAGCGGCAGGAATCGTCATCCCAAAAATAATTCCTGATATTGCTAGTCCTTTAATGATATAAATGAAAAGGAAACCCACAAAGCCCCAGAGGGTAGACCATATTTGGATTGCATTGAGAGAAATCATGCCAAGAACTCCTGCCAATTCTGTGTTTAACTTGAAACCTGCAGGGACTCCCATTAACCAAACGCAACCTAACCGCAACAACTTGTTCGTAATGTCATTGGAAAACTTCATAATCCACATGCAAGCAGATTCAGCATTGTATAACAGTGCCAAACCAATAAAGTTTCCCAAGAGAACATCGAGAGCTATACTTGACCAGATGGAATGCTTATGTAATGCAGCTTTCTCCGCATATTCAACGCATGACAGAGACCTTACAAATTAAAAACCCCAATTAATGAGTTGAGAAATAAAGGAACCTACTGCAAACAATGAATACAAACAAGAAAAATATAAGCTTGATTTTTAAGTAATTGAGAAATTTTATCCAAAATGCAAAAAGGCCTAGCCCAAGTACATATGGTGCATACAAGAGGAACACCTAATAAGAAAATAACAAATATTAACCAGATTAAGAAGGAAAAACATAGAAATTTCCTTCAAGATCTCGTAGGCTTAAAATGACAACCTGGGCAGTATATTGGGCCACTATCACCCCAAGGTGGCATACATTTCAATATACCATCTGCTTAATTGTAAAAGGTCAGATGTAAGTCAAATGGAAGATGAGATAAATATAGACACAAGGTTAAGACTATATATGGTTTTTATACTCAAGTTAAGCATCAGCTTCAACCTGGATGGGAAAAGCGGGGCCAAAGAGGAAAGAATCTCTAAGTTTTACTAATATACTTAAATTCAATGAAGGGAAAGGCAGAAATCAATTGATAGTCAAAATGGTTTTAAACATAACATTAAGTTCATATTTATAAGTTTTTATGATCGACTCAAGTAAACCTAAAGTACAAATCAACATTTCCCAAATATTCTTCCCAAAACCTTATCTTACCTCAGGCCAGTTTCTTGAAGGAAGATTGGCCAATACAAGATCTGACAACAGCGGATTCGTGTAATTATCCATGTAGACCCGAATATCTTTGCTGATGTAACATAAATCCATGATTGCGATCCATAGCTCAAAAGGCTATGGAGAAGCTGAAGAATGACATAAAACAAAGTTGACAGTGAAGCTGTGGATATTGCAATTACTTGCCACATGAAGGTAATAAACCTGAAAAGCCACAACATAAGTCATCAAATATTGCAGACCAAAGTGGGACGGAAGAAGAATGAAGTTGGGATGCAGGATTAGAGTCCTGAAGTGAATACATGCAAACAATGGAAAACCGAGCAAAGGATCTCCCAGGAGCAACATGTCTCTCGAAAAATATTTTAGAGGCAGCAGCACTGTTAATTGCCAGAATTACTTTATCCTGTACATAAAGAATATAAAATGCATATTGATAACTAGGCAAAAGATCTAAATGCACAAAAAGAAATCTTGAAATCTTTTTACCAAGTCAACTAAGGGCTGCTTTTGGTGAAGCTCATCAACCCACTTGGGTTTCTTCAAAGGAGCTTTCACTTGCTCAGATGAATCCCAAAGATGCAGTGAGAAATGGTGACCACCATATGAGGGAGTTTCATAGAATATTACCTATATCGTTCAAAGCAAAGAGTGGAGATGAATCACAACAAACAACAAAGATTCAATGACAAGAATGGCGAGGAGGGGGAGAAAGCATACAGTAGAAGCCGTTATGACTTACATACGTGGATATCAGACTGAAACACTACTTGTCCATTCCAGTGAATGTGATGTAATTTAGGAATCCAATAAATTTCTTCACCGAACTGTTCGTGAGAGTAATATGCCAGCAGGATCCAATTACAGTTTCCGGTATAAGCTTGTGTACATTGCTCTAGTGATCCATCAAGTTTGTGGCACCCACAAGTCCATCGTCCATAGTCTTGTCTAAATGTCCCTCTATTGTTCAGTAGACAAGTATTGCCACAAGTTAAGGAATTCCTTTGATCTTCTGTTGTTCCAGAGCTCAAAAAAAGGCCAGTACTGTGAAGATCTACAGCATGCTGACCGAGTATAGAGAGTGTTGAATTTTCCTGTAGAAACTGGGGCATGTTCACGTTTGTTTCGCGTAGGATCCCCTGGTAAAAAGCAGTTCTGGCCGTAAATTCACTAGCCATGATACAAAAGTTTCAACAAGCCAACTTAAAAAACAAAAAGATTCAAGAAGTCGTTATGGTTCCCCGAACAAAGGCAAACTTCATTCTGGAGATGTTACATACCAAAATATCAATTCATGTAAAACAACCCCCATATATCAAAGCACGGCATTAATGTTCATTAAAACGAGAATGACATGCATGGCACCAGCGCCTTGAACACCTTTACATCGCCGAGTGTTGGAAAAATAAATTGAGCAGTCACTCTAAAACGTAATCTGGCATTTTATGGCCAACATTGATCTACAAGTTTTTTCGTATGACAACCCAACCACGAGGGAGGGCGCCCTTTGCTAAAACCGCAAGCCACTCAGTGGTAGGTGCACACGAAAATAGTAGTGTTTCCTTAAGTTACACTTTCGCAATGTTAGAACAAAGATCAAAACCAATCGACAAATCTAAAGAAAAAATTGCATGTGATCGAGAGTAACGTGTTCCGTATGCGTGGGAATAATTCAAACATTTGAGTGCTATACCTCAAGGTCGGACAGATTATGTGAAGAAGGGACTTCACTGCTCGCGAAAGCTACTACAATGTCAAGAGAAGCCGAAGAAGAAGAAAGAAACCATCCGAACAAGAAATTGGAAGATTGAGGTTCACTAGATGACAGCTGCTTTGGCCACCAAATCCTACACTTTCTTCTCATTTTTACCTCATGATTGTGCCTACCTGTTTAATGTTAAATTAAACCTGTAAGAGACAGATCAAAGCTGAGAAAAAGTTGAAATTCGATTTGGCAAATCGAAGATAGCTATGCGTAACTGCGTTTGTTTTGGCCGTGTGAAGTGAGAGTGAGAGAGAGAGAGAGAGAGAGAGAGTACCAAACGGAGGAGAGGGCTGCCATGACGGGAAATCTGGAAGCAAATAGCGTCATAGCGAGCAGATTCGCGGGCGGGTGGGCGAGAACTTCAGGGACGAGATAAACGTGGCGTTTTTGTTCCATTGTAATTGCCTGCTTCGGCTTTTTTTTTTTTTTTTTTTAAATCTAAAAATAATTGATTATTTTAGTTCAAATTAATCGAGATTTCCTGACTATAACGAAGGATTTCTTTTTTTTTTCTTTTGAGAATTTCCTTAATTATAAATAAGGAATTTTCAAGAACCACCCCTGATTATAAATAAGGAAGCATTTTTTAAGAATTTCCTTGATTGTAGAAAGGAATCAGATTTTAGAATACAGAGAGCAATGTCTTTATCATTTGAATAAATTAGGATCTAACATTTCAATTTGCATTTATAATGAAAAAATAAAAAAGAGAAATGCATGGTTTGTGAAATAAAGTTTTTTCTTTTTTTCTGTTTACATTGACATAGATTTTATATAGTACGATACCTAATATTGTAAAATTATTTTTTTAATCATAAAAACTCTTTTAATTATAAAGTAAATTAAATAAATTAATTAATTCACGTCAATTTATATGTTTTCTTTTGTGTGACTTATTTGTATATATATATATATATATATATATATATATGCTAAAGTGGATTTAACATTATTCTTTATTACTTTATTACTTATCTGAATATGTAACATTATAAGGATAGTTTAACAGATAACAATAAAGAAATATATTTGAAGAAATAAACTCCAAAAGAAAAGCTAAGAGATAAAAATACCTAAATTATATTATGAGCATTAAATTAATAGCTTAAAAATAAAGAGATATATTAATTGTAGATATGAACTCCATAAGGAAAGCCCATAAATAAAAGTAATTTAATTATTTGAACTTTTATAATACCGATCAAGGTCATGAGTTATGAAGAGTTAATTCGAGATGCCAATAAAATAGACATGAATTGCAATGCTTCAACTTTAATTACGACGTTAATATCCATTTAATTCGTGTGTTGTGTCGTCAAGGGTATAGATGATACATAACCGAGTACTCATAGCAAGCATCTATCGCATCGATGAAAGTTGAAACTTATGCCATACATGCATGAGAAACAAACACACTCCACTTTTCCAAGAAGAAACAGCATTTCATTATGGCGGAGAGCTTTTTAGGTATGGCCTGACTTTGGCTTTTGTTTTTAGAAAATGATGGGACCGAGAATGATGCCCTATTTTGATTGATACTGTGTTTTCTACTGTTTTTTTTTTTTATAACCAAAAAGGGTTGGAGGTGGCTATTAAAGATGGCTTTCATACCAAAACATGATTATAGTAGTACCCAACCCGTTGAGGAGCCAGACAAGAAGGACCTAGACGGCAAGAACTCCGGGCGCTTCCTATAAGTTGAATTTGAGCTATAGCCTGACCCAATCCCACGAGGACGTCAATGGTCCATGAGCCAATGGGTCACCAATAATTTGAGCACTTCTCATTGTAGGATTCAACCCTAGAACCTAGTGCCCACCACCGAACTCATTGACCACTGAGCCACCACCTTCAGTGATACTGTGTTTTCTACTTAATCACTAAGAAATTGACTATTAATAAATTTATGTATATTTTTAAATTTTTTAAAAATATTTGATTTTTTTTAAAAGTACATTTATATTATCGGTACAAAGCGTGGTTTTTTTTTTTTTTTTTTTCTCTTTTGTTTTATGGGCAGTTGGTGCTTAGGCGGTGGTGTTTCGGCTTATTCAATGAGGTTTGGACTTTGGAGCCTATTTCTCAACCGGCAACGGGGTAGCTAATAGCTAATGTTGACTAGGCCCAAACTAAAGCCTTTTACAATGACGCTAACGTCAAATTGGGCCGAAAACCCTTGAAACTTATCTGCTTATGCATCTTCATTTTGCTTAATAGAATGAAAATAATGGTATAACTATTAAATATGTCTATTCATATTTTTTTATTTTTTTAATGGTAAATAAAGTGATTAATAGTGAATTTATATTATTTATTTATTTATTAATGGTTACGGATATTTAAAAAATGATCAAAACCTCATTTATACTAATGTACATATTTGGTAGTCACCCTAGCATTATCCATTAAATTATGAATATTTGATTATATAGGTCAATCCGAACCCAATCCGTTAAACTAAAAGGGTAAAATCTTTAAATCCTAATATAACTCATTTAAATAACAAGTTGAGTCGTGCTACTTGTTTTGATCAATTTAATAATTAATTAGAAATTGATTAACACAGCATGATTAATTTCTACATGTTTTATGTAAATGAGTTGAATTAACTTACATAACCTATTTGATTTGACTAACATAATTTCACATAAAAGTTAAAATCTATATTTGTTAGTACTTATAATGTTTTAAAAAATAAAATAATACAACTACATATTAACAAAAAAATATTAATATTTTGCATATTTTAACCTATAATAAAACTAATATTACAAACTTAACAATAATAAATATAAACATAAATCCATAATTACAATCACAATAATAAAAATATAAGTGTATTAAAAAATATTAACATTACAATCTAATAATAATAAAATTTTAATTTTAAAACAAAATTTAAACATATTATTGCGGTTTGATTTTGAGTTCAGTGAATTAACCCGTTTATTAATCATGTCTTAACAAATCAACCCATTTTGACATAAATCATATTATATCAAACACAAACCTACTAATTTGACATCATATTCATATTAGGATGATGAATCATGTCCCATGCTACCACGCCTAAGAAAATTATAGAAAATAGAGGAACATGGTCCCCACGTGCATCTGTCTTGAGGCATGGCCACACTAGCCAAAGTGGTGGTGTAGTGGTGGCAGAGTTGGATCTACATACTACGGATAACCAAACTGATGGATGTGCATGTGGCGGTTAAATATGATAAGCCACGTCGATCAGTTAGAAGTTTCAAACCAAATCTCAAATATTTGGGAAGAGGTTGACGGGAAACGCAAATGGGACGTAACGACGTAGTGGCATACGTGCGTGCATGGATTGGGTCTTAGCAACGTGCATGGACTGGGTCATTTTATTTAAGCTTGATGTTAACTTTCTGTTGCATTTTATTTTGGTAGTACATGGAGTCCATTTCCATTATTTCATTTGCTAGGCGTCGGTTACTGGTAGTGGCCTTAGGATGTTCCTCTGTTTTCGACTTACTCTGTATTTTTTAGTTTCATGCATATGGTCTGCTATTTAAGCATCGTGGATTATCAATGAAGGAAAAAAAAAAAGCATTCAAGTTAAACTGTGGTACAACCTCATCCAAAGAGGATATTTTCGTGAGTATTTTTATTCTCATTACACGGGACCTATCAAAATGTGGTCCGACAACAACATATCAAGAGTTTTAAGATGAGAACAATACATGTTAGAATAATTTCAAATATAGGCTACTATTGATTGCATGCTTTATAAAAACGGGTTAGATATCAATAGCTCATAATGGTACTTTGGTTAAACCCACTAAGTTAAAGTGATCATTATGGGGTTTATTGCACCTTAGTAAAATAGGGTTAAATCCTATTTAAAATGTGGTTTATTGTATGTAGGTCTAGAAGTTCAAGGGTCTTATTCCTTTTAGACCCATTGGGATTTGGAGTTTTTAATGGGAGGACTCCACATAAGACTTCTATATATATGGCTAGGTCTCCTCTCCTCTCTATGTGTGTCTATTGGCTTACCCCATTGATAGCTAATACTTTTGTGAGGAGAAGGAGATGAAGATTTGGCCACTAATATTACTCGTGGGATTTCAATATTACTTTCAAGATGACTTCCACAGGTATGAGTTCTATATTTTATAATCTTTTTGTCTATTAAGATTCTTCTTTCTAGCATGTGTTTATAGTGATTTACATTTGGTATCAGAGCCGATCATGCTAGGATTAGAATCTTTCATATATATCATTCATCAGATATTATTATTTTGTCGTTTCGTTTGCTCTGAATCAATATTTTACGAAAGCAATATTATTTGTATATTACTTTGCTTCTTCGTGGGTTTTCATTTTCATATTTGGTCCAAAAGTAAAATGATATCACAATGTTTTTCTTTTTCTTATTACTCCTTTCGCTGTTATTATTGTTGTTATTATCATTTGTAATTTTTTTTTAAAAAACAACTAAGGTTATACCGATTACATTTGATTTGTAATTGTTTTTTGATACCCATTGTTTTAAAACACTATATATGTGTTTTTCGGGTATTCCTTTTTGTTTCCCCTAAATTAATTTTATTTTTTGATCAAAAAATTGCAAGAAATAGAGAAAAATCCATTTGAAAACTCGTTAACCCGAATTTCAGACACACGACCCGTTTATCACCCGGCTGGAGGTAGAAGATGAATTCTCCTCTAGCCTTGACAACGCCCACTCTCACCAAGTGGTGTGTGCGGCGCGTGAGGGCCCTAAAACAAAGCTTTTTCCTCGTTTCTTTTTCCAGTATTCATTCACTCACCCTATTTCTTTTTTCTATATTTTTTTCAATTTTTTTTTTGTACGACCATAAGACACTGTTTTATAATTGAGAGCATTATTTACACGTTTTTCGATGAGCTACAATATGCTGAAAATTGTGAAATATTTTATGGTGAATGTTCAATGCCTTATAAGATCTATGCATATGTGTACTCTCTCTAAGCATGAATATGGATACATGTTAATTTCGTAACATTTGATAAACATTCTTTTGTGAATATATGCTTTTCAAGTTCATATTTAATTTTAAACATATCCACTGTCCTATATGCTTGATATGTTTATATTGTTTTTTGTCTATCAATCACATTTGAATTCTAACTTTGATTATGTCAAGTTGATGCTTATGATTATCATTTTGTGATTGAATTTTCATGGGCATTATGATTATCCTTGTTTTTTCTTTAAGGGAAATCTTTTGAATTTTTGTGGGTGGTAGCCGCCAAAGTGGTACACTCATTGATATGTATTTTTTTTTTTTAAAAAAGGATATTTTTGTTTTCTAGTTTATTGCACATAATATCTTGCCCAAATGTGTTATTGTATGTGATATTTTAGAAAATTGTGAGAAATAGTTAATGAGATTGCATTAGTCTAGAAATTTCCTTCTGTCTAAAGGTGGTGGTATTTCAAAAACTGATGTGATTTTATTAATTTGCTTCATGATATGTTTTAAGAGTACCTTATAGCATGTTGTTTAGTCAGCCCAAAGGTGACTTTACAATAATGCACCAAGGCTCTTACCGATATGTTTTAAGAGTACCTTATAGTATGTTGTTTAGTCAGCCCAAATGTGACTTTACAATGATACACCAAGGCTCTTATTGTAATGAAACTCATATGTTTTCGAGCTTATTTTTGAGCTATCTAATTAATAGCCCTATCTAATTAATAGCCCATATTAATTAGATAGATTTGTTATCATCCATTGACTGTATGCTTTAAGGTTTGGATGATATTATTTAAATAATATGTATTCTTTCATGTTTTCACAGTTTTGAGTGCCTCCTCTGTTTCAAGTCAACTATCTATTGTTGAAACTTTGACTGGAAATAATTATGTGAGATGGAAAAGAGACGTAGAAATTGCACTTGGTCTTTTGGGTTTGGATTTTGCCTTGGAAGAGCAGCCTTCAAAACCTACTGATAAGAATACTGCTGAATATGTGGTTGAGTATCAAAAGTGGGAAAGAGCTAATAGGCTTTGTTTAAAAATTATCAAACGTTCTATATCTGATTCCATTATGGGAGCTATTCCGGACAATGACAATGCTAAAAACTTTTTGGGTGCCATAAGACAAAGATTTGTTGAATCAGATAAAGCTGAAACTGGAGACTTGATGGATAGACTGATGAGTATGAAATATGATGGTTCAAGTGGAGTTAGGGAATACATTATGAAAATGATACATATATCCTCTAAGCTAGAAGCACTTAAAATTCCCATTGCAGAGCCTTTTCTGGTTTATCATGTTCCCAATAGCCTTCCTAGCCAGTTTAATCAGTTAAAGGTTGCTTACAATGCTCAACGGGATAAATGGGATTTAAATGATTTAATTGTAGTATGTGCCCAAGAGGAGTATAGGATGCGTCGTGAGACTGTTGAAACTGTGCAATTGGCTTTTCAGCCACAACAAAATAGGGGGTCTTCTCATAATCATAAGCCTAAGTTTCAAAAAGGTAATAAGTTACACCGAAATGAGCACAGTAAGAGGTTTGGAGGTCAGACTTCTGGTGGTTTTAAAGAAATTATAATGAAAAATGATCAGTGCAAGTTTTGTAAAAAAAAAGGACATTGGCAAAAAGATTGTTTAAAGTTTAAGACATGGTTAGAGAAAAGAAGAAGAAGAACTCGGTAGGTATCTCATTGGCCTTAGTTTATTTTTAGTCTTCTTTGGTTGATGTACCTTTAAATTCTTGGTGGATAGACTCAGGTACAAGTATTCATATTGCAAATTCGTTGCAAGGGTTCGTAAGCAAAAGGAGGCCAAGTAAGAATGAAGTGAGCTTGTGTGTTGGGAATGGAGTTCATGTGAAGGTCGAGTTTATAGGAGTAATAAAATTATCTTTGGATTCTGGTTTTTCTCTTGTTTTGGAGAACACAGTTTTTGTACCGACAATGAGACAGAATTTGATTTCTATATCAAAACTTGATGATTCTGGTTTTTCTTTTAAGTTTGGTAATGGAAAAGTTGAATTGTTTTATGATTCTCGTATAGTTGGAAATGGTCTCTTATGTGATAGTTTATATAGAATGTCTTTGAATTCTTTTGGTGAAGTTTCTTGTGTTACCAATGTAGCGAAGAAAAGGCATTTAATCCGTGAATCATCTTCTATGTTGTGGCACAAGAGATTAGGGCATATTTCAAAGGATAGAATGGAGAGATTGATAAAAGCTGACATACTTCCCTCTCTAGATTTTTCAGATTTTAACACTTGTGTAGACTGTATAAGAGGAAAGTTGACTAAATCCACAAGGAAGGGTTCTACTAGGAGTGACAGTATTTTGGACTTCATACATACTGATATCAGTGGACCTTTACCTTCTACCATATGTGGAAATAAGTAGTTCATAACTTTTATTGATGATTTCTCTCGATATGGATATGTTTATCTGATTAATGATAAATCTCTTACTCTTGAGAAATTTAAGATATTCAAAATAGAAGTAGAGAAACAATTTGGGAAAAGCATTAAAGTTGTAAGATCTGACCATGGTGGTGAATATTATGGAAAGTATGATGAATTTGGTCAAAATATGGGTGATTTTGCAAAATTTTTACAAGGATGTGGAATAGTGCCTCAATACACTATGCCTGGGACACCCGAGTAGAATGGTGTTTCTGAAAGACGTAATCGGACTCTGAAGGATATGGTTAGGAGTATGATGAGCAGAACAAGTTTACCAGAATATTTATGGGGTGAAGCCTTAAAAACTGTCATGTACATTTTAAACAGGGTTCCCAGTAAAGCAGTTTCAAAAACTCCTTTTGAATTGTGGACAAGCCGTAAGCCAAGTTAGTTTGGGGATGTCCAACTGAGGTTAGAATTTATAATCCTCTTGAAAAGAAATTAGACCCAAAATCTACTCCTGGTTATTTTGTTGGGTATCCTGATAGATCAAAAGGATATAAGTTCTATTGTCCTAATCGTGGTACCAGAATTGTTGAGTCCTTTACTGCTAAATTTTTGGAGAATGATGTTGGTAATAGTGGGAGTTCTATGTTGAAAGAACTTTCTATTGAACCAGATCCAATTATTGTTCTAGTTCATGTTATACAAAAAAGAGTTGTTTCTCAGTCGGTTGAAATTGTTAGTGAAGAATCTGGGCAACAAAAAGAACTTTCAACAGTGATTGAGTCAGTTTCTGAGCCACAAGTGAGAAGATCGCAAAGGGAAAGAAGTCTGCATTGCCTATTGATTACATTGTATATTTGTCAGAAAGTGATTTTAATATTGGGCATATAGTTGATCCTGTTACTTTTAAGTAAGCCTTGACATGTCCTGAGTCAGACAAATGGTTAAGTGCTATGGAAGATGAAATGAATTCTATGTAGAAGAATAGAGTCTGGGAACTTGTTGAACTTCCTCCAGATGCTAAGACTATAGACAATAAGTGGATTTTCAAAAGTAAACTGGACTAAAAAAGGAATGTTGAACAAAAGAAGGCAAGATTAGTTGCAAAAGGATTTACTCAACGAGAGGGCATTGACTATACTGAAACTTTTTCACCAGTTTCATCAAAAGATTCTTTTAGAATTATCATGGCACTTGTGGCACATTATGATTTGAAGCTTCATCAGATGGATGTGAGGACAACGTTTCTGAATGGAGATCTTTATGAAGAGGTTTATATGAGACAACCTGAAGGTTTTATTGAGAAGGGAAAAGAAAACTTTGTATGTAAGTTAAATAAGTCCTTATATGGCCTCAAGCAAGCATCTCGACAGTGGTATTTGAAGTTTGATGAGATTATAATTTCTCTCGGTTTTGTTGAAAATAAAATTGACCAGTGCATATATCGAAAGACCAATGGGATAAATTTTATATTTCTTATTCTGTATGTTGATGATATTTTGCTTGCTAGCAGTAACTTGGGATTACTTTATGAATTAAAGAAAATGTTATCTGCTAATTTTGAAATGAAAGATCTTGGAGAAGCTTCTTTTGTGCTTGACATTGAAATTTGTCGTGATAGAGCTCGTAGTTTGTTGGGACTTTCTCAGAAAGCTTATATACGGCGTGTACTACAGAGATTTGAAATGCAAAACTGTACACCTGGTGATGTACCCATCATAAAAGGAGATAAGTTTAACAAAACTCAATGTCCTATAAACGAGCTCGAAAGGGAATCTATGAAGAATATTCCGTATGCTAGTGCTGTAGGGAGTTTGATGTATGCTCAAGTTTGCACTAGACCAGATATTGCCTATGCAGTTAGTGTTCTTAGTAGGTTTCAGTTAAATCCAAGGCAAGAGCATTGGAAAGCAGCTAAGAAAGTTATGAGATACCTAAAGAAGACTGAATGTTATATGCTTACTTTCCAGCGTTCAAATCACCTTGAGGTGGTAGGCTACTCAGATTCTGATTTTGCTGGATGTCAAGATGATTTGAAATCAACCTCTGGTTATGTTTTTATGTTAGCTGGGGGTGTTATTTCTTGGAAAAGTGTTAAGCAAACTCTGGTGGCGTCTTCTACTATACAAGCTGAATTTGTAGCATGTTATGGAGCTACTATCCAAGCTGTTTGGTTAAGAAATTTTATTTCTGGACTGAATGTTGTTGATTCCATCTCGAGGCCTATTACTATTTATTGTGATAATAACAGTGCAGCAGTGTTCTTTTCAAAGAATAATAAAAGCTCTAGTGGGTCCAAGCACATTGACATCAAGTATTTGGTGGTCAGAGACAGAGTTAAGGAGGGACAGACAAAGATAGAGCATATAAATACAGAAGCAATGATTGCAGATCCTTTGACTAAGGGACTTGCTCCTAAAGTTTTTAAAACACATGTTGCTAATATGGGTATTGTGGAAACATTTGATGTTTTTGGTTAGTGGGAGTTACTTATGTAAAAAGAACTACGTTTTGGCTTGATCCCTTTACAGAGTACGTAGGCAACCCATATGCTATTTGGGTACAGCTTCTTTTAATAGTAATATATATCTCCCATATCCATAAACTATGTTTTGAGCATGCATATGACTTATGTCTTTTATTATGATATTATTGAAATCTCGAGATACTATGGATAAAGACATAAGATGAGTTTCTTTAAGAGACATGTGGCTTCTTTTGAAGCATTATGAGGACTGATATGAATTAGCACAACTTTTGATCACATTGGTGCTAAGTTCATACTACATACTACCATATTTGGTCGGAGGATGGGGATCCATGTCGATAACGATATTAGCATTTGTAGCTGTGGAGTGGTCTTATATCATTTAAGGGGTGTAACGACTTCCATGTTCAATGTTGATATTCTTGTTGGATCGGATCGTGTTTTCTAAGGTGCTATCATTTGAGCTATTTTTGTGACCACTTATGTTGTCTAACCCGAGAGTATTTTTCAAAACAAGTTTTTATTTTATAGCAATTAATATTCGCCTAAGTGGGAGAATGTTAGAATAATTTCAAATATGGGCTACTATTGATTGCATGCTTTATAAAAACGGGTTAGATATAAATATCTCATAATGGTACTTTGGTTAAACCCACTAAGTTAAAGTGATCATTATGGGGTTTATTACACCTTAGTAAAATAGGATTAAATCTTATTTAAAATGTGGTTTATTGTATGTAGGTCTAGAAGTTCAAGGGTCTTATTCCTTTTAGACCCATTGGGATTTGGAGTTTTTAACGGAGGACTCCACATAAGACTTCTATATATATGACTAGGTCCCCTCTCCTCTCCATGTGTGTCTATTGGCTTGCCCCATTGATAGCTAATACTTGTGTGAGGAGAAGGAGAGGAAGATTTGACCACTAATATTACTCGTGGGATTTCAATATTGCTTTTAAGATGACTTCCGCAGGTATAAGTTCTATATTTTATAATCTTTTTGTCCATTAAGATTCTTCTTTCTAGCATGTGTTTATAGTGATTTACAATACAAACATAGAGATTATATAAAATAAATTTATAAATTAATATGTCTTAATGAAATCTATTAGATATATTCTATAATAAAAATAATTTTATAATATGACGTACCACATTAAATCACTTAATGAAATCTATTAGATATATTTTATAATAAAAATAATTTTATAATATGACGTACCACATTAAATCATATTAATTTATAAATTTATTTTTATATAATTTCTTTATAGTTAAAATATATTTTTTTTAAAATTCGTCCAAAAAATGAAGGATAAAACAAGAGAAAAAACAAAAAGAAAAAAAAAGTATGCAGTGCACGACTGCCATGAGTGATAGAGGTGGTGCTCGATAGGCCGGGACAATCACGAGTCGATGGAAATGAATTGTCCAAGATTAATTTTAAAATATTTGATGGTGATGATTTCGAGAGTATGACACGTATACATCCCTTACAATTGAAGAACAGTGAATCAACCATTGAAAATTTGAAATAAGAATAATGAAAAAATCATAAAAAATAATGTAAAGATAGTAGAAGAGAACAAAATGAAAAATATGAGAAATTATAATTACAATTGTATAATTAATACAGCATATATTTATTTTAAAAAATAAATAAATATGTAATTTAAATAAAAATATAATATCTAATATTATTTGTAATGTTAGATATTATGCAACTTAAGATTATTATCTCATCTTATTATTATAATTTTTTCAAAATTTTATATAAAATATAATAAATAATTTAATTTTTTTAAATCTCAATTTTAATTTTTTAAAATTTTTAAATAATAATAATTTATTTAATTTTATATATTTTATCTCATTTATTTCAAATCTCAATCCAAACCAGCCCATTTCCTAGAGGGATAAGGCACTCCTTCCAGTATCATTTGTGAGGAGGGGCGACTTTTTTGAAATGGACAGAGGGATCAAGCCATAAAGAATTCTGGCCTTATCGTTTCATGCTGACATATATTTAGCTCCATCTCCCATAATATGCTTTGAGGAGCCAAAAAGATACCAACATCAACAGTTTGTTGGCCACAAAATCCAAAAGTATCCTAAAATCAGGCCTCTTGTGTCATCACCCAGATGGGAGTGGCATTTTCGATGCCAACAAAATTGGTAACGTCACATTTCAGAGTAGTAGTATTCGTAATATATATATACATCCATGATTGTTCGATCGTGGAGTCCCACTGGGAATTTCACCAACTTGCATCTACACATCATAAAAAGCTACCCATGCATACCCAAAGTACAAAAAAAAGTATTAAGGGTGAAGCTAAGGCAAAGGCCACGTGGAGTTGCGTATTTGAAACTCTGGGTTGGTAGTGTTCCAAGATATTCCCTTGGGTTTTCTCGGAAAGTTATGTCGTATTTAGTTCTTATTTTTGTACGTTTTGAGTAAATACAAGGAAAACTCCCCCAATAGAAATGGTTATTGCTTGGAACATATGCTCTTCTTATATTATTTGTTAACATTCATCCAATCTGGTCGTTTCCTGGTAATTTCGTGGCATGTGATTACAAGTTCACCAATCACCCTCATTGATACACATCACATCTGTCCAATTAGGTCAACTAGGACTTCCCAACAAACCTTAAAGAAAAGTTCATTGTTTTGTAATTCTGTCTCGCACATATAGTTTATATTTATAATTATAAAAATGAATTTTATCACTAAAAAAATTATAAAAAATCAACATTTTTTTATTTATAAAGAATCTACCTGAAATTTGCACAGTTAAGATTTATATGAATTAAGATTCTGAACATATATTAATGACATAAAAAACACAATAATAAATGAAGAAAAAAAATGTTATTTTTACACGTATAATTATGATATTTTAATATTTTTAATTATAAAAAATTTATATACAGTCATTTTTACGTATTCTATTAATATGATATGTTGTGTCATTTTTTTAAATATAAAATAATTATTTTGATAAATTATATCAGTAAAATATATTAAAAAATATATAAAAATAACTGTATTTAAAAATAATATCAATATAAAAGTAATTGTATATAAAAATGATATACTGTATATAACAAAATTTTTAAATTAATCGTTGATATCGGTGTAAATAAAAATGATCTGAAAGTGGGTCCCATGTATAGACTCAAAAGTTTGATTAGGAGGGGAAGGTATGATTAGGGGATGTATGGTTTTTGGAAGGCAGGATATTATCAGTATCTTTATATATAATGTGGAATCATCATTCAATGCTCCTAAATTATCTATCTCTAACCCCACCGACCACCAACACACCATGTGATTTACGCGCATTAACGGGCCCATTCACCACCGAAAAGCTGGCCCACCAAGCCCACAAAGATAAGACCCCTCTACTTGGCGATATCTCATTGGCGATTGATTTTATTAAATCATTTTTCTTCGCTCGTCGATTCTCACAAAAGTCAGTGTAGTTCACATGCCTTGGGCCCCGCATGCCTTTATTTTAAAAAAATGTATTTAAAACATGGATTTATATTTGACAGTGGCACGTGTACTGTTTGTTCAATTATCCAACCACGTCACCTGCGATTTTTTTCTTAAATATATCTTATTTTATAAAACTTCAAAGATCGGACACTTTTTTTAAAAAAATCAAATAAATATAAAAATTAATTTTTTAATAATAAAGTTTATTTTTAAATTTTTAAATGAAAGATACTTACAAAATTAATGACATCTAATATTAGTAACACATCAGCACGTAGACGTCTGTTAAGTAATCAATATAGAGAACATTTTCTCTTTTAATTAATTTTTTGTATAATTGTAAAGAGCTGTATAAACGGAACTGCATACGGTCAAAGGCAATAATGAATAATACTCATGTGGCAAAGGATGACTGGCTTCTTACAGGGCAGGCCGTATAGTACATATTAGTGGGCTGGCTCGGATTACCCGAACCTCAAACGCGTAACTCCGAGCCAACGAGGCTCGGACCTCCCGCCCTATATAAGAGCGGCATCTCTATCTTCATTGCTCACGCGTCGCACGTCTCGCTAGCTGGACGACCAAATCTTCAATTCAAGAAAGATAAGGGAGGGATAGAGATATTTTCTTCGGTCTGAAGGTAATAGTAAAAATGATCTCCTTCAGTTTCTATTCGTTCAGCGCGAAGAAATACGCGTATTTTATGTGTTCTTAATTGAAAGATGTGACGGAGATTTTTGACGATCTGTTTGGTTTCTGAGAAGCAAAAGGAAAAGAAAGGAAAATTGGAAACTGTAGCTTCCTCTCTTTTGCCTTTTTGTTTGTTTCAATATCGCCACTTTTTATTAGAGACTAAACGAACCTTCATAACCTTGACGGATTGGATCGATTTAATAAATCGGAAATTTTAATTGGATAATTTAATGTGTATATGACTGATTTTTTTTCTCGGCCTGGCTAGTTTTCGGGTTTCTAATGTCGAATATGTTCTGAAGGTAAATATATTTCATTTTTGGTGTTCTGTTCATCATGCTCAGTGATCTGATGGAAAGATTGTGGCTTTTGAACGCTATCTGATAAACGGCCGTCGGCTACGTTAAATTTGGTTATCTTTGATATTCTATAGATCTTAAAACTTATTAGGCTGATGATTTTCCAAACTTCGATGCGAATGCTATTTGATAGTGAAAAATTTTACTTTTCATCTGATTTGCTATTGAATCGATTTTGTGCTTCCGCAGGAATTATTTCGTAACTTTTGGTGATTTCAGTTTTGGGGAAAATGGTTTCAGTACGTGATGAATTGTTACCCGAATAAGAATGAGATTTTAGTTAGGAACAGCTGCAAATAAAAGTTGCGTTCATATTTAGGATAGGCAGGGTTTGAGTCCTGTAGTGCTTTATTTTCTGGTCATGGACCCTGGTTCTTGATGTTATTTATACCAATGTTCTGCTGACTTTGAAGTACAGGTAAAGAACCAAGCTTGGAGGTGATTGAAAAAGATGGCAATGGTTTCAGGAGGAAGGTCAACATTGAACCCTAACGCCCCCTTTTCATTCCTGCTGCTTTCCGCCAAGTGGAGGATTTCTCCCCGGAATGGTGGCAGCTGGTCACAACCTCAACATGGTACCGTGACTATTGGCTCAGCCAGCATCAGGGTGAGGATGGTTTCTATGACAATGCCGATGATGATTTTGATGGCATCAATTTAGTTGATTTGCTACCGGAGACTTTTGAATTTGATGATGGGGAAGATTTTTCGAATATGGAAACTCAGTACGAGGAGTTTATCCAATCTTCTGNACCACCTTTATCTAGCCGTCAAAGGCATAGTACTAGCCGTTAAATGCATAGTGCTAGTCGTCAAATGCATAGCGACTTTGGAATATTCCAGAATGTTATAGAAACTCCTTTGTACTCCTATATATATCGCTATAACATTTAATGAAATTCATAAGTTTCATAACAATGTAAAAGATAGTAAGAAGAGAACAAAATGAAAAATATCAGAAAAATTATAATTACAAATGTATAATTAATTACAGCCATATATTTATTTTAAAAAAATAAATAAATATGTGATTTAAATAAAAATATAATATCTAATATTATTTGTAATGTTAGATATTATGCAACTTAAGATTATTATCTCATCTTGTCATTATAATTTTTTCAAAATTTTATATAAAATATAATAAATAATTTAATCTTTTTAAATCTTAATTTTAATTTTTTTTAAATTTTAAAATAATAATAATAATATTTTATTTAACTTTTAATATTTTATCTCATTTTATTTCAAATCTCAATCCAAACCAGCCCATTTCCTAGAGGGATAAGGCACTCCTTCCAGTATCATTTGTGAGGAGGGGCGACTTTTTTGAAATGGACAGAGGGATCAAGCCATAAAGAATTCTGGCCTTATCGTTTCATGCTGACATATCATTTAGCTCCATCTCCCATAATATGCTTTGAGGAGCCAAAAAGATACCGAACATCAACAGTTTGTTGGCCACAAAATCCAAAAGTATCCTAAAATCAGGCCTCTTGTGTCATCACCCAGATGGGAGTGGCATTTTCGATGCCAACAAAATTGGTAACGTCACATTTCAGAGTAGTAGTATTCGTAATACATATATACATCCATGATTGTTCGATCGTGGAGTCCCACTGGGAATTTCACCAACTTGCATCTACACATCATAAAAAGCTACCCATGCATACCCAAAGTACAAAAAAAAGTATTAAGGGTGAAGCTAAGGCAAAGGCCACGTGGAGTTGCGTATTTGAAACTCTGGGTTGGTAGTGTTCCAAGATATTCCCTTGGGTTTTCTCGGAAAGTTATGTCGTATTTAGTTCTTATTTTTGTACGTTTTGAGTAAATACAAGGAAAACTCCCCCGAATAGAAATGGTTATTGCTTGGAACATATGCTCTTCTTATATTATTTGTTAACATTCATCCAATCTGGTCGTTTCCTGGTAATTTCGTGGCATGTGATTACAAGTTCACCAATCACCCTCATTGATACACATCACATCTGTCCAATTAGGTCAACTAGGACTTCCCAACAAACCTTAAAGAAAAGTTCATTGTTTTGTAATTCTGTCTCGCACATATAGTTTATATTTATAATTATAAAAATGAATTTTATCACTAAAAAAATTATAAAAAATCAACATTTTTTTATTTATAAAGAATCTACCTGAAATTTGCACAGTTAAGATTTATATGAATTAAGATTCTGAACATATATTAATGACATAAAAAACACAATAATAAATGAAGAAAAAAAATGTTATTTTTACACGTATAATTATGATATTTTAATATTTTTAATTATAAAAAATTTATATACAGTCATTTTTACGTATTCTATTAATATGATATGTTGTGTCATTTTTTTAAATATAAAATAATTATTTTGATAAATTATATCAGTAAAATATATTAAAAAATATATAAAAATAACTGTATTTAAAAATAATATCAATATAAAAGTAATTGTATATAAAAATGATATACTGTATATAACAAAATTTTTAAATTAATCGTTGATATCGGTGTAAATAAAAATGATCTGAAAGTGGGTCCCATGTATAGACTCAAAAGTTTGATTAGGAGGGGAAGGTATGATTAGCGGGATGTATGGTTTTTGGAAGGCAGGATATTATCAATATCTTTATATATAATGTGGAATCATCATTCAATGCTCCTAAATTATCTATCTCTAACCCCACCGACCACCAACACACCATGTGATTTACGCGCATTAACGGGCCCATTCACCACCTAAAAGCTGGCCCACCAAGCCCACAAAGATAAGACCCCTCTACTTGGCGATATCTCATTGGCGATTGATTTTATTAAATCATTTTTCTTCGCTCGTCGATTCTCACAAAAGTCAGTGTAGTTCACATGCCTTGGGCCCCGCATGCCTTTATTTTAAAAAAATGTATTTAAAACATGGATTTATATTTGACAGTGGCACGTGTACTGTTTGTTCAATTATCCAACCACGTCACCTGCGATTTTTTTCTTAAATATATCTTATTTTATAAAACTTCAAAGATCGGACACTTTTTTTAAAAAAATCAAATAAATATAAAAATTAATTTTTTAATAATAAAGTTTATTTTTAAATTTTTAAATGAAAGATACTTACAAAATTAATGACATCTAATATTAGTAACACATCAGCACGTAGACGTCTGTTAAGTAATCAATATAGAGAACATTTTCTCTTTTAATTAATTTTTTGTATAATTGTAAAGAGCTGTATAAACGGAACTGCATACGGTCAAAGGCAATAATGAATAATACTCATGTGGCAAAGGATGACTGGCTTCTTACAGGGCAGGCCGTATAGTACATATTAGTGGGCTGGCTCGGATTACCCGAACCTCAAACGCGTAACTCCGAGCCAACGAGGCTCGGACCTCCCGCCCTATATAAGAGCGGCATCTCTATCTTCATTGCTCACGCGTCGCACGTCTCGCTAGCTGGACGACCAAATCTTCAATTCAAGAAAGATAAGGGAGGGATAGAGATATTTTCTTCGGTCTGAAGGTAATAGTAAAAATGATCTCCTTCAGTTTCTATTCGTTCAGCGCGAAGAAATACGCGTATTTTATGTGTTCTTAATTGAAAGATGTGACGGAGATTTTTGACGATCTGTTTGGTTTCTGATAAGCAAAAGGAAAAGAAAGGAAAATTGGAAACTGTAGCTTCCTCTCTTTTGCCTTTTTGTTTGTTTCAATATCGCCACTTTTTATTAGAGACTAAACCAACCTTCATAACCTTGACGGATTGGATCGATTTAATAAATCGGAAATTTTAATTGGATAATTTAATTGCGTATATGACTGATTTATTTTTCTCGGCCTGGCTACGTTTTCGGGTTTCTAATGTCGAATATGTTCTGAAGGTAAATATATTTCATTTTTTGGTGTTCTGTTTCATCATGCTCAGTGATCTGATGGAAAGATTGTGGCTTTTGAACGCTATCTGATAAACGGCCGTCGGCTACGTTAAATTGGTTATCTTTGATATTCTATAGATCTTAAAACTTATTAGGCTGATGATTTTCCAAACTTCGATGCGAATGCTATTTGATAGTGAAAAATTTTACTTTTCATCTGATTTGCTATTGAATCGATTTTGTGCTTCCGCAGGAATTATTTCGTAACTTTTGGTGATTTCAGTTTTGGGGAAAATGGTTTCAGTACGTGATGAATTGTTACCCGAATAAGAATATGAGATTTTAGTTAGGAACGGCTGCAAATAAAAGTTGCGTTCATATTTAGGATAGGCAGGGTTTGAGTCCTGTAGTGCTTTATTTTCTGGTCATGGACCCTGGTTCTTGATGTTATTTATACCAATGTTCTGCTGACTTTGAAGTACAGGTAAAGGAACCAACGCTTGGAGGTGATTGAAAAAGATGGCAATGGTTTCAGGAGGAAGGTCAACATTGAACCCTAACGCCCCACTTTTCATTCCTGCTGCTTTCCGCCAAGTGGAGGATTTCTCCCCGGAATGGTGGCAGCTGGTCACAACCTCAACATGGTACCGTGACTATTGGCTCAGCCAGCATCAGGGTGAGGATGGTTTCTATGACAATGCCGATGATGATTTTGATGGCATCAATTTAGTTGATTTGCTACCGGAGACTTTTGAATTTGATGATGGGGAAGATTTTTCGAACATGGAAACTCAGTACGAGGAGTTTATCCAATCTTCTGAACAGAAAGGTGCACAAATAAAAATTGTAGCATAACTTGAAACTAGTTGTAATATTCAAAAACCCTGTTGGAGCATTTGATTGACTTTTCTCACCATATTTGATTTGGAATGATAGGCTTTGGAATGAATGCTGAGGCACTGGTGAAAAGTCTGAAATCTTTGGATGAAAGAGGTCCCAAGTCCCCAGTTCAACGTTCAAAGTATTCGGAGAAGCCAGCCAAGTACGTGAACCCAAAATGCAGCCCCCGACGCATCCAGCAGCCTCGTTGAAAGGGAGCAAGCTTGATGTGACTTTAGTTTCTTGTAGCTCTTTATGTAGTACCCAAGCGAAGTAATGCTTCGCATTTCGCTTTCTGCAGCTTCTGTATAGAGCAAGGTTGCAACTCTTTCATCCATCCTTGTTCGTTCTCGTTTCTTTGTACGGTTTACTGTCAGCTTACCAACAATTCCCTTGGAATAGAAAATGTGAAAAAAAAAATGTAAAAATTGTAACGAAAGAAGAAAAAATGAGGTTATGTTTATCACGAAACGAAGCTTTATTTCCTGCTGCTCTTCAATTCATGTGTTTGATTTCTCAAGCTAATTTTTGCTCCTAACAATCCACATGGATGGATCGAACCTATTTTGAACTGTTGCAAACTTGCAAAAAAGTGTTGGATCCATGCCAGCTACACATGGTCATAAACCACCATCTAGCTGATTGATGCATTGAGGCTGTGCATGAATATGATGCTGTATATAAATATGAGGAAATGGGTGTCTTCCAACAAATGAATTCCGATTCTCACGAAAAACAATTCTAGAATTCTGGATTCCCAAGAAATCTTTTTCAAATCTAAGTGCCCGGAATCAGATGCCTTTATTTGAATGAGCTGGGGATCTGATGGGTTGTCCATTATGGTACGATTACCTTTTAGGTTGTGGATGAGTTACATACTTGCATGATTCTCCAAAATGGACACAAGTGACTTATTTCAGTCGAGAAAAACTTAATACACATTGCATTGCATTTATCTCATATGAAGCAAAGACTCATGCTCTCCGCGTGATCTTTTTTTCCCGAGCAGATTCACATTACATCTGCCAAGAAGAAATACTATTGTCTGTTCATCATAATTTTAACCAGCATCCTCCCATCACCTCCATACGTGACATCGAATTATTGATTTGTTATTTATCACCAACCTATCAATCATTTCACGAACGCCAGAAAATTATAAAACGATGCTTGTTAAACTGATCTAAAATACACTTGATTTCACTGTCCCATTAGTTTAACAAGAGCACCATTTAGACTGCTACTATGAATATGGTAACATTACATACTTGCAACCCATCTGACAAAAAGCTGGATGCTCGATAGGCTGGAAAAATGGAAGCCTAGAGAAGTTTTTTTCCTAATCAAAACGTTGGCCTAGATTTTGGAAGCCTGGAGTTTGATTATGTTACTGACTGGAAAAGTATCATAGCAACTGTGCTTTTCTTTTTCTCTCTCTTTTTCTCTTCAAACAGATGCATCCGAAAGGAAATCTGCACTCACTTCTCGAAGGCTTTTCTTTTTATGAACCTGAACTTTGGCTTGGCTGTAAGCACCATCAGTTACCGCCTTTGGTAGCCAAAACCCAGGCTTCTCAAGAAATGGTGCTCGGTCAAGAACCAAAGGTTCTCTTAGGGTTATTTCAATGCCATCATATGTCCACAATGTCAAGGTTGCTTCCCCTTTAAGACCAAAAGAGAACCATCCTAAACCAGCCACTGCAATGTCAATACTATTCACATCCCAACTTCTTCCGGACACTTTGACTTCTCTCTCTTCCCATTCACCTAATTCAGAAGCACGTTCCATGCCGATGGGAGGCTGAGACCAGAAAAGGCCAAATAAAGTTATACAGACAATACAAATTATAAGAACAGCACTCATTTTTTGGAAAAAAATGTCCAGAGAAAGTAATTGCAGTTCGTTTTCCAAGGCACTCAAAGTGAAAATCCATAGCCTAAAAAGAACTGCCAACTCGTCCCTCTTCCCCAAGGAAAATAATGTTTTATCCATAAGATCCCCAAGTAATTTTTCACCATTAACAGCGAAAAAGAAACTGATAAAAACAGACAAAAAATATTTACACGGCCAAGTTTCATTGCAGGCACAAATACATGTCAATATTTTAAGATGTACTTGCCTCTAGATAACCTTTCAAGGAGACTAGAGTTTGGGAAAAAAAAGGTAGTATATAAAACAAGGCAAGCTGTAGAATAGATAGCTTGTGATTTTTCCCAAGCTGTAGAATAGATGGTTTGTGATTTTTCTTGCATAAGTGCTGTGAAATGGCCTGCCATCATTTGATGAGCCAAGACAGACAATTCAGACAACTGTTTTAGAATTATCATTTGTGATAAAGGTCTAAGCTTAATTGTCAAAGTTGGTTCTGTAGTGGAGACCAGGGCCATATAATGCTTGGGAAACCATATGGCACGCTATATGTGTCATACTGCTAGTTGTTGTATCCTTTGGATAAAAAATTTTACCTGCAACCTAACACCAACATGGTTTCTCCAAATCTCATCTGCGTTTTCTATCTTTCCAAAGTGTAGAGATATATTTGGAGAAACCCAAATTGTGACATAAATCGTGTCCACAGAAGCTTGAGTAAGATCTAGCCTTGTAAGACCACCAACATGTATGGCTTGGCCAGCCTGCAAATATTAAATATGCCAAGACAATTAGATCCAATAGCATCATAACTTTGATATAATTATTATGTTCAAAAGACATTGTACATTCTACACTAATTGATAATAAAGCTGACAGTACACAAAGATAAATGGATCCTATCCACCTTAAACACAAATGGAATTTTCCAACACCTGATTCAACTGTTGTACAATAGGAACTCATTCAATATAGTTAAAGCATTTGAAGCAATGTACATACTAGGAGAAAGAAGAGAGAAACGAATATCCACCATCAACATGTAATATCCATCTTCTCCCTTGCCTCTTTGAAATATGTTTTTCCCCCTGATATGCCTCAGGTTGGTTCTAGGATTCATGTATTACTAGACAATCACACATCAGAATCTGATGGGGTGAATTCTGATTCTAGCTTCTGACTTGAATTACAAACAGTGATCGCAGCCTAATATTTAACAGTGATATTAAACAACAGGAGTTTTTTTTTAGAGAAATGTTTGATCTACACACATATCTTACACAAAGAAGTTTACACACTGACGTGGTTTAATGTGATCCATCCAATTGTAAAGCTCTTTTTATTGTGAAGCAGATCTAACATATTATATTAAACCACGTCAGCTTGTAAACTTCCTTGTGTAAGATTTGTGTGTAGACCTAACACTTTTCTTTTTTTTAATAAGTATTAAAACAACAGGGATCCGAAAAGGACTAAATTTTAAATGGGTTAAGTTTACGTTTATCCAATAATAATTTGATTCTAATTTGAACTCGTTTGGATATCAACTGAAAAATGTACAGTCAAATGTCAGATTCTTAACATTCGACGATTTGTTTCACTTCCAAGAAGTTTCATCCACTAGTCCGCTACAAGTACTTAGTTGAAATATGTATATAGTACATCAGAACATATCTAAACATAAAAGCCTACATATGAAGGTGTATGTCAGAACATTTACGGCTACTGTAACAAAGAGCTTGCCTTCATTCTATAAGTCCGAGGTTGTAGCTGCTTCCTTATTTCAACCATTTTCTGCTCCTCCCGGTCCAATCGCATGGACATTAAATATGGATGTAGAAGCCCTGGTGTGTCAAACATCTTAGCCTTGGCTGATAAAATCCCCCCAATTCTCAAAATGCCGAGAGTTGTTCCAGGGACTGGAGCTTCCGTGAGCTTTATAACTTTTGCACCCTCTCTCTTTGCCAATGCATTGACTAGAGTAGACTTGCCTGCATTCTGAGCCCCAATTACCCACACATTACCTCGAGGACCAGCCAAATTCTTGATGAAGGACAAAAGATTCCTCACACCCATATCCTTAAGGGAACTAACCAAATAAACGCCGCTTAGCTTGGGTGCACCTCCAGCCCTAGCACGATGCCGAACCCATCTATCTAACCTGGCAGGTGAAATTTGCGATGGAAGAAGATCAACCTTTGTAGCCACAAGAACAAGTTTTGGTGGCTTTTTGCTAAGTTTGAGGTCGTCTTTGGCTCCTTCCAATGCCTTAAACAATGATTTTGCCGCCCGTTTAGGGAAAGAGCCATCAAAATCAACACAATCAACAACCATAACCACTATAGTAGCATTGCCATTCCCAGCGGGTTTCATCAGCCGGGTAGCGATCAATCTATCAAAATCAAAATCGGGTATCAAGTTTTCGGCTGTTTGGTTCTTCACTTGTCCATAATTCCTCAATGAATGACACCGAGCACACACTGTAACCTCTTCTTTCTCTTTATGAACCTCCCTAGCCATCCTCTTCTTCTCCGCTTTTGACACCTTCTTCTTCTTTGCCTTTTCGATTGTATCCTCGTTAATATTACCATAACCGACCCCCGCCGGAGCAAATCCATCCACATCCGACTTATCCTCTTCCTCGTTTAACTTAGCGTCCCACTCATCGGAATCCCAATCAAACTCATCCGCCGTTCCAAAATCACCTTCTCCCTCATCACTCACCTCAAATTCACCCTCAATGCCATTAAAAAAGCCCTCTTCTTCTTCTTCTTCTTCCTGTTCTTCTTCATGTTCATTATCCAAAGCTATGAACTCACTCACCATACCCTCGTCGCCCCCTGACAACTCTGTTCCTGCCACACGCCTTCTTTTATAGAACCCAGGAAGGTTTGGGTCCTTATCTTGCATAAAGACTCCACAACCAGGACAGATAGGCCCGTAGTTCTCATCCTCGTCTCTTCCCTCGCTCAACACCGGGTTCCTGCCGCCTTTTTTTAGCGTAATTTTCCCACTAACTTTCTGGGTTGTTTCAATACTTGTTTGGTTATGCTTTACTGCTAGATTGACAAACGAAACTTTCTTGGTCTGTATAGTGTTTGTCCCCATACTCAAACCTGATGAAAAAGATAACGTTTTAGGCAAGAGGGTAAGGTTGTAAGTTAAAGTAGAGGAGAGTAGGAGAAAGTGAAGGAAAACGGAGAGAGAGAGAGAGAATTTTACCTATTAAAAAACGACTATCTGTAATTGGTTGCTCTTGTATGATGCTGCTGCTGAAACTCTTCGAGCTCAGCTGGGCCGTGATGGAAGGGAGTTTAACTGTGGATAGCAAGACAGCCATTTCTTCTGCACCGGGAATGGTACCGTATCACTCGCACATATACACAGTAAGAGAACGAAGGAGGCCGAAGGTGGAAAGAGTGGGAGGGATCAGACTATGCTGTGATTGGATTTTACAATTAATAATAATAATTAGTTTATAATCTGAGCTGTGCGCGGTTTTACAGTCTGAGACCCAGAAAGATGACCCGTCCTCCCCAAAATGTCGGTCCAGTCCATCCTCGTAAGGCCCGTAAGAGCATCAGCCATGTGTCACCACCTAAATTTTTCTAGAGAATTTCATAACCTTCTAGAGCCTTCTAGTCCTTTATAATATTGTAGAATTGTGTGGAGTATTCTAGAATGGTGTAGAACCCCTTAGGGAAGGGCCTTATAGACAATTCTTGAGTAGTGTTCTAAAAAGGATCTTATAGACAATTCTAGAGTAGTGATCTAGAAAGTTATTTACGCTTGGATTGGTGACAAGTGTCACAATCCTAGCCATTCTTTGTACCAAGAGGTACCTCCTCACTTGTGTAAATCACCAAGCAATAGAGCAAACAAGTTCTCTAGAGCTCCTCTCTCTTCTTTCTCTCTCTAGAGTTGTTCTCTCTTGTCTTAAGTCGCTTAGAAGGCTTACTTAGGAGTTTTGCGAGGGCAAAAACCTCCTAAGGCCGCACGGGACGCGTGAAGAAATTCTAACTCCATGACAGTTGGTATCAGAGCGTCCATGCTAGGAATGACGGATCCGAATGAGATCACCATGGAGCCCCTGGAGCCACGAAAGAGCAAGAGGTCGAAGGATTCAACCTCATCTATGGAATCTCGTCTCGATGGGATCGAGAGGGCCATGACTAAGTTATTGGCCAAAATGGAGGAATGAGATCAGTCTCACTGGGAGGTGAGCACCCTTGACAACTCTGTGACAAGGGTGGAGGTGGCTGTAGCGGATGTCAAGGACCGACTTGACGTCGTGGAGCAAAGTTTGGAGGAGCTAGGATTGGAGGGACAATTTGAATCGCTCAAGGAGTCCATTCTAATAAGCACCATCAGCCCCACCATTGAAGCACAGCATGTTGAGAATGTTACTTTCCAAGACCGGGTCTTGGGGGAGCTAACAAAACTCCAAGAGTAAATGGACAAATACTGCGTCGGTCTGGAGGAGACCAGGGCGAACTGGGCCATGTGCAAGCGTGCAGTGGCCAATGGGGGCGCCATTGGAGCTGGGACGATGGCGACACCAAGGGTGGATACCCCCAAACCAAATGAGTTCGATGGCAAGCGTGATGCCAAAGAACTAGACAACTACATGTGGCACATGGAGCGTTACTTCGAAGCTTTGAACATGCATGACGAGCGTGTCAAGGTACATACTGCCTCTCTCTACCTTACTAATCTTGCTGGTACTTTGTGGCGTCGTAAGCATTGTGAGATAGAGAAGGGTACCTGTACCATCGACTCTTGGGAAGAATTCAAGCGTGAGCTTAAAAGGCAATTCTATCCTGTGAACGTGGCTATCCATGCGCGGAAGAGAATGAAGGAGTTGAAGCACACCTCTTCTATCCGCAACTATGTTGAGGAATTCTCTGCTCTCATGCTTCAAATCACCAACATGAGTGAAGAAGATATCCTCTTCAACTTCATTGATGGTCTCAAGTCATGGGTGGCTCAAGAGCTCAAGCGTCGTGGGGTCAACGACATCTCCACCGCTTTGATTGTGGCAGAAACCTTGGAAGAGTTTGAGTATCATAAAAGTAACAACTCTTCAAAGCCCAAGTCTCCTAAGGATAATCACGGCAAGGGTGGGGGAGCAAAGGGGTTTAGGCCCCCACAATACAAAGAGCGAGGAAACAAGCCTTCATCATCAAAGGAATGCAAGAAAGACCACTCCAATGACAAAAAGCCTAAGGATGCTTGCTTCCTTTGTAACGGACCACATTGGGCTAGAGATTGTCCTAAGAGGAAGGCCCTCAATGTCATGTTGGAAGAGAAGGAAGTTCAAGAAAAGTCGCACTTGGGGTGTCTACAACTTCTCAACTCCCTCAAGGCAAGCACGAAGCCAACTACTAAGGATGGGTCTTTGATGTTTGTAGAGGTACTCGTCAATGGGAAGAAAAGTCATGCCATGGTCGACTCAGGAGCTTCTCACAACTTCATCAAGAAGGAAGAGGCCGCACGGCTAGAGATTCCTCTTAAGAAGGGTCAAGGATGGCTGAAGACCGTAAATTTCGAGGCCAAACCCCTTGATGGTATAGCTCACGGGGTGGAGCTATAACTTGGTACTTGGAAAGGTACGGTGGATTTCTCAGTCGCTCCCATGGATGATTTCAACATTGTGTTGGGGATGGAGTTCTTGAGACAGTTCAATGTAGTGTCTCTTCCCCACTATAACTCGGTGTGCATCTTGGAAGGTGGTCCATGCATTATACCCACCGTGTCCAATCCAAACACCACCCAGCTTCTATCCACCATGCAATTCAAGAAAGGATGGAAGAAGGGCGAGGTGTCTTACTTGGCTTCTATGGAGGAAAATAAAGTGAAGGTTTCCTCCCCTCCACCTATGGAGATTCAGAAGGTCCTCAGGGACTATGGGGATGTCACGCCCCCAGAGTTGCCAAAGCGACTACCACCTAGGAGAGAGGTGGACCATTAGATCGAGTTGGAACCGGGCACCAAACCACCCGTCAATGCACCTTATCGCATGTCACCTCCAGAGCTTGAAGAAGTAAGGAGGCAACTTAAGGAGCTACTTGATGCCGGATTCATTCAACCCTCCAGGGCACCATTGGGCATAACTACCACTTTTGACAAAGAAGTAGAAGAAATCTTGGCGGAACGTGTCATCAGGTGAAAGAGTCATACGCCACGCCAAGAATACTTGATCAAGTGGAAGGGGTTGCCCGAAAGTGAGACAACTTGGGAACCAAATGAGTCATTGTGGCAGTTTGAAGATCACATCCGAAGGTTCCATGAAGACACCACGTCGAGGACGTCGCGAAGCTTGGTGGGGGAGAATGTCACCACCTAAATTTTTCTAGAGAATTCCACAACCTTCTAGAGCCTCCTAGTCCTTTGTAATGTTGTAGAATTATGTGGAGTATTCTAGAATGGTGTAGAACCCCTTAGGGAAGGGCCTTATAGACAATTATAGAGTAGTGTTCTAGAAAGAGCCTTATAGACAATTATAGAGTAGTGATCTAGAAAGTTCTTTACGCTTGGATTGGTGACAAGTGTCACAATCCTAGCCATTCTTTGTACCAAGAGGTCTCTATAAATAGATACCTCCTCACTTGTGTAAATCACCAAGCAATAGAGCAAACAAGTTCTCTAGAACTCCTCTCTCTTCTTTCTTTCTCTAGAGTTGTTCTCTTTTGTCTTGAGTCGTCTAGAAGGCTTACTTAGGAGTTTTGCGAGGGCAAAAACCTCCTAAGGCCGCACGGGACGCGTGAAAAATTCTAAGTCCGTGACACATGGCCTAATCCATAATTTAGCTGGGATATTAACTTTTAGTTAAAACATGAATTTTTAAATAGATTAATCTATATTAGATTAATTATTCTAAAGTCTAAATAATAATAAAATATTATATATTTTAATAATATTTAAATTTTTTTAATATTTTACAAATACACTTCACATATTAGTTAATAACTTTATTAAATAAATTATTGTTTAACTATTTAACTATAAATTTTTTTTAGTAAATAGTTGACATTTTTGAAAAACTAGTTGATATTTTTTTGTAAATATATATATGGCAACTGATGTCATGTTGACATTTTCATAATAAATATATCCCTGTCATTTTTTTTTTCAGTTGAAGATATGTAATTTTAGAATAAAATAATGTTTTGATACTAAATAGGACCTCGCCAAATATTAAGAAAGTGATGGACTTACTGTAATAGAAAGCTTCAACTATTCTATTTTAGCCAGTCCAATGCAGCAGGTTTAATGGCTACAAAGTTCATATTTTGGCTTTTGATGAGTTTTAGCGACACCAATGCAGGTGCTCTTAGGGATCGATCTAGTACGTAGTAGTCACTCCATAATTTTCTTTCTTTTTTATTTTCCCAATGCATTTTTTATTTATGTGTTGACAACTTCAACTACTAACTCAGCTCGTTATTTCAATTATATCATTTTCTTATTATCTCATTATATGATATTAAATAATAGATTCACAAGTAAAATATAATAAATAATCTCCAATCATCTAATATCACATTATAAAAATTATGATAAAATGATAAGAAGATAAATGATGAATATATTTTTTCTTCTAAATAATTAGGGTCTAAATAGATGTGACAAGAGAAACTTGCCAGAATACTGAAAATAGGCATTTATTTTTCTCCAATTTGTTCAATTATTTTCCATTGTATTTAAAAGACCCATATATGCAGCATGAAAATCGATAAGACATTAATATTAATTCATATTAATTACTTAGCATTCAGATAAGTCGTAAGAATTCCAAAACAAAAGGCTAATTAAGATGGAAAATTTGCCGCCAAGAGCCCCTTGCTGTTAAAGATGATTGCTGAAACGTCGCCAATGATAGAAGTTGCATGCATGCATGCGTGCAGGCATAAACGGTGCTTCGCATTTTCTAACTAGCAATGCTGCATACACTCTCCAAATTGGGGACTGTAATGTAGCTCTAAATAATTTTATCTTTAAATTTTTTTAAAATTATAAATATATTCATCTTAAAATGAAGTTCTTTCTTAATTAATCAAATATTTGCATATGCAATTCCTATTTAATAACTGGAAATAGAATTTTTCTTTTCTAATTGTTTGCTGATGCTAAGGCCTAAGCCCATGTTGTTGGGGTTTCTCTGTTTTATCTTTAACCATTTAATATTCTAGATTTGTACGTGATCGTTAATTTCCCAACTTAATTGGTTAAGTAAATTTTAAGTATAGATATTTTTAAAATATTTAAGATTCTCCCCCCAGACACTCAAAACATACTGTGTATCACTCAAATATGCTTAAATCCATTAACATAGCTTTGATTTGACATATTAAAAAGTCTAACTCACACATGACATTATGTGTTTTTTTCTTTCAAATTTCACCATTTAAGATAAGAGAATAACATTGACATAGTTATAATATAAGTTTTTATTGTCTTTCTGAACTTACATGGTTACATGATTTTTTTTTTCTCATTCAGGTCATTTTTTACTTCATTGAATTTATTATCTATTACTTGTACATAATCTTCCTATTACAACTTTTGAGATGATTTTAACCACATATTAATTAGTTAACTAGCTAGAAGTTGAAGCTAGAAGATTTATCTAGCTAGATAATTGATGATAAGTTTATAAAGAAAAAGAGAGAGTATGTGAAGACCTTATTTCCTTTTGTGAATAATTTATTAGTTATTCACAGTCTTTTTGTTCACTTATTAATAGTAATATAATTATTTGATCACTATTCAAATGAGACCTTAATTGATCCCTAAATCTAATGTTAGGTGTTTTTAACAACTTTTATATCATTAGAAGGTACTAATCTATAAATTTTTCTTAAAATTTTTAAAAAATTTGAATAAGTCGAAAAAAATTTATAACGTATGATTATTATTTTTGTATAGTCACATGAAAAAAAAAATACATATTACGACGGATTGAGCATACTTTGCCGATTCCACGACCGACACAAAATATTATGTATATTTGTATATATATATATAAGAAAATTTTATGCACTATATTATTATCTCATTTTCATCTGATTAAGTAATATATGACACATTTATTATTGAACGATCATTTATTGCATATTTATTTATCATTCAATGGTGATAAATGTGCCACATCTTGTTTAGTAGGATAAAAATATGACGAGAATATGGTATATAGTATTATTCATATATATATATTTATTTTATTTTTTCTTTCTTTCTAAACAATAATATTAGTAGTAAACAAACATGTATATTGTATACTGAGTATACATGATGAGTCTCCTCGATCCCGCTCATTAAAGATCGATCATGAACATTGCATAAATAAAATATATATGAACCAAAAAAGTGCTTATAATTAAATTCGATCCCATGCATCCATGTTCATAAGAACAAAACCCCACAAAAAAAAGGTCTGGATCGACCGTGTCGTTAATTCAAGTGCTTTACACATCAAAAGGAACAAGAAAATGCTGCAGATACCTTAGACCATCGTCCATACTTACGTACCTCCAATGGACTATACTCAGAATCCCCACACTCACCTTCGCCGCCCTAACCTTCCTGCCACCACCACTGATCTCCGATCTCCTCCCACAGAAACCCAACTTCACATCCGCCACCATTCCGCTCGCCACCTCACTTGAGCAACACCCCGGCGACGGTAGCTCCTCCGAGAAGTACCACCCTTCTGCCCCCGGAGAAAAGCTCACCTTCCCCTCCCAATCCATCATCTTAAATATCCCTCTCCACCCTCTCTGTATTACATTCCACGTGATTTTCACGTCCGCCAAATCATCGAACATCGACCCGGGACTCTCGTAGTTTACATCGACATCGAACTTGAACACCCCGCCAGGATCGACTTGTAGTTCTTCGCCAGGTTTCTCTAGACTCGCGATGTGAGAAGTTCTGGTGCGGATGTTGATGGAGAAGATGAGGCTGTCAAGGGAAAGCCGAGGCTTGCGGGGGGTCTGGAGGCGGCGCCTGGCTGCGGTGTGGCCAATGGCGTAGAGACGGTGGTACGGGACAGTGAAGTGGATGTCGGAAAGGAAAGGGAAATGGGAGTTGCAGCAGGGTTTCCAGAGGAGGTCTGAGGACATAGAAATGGTCCATGACTTGCATACACAGGAGGCTATGGCTAGGGTTCTGGGGTCAAGGTGGTGAGCAACAAGAGCAAGGACTTCCCACGGTGGTGAGATGGTGGCGGAGGATGTGAGAGACATATATGGAACTTGCTCCGGATTTGAATTTGAATCAAGAAAATTATGACGAAGTAGGTACGTGGGCGCGACAGAAATGATCAGCGGTTGTGTCTTGTGTGTATGTATCAATATAGAGACAGAGGTATTTGTGTATCTGTGGAGAGAGGGTGGGTTTCGGAGGAGACTACGCGTGTTGGACAGCGGCCATTGGCATGGGCAGGAGTTGCCACGATAGATTGAATGGAGCACGGACGAAGCGTCCGAATGGCATACACGTGACAGCCTCGGGTCGACACACGTATTAATGACACCCCTACTGACGTGGGTATATAACTGTTCCTAACTTAATTTCAATCCATCCGTATGATATTAAATATATAAATTTTAATATTACTCATTTTAATTTTCACGGCCACTGCAAGAAGTAATTGTTTTTTTTTTCCTTTCTAATTTGCACTATTTCTTGTCCAATATCATCTCAAGTGAGAGAGGTTATCGCTTTATATATACATTTATCGTTATTTATATAAACATTTTAAATATTATTAAATGAATACTAAATAACATTGAATCATTTTTATATATCTATTTATTTTCTATTTGAGATTATCAAATTCAAACCAAAACTAAAGGATTTGTTAATATTATCAATTAGCTTAAACGTATTATTTTAAGATATAATAACTTATTTAAGGGGCTGATGGTAGAATTGGAATGAGCGATGTATAATGAAAAAGAAAAATGATACTTGTTATCGTAAGTATACAAATGTCATGTAATTATTTTTAAAAAAATAAATAAATACATGACCAACATGAAAATAAATTAATTTTTTAGTAGTGAACCTCACTTTTTTTCAAAACAACTACACGACACTTGCATATTTTATAACTTTATATATCATTACTTAAGGGTGTTCATCCGGATCGGATAAAAAATCCGATCTGGTCCGGAAATCCGGAATCCTGGCGGATAACCACCTTATCCGCCCGGATTACACCCGGGCGGTTTAAGAAAATCCGGATCCGGTTTTATAATCCGGTCATTTGTAACTGGATTATATACCCGGGTTTTTTTTTTTTTTAAGTGCTATATATATTTTTTTAAAGTTATAAAGTTTTTTTAAAAATAAAATATTACAAAACCCGGATTGAATCCGGTTATAACCCGGATCCGGATTTTATCATAAAATAAAAATAAACAATCCGGTTAAAATTCGTATTGAATCCGATTATCCATCCGGATTGAGTCCGGATTCAGTTTTGGTTGGATATCCGGATCTGGATCCTGATGCACACCCCTATCATTACTCAATAAAAAATCATCCACCATTCTCTTAGTGCCATGTTGGAGTTACGGTAAAAAATATAGTTTTTTATAGTAAAACTTTTAATTGTAGACCTTTAAAAATGAAAAATTTAGTTACAAAAACAACTGAGCACTAATATGTACACTAATCTAATGTGATTAGTTAAAAAGTAGATTTTATTGAAAACTGTGCTAATTTAAATTTTGAATACGAAAAAATCAATATTGGTACATAGATTTATATACAACTTTATTTGTATGTAGCAAAACTCATATACTTGGCTTTCATATTTTTTTTTCTATTCTTATGTTTTTTATTTATTTTTAATACAAATGATGTAAATGAGAAAGGCACGCGGGTATATATAAATTTTATACTTTTTCTTGTAAATAAAGTCAGCATTGCCTTATATATATATATATATATATATATATAGATGTTTAAAGAGTATTATTACATCTATAAAAAAATTATAAAAAAATAATTTTATTAATTAACATAATTTCATCTTATTCATTAAATTTATTTTATAAAAAAAATAATTTTATAATTTAATGAATCAGATCATATTATATCAATTTATAAAATTATTTTTGTGTAATCTCATTAAAATTAGAAAATTTCCTTTTTTCAAATACTACATATAAGAAATATCTTTTTGCGGGAACACAAAATCCACAAATTTGAAAACGTAGTAAAATCCGGCAAAGAAAATTGGAGAGAAAAAGGTCAAAATGCATATTTTAAACATACTTACCAAAATACCCTTCGTCCCGCCCATTTAGCAGCGGGTGTATCTTTCGTCTTCTTCACGCTTCCAAATGAAGAAACTAAACAGATCAATGGCGCATAGAAAGAACTTTTCATCTCCCTCTCCAATCCCGATCGGTAAGCTGCAAACCGCGAGAACCTGACTAGATATCAAATATTCCATTAACTGATTTATCATTTCTTTTACATTTCCATGTCTCTCACTCTTAGGGAATTGCGAGGTAACTGTCGAAACAAATAACTTCACCTTCCAGTCGGACCCTAGCAGCCTTCAAATCTCAATCTCCAGAGGCGCAAAAATCAAAATCTCAGGTACTCATTCAACCTATTACTGTTACGGTTCCGCTGGCTTTGCGGTTTGTCTGGTTGCTGATAAAATGAATGAAAAATAAAGATTTGATAGAATTCAATAAGGGATTGATTTATATAGCTTTTTTATTCTCCTCCCTTTCTATTAGTAACCGTACAAAGGGTTAGAAAATTTTTTTTTTTCACTTATTTGGGTTGCTTTTTGAGGCAGTGATGGAAAAGATGACTAGAAGGAATAGTAATGAGCTTGGGGCTTCGAAATGTGAAGAGAAAGGTACTTCATCTTCAATTATCATTGGAACGCATTAAAATTTCGACTGTGAATAGTTGTTGTTGGTGTTTGGTCTTGAGATTTTTGGAGGTGTGGTATGTTAATTTGTAATAATTTGATGGATATTTGTTGAACATTTTTTTCTGGCTTATTTAGATGAGGGGGAGAAAGTTTTCTTGCTCCTCAATCCCAAGGACTCCGATAGCTGTACTAAATCGTATCTTCAGGTACATCTCTCGGTCGATGTTCACACACATTTGTATCTTCTTTTGTTTGATTCTCAGAGCATCAAGTAATAACGGGTACACTCTGTATCAATCTGTCTTGCAGTATGTACTAAATATGTACATGAAGGAGCTTCCCGCTATGAACTATGCTGCTAATACTGGAAAGCAATCAACGTTCCTTGAACGATGTGTAACGAATGGGTATAAAATGCTCCCCATTGCATGCCAATACTGGTTTTGAAAGTCTCACCTCTTCTTGTAGTGTGAACTATGACTATCCTCATGGAATATATTTAACAACGTAATTGAATATGCTTTTGAAGTGTGTAGCCTCTGAAAATGTTGATATTAAGTCACATTCCAAGGTCTGAGTGGCTTTCATAAAAATCACCTTTTCCTTCATGTTGTTTTTTTCTTTTTCTGCAGGAAATATTGTACGTTGCTTTTGTTATCCAACTATCTGGGAGATTTTGGAGAGGTAGGATTGTCATGCTGTTTTGTTCTGAAGATGGTATTAGTACTTTTTAATATTAACTTCAAGCCACGATTAATAATATATAGTGAAAAGGGTGTTAACTTGAGCCTCATAAACGGGTAATAGGAACAGCATCTTCCTCATTAAACTTTGATACAATATACATATTTTTTGATCGGTAAACAAAATTTTATTGATCAAAAGAGAAGACATATGCCCAAATATACGGGACATATACAAGAACAACGCCTAGGCGTGCTAGTTTAGAGATACAAGGAAATCATGAAAAAACATGCCATAAAAATCAATTACAATTGACCAATGGAGTAAGGTATTGAAAAACAAAGTTCTAAGCTCATCCATTGATCGCTCTTGGTCTTCAAAGCTTCTTGCATTCTGCTCCCTCCAAATGCACCACCTTAGACATATAGGTATCATCTTCCATATGGATGCAATTTGAGAGTTGCCTCGAATACCTCTCCAAGAAGCTAGAAGGTTCCCTACCCTTTCCGGCATCACCCAAGCCAACCCCAATCGAGTAGAGATTCATTCCACAACGTCATGGCAACCTCACAATGTAGTAATAGATGGTCAGTGGACTCTCCACTCTTCTTGCACACATAGCACCAGCGGTCTATATTGCACAAATGTATCCATATCCACCTTTAGTGAACTCAGCTTTTTCTGTGTTATTATTATTTCCAGTCAAAGATGAATTGATATTGTCTTGTTTGGATAACCCGTTTACTCAAGAATGAACTAAGTGCAAACAAAGATTTATAGCCATAGAAGCTATTAAGGGCACAGCTATATAAACTGGAGGTATATCTACATGGTCTTTTGTTGTTCCTGATGAATCTTTCCTTTTCCCCGCACATCATGGAAACTGGTACATTCTGTCAACAGAATTAACACCTATTGGTGGAGATATAGCCAGTTGCTTTATTATGTTGACCTGGTTTTTGGTTCTCTTCTTTTGTAACTATGCAGGTTGTAGCTGCAATTACATATCAAATAGTCCCGGCTGATACTCAATATGCTGAGATCCCTCTTGCTGCTGTTAGTTCAATCTACCAGCATAAGGTCTTTTGTTTTTTTATTTCTCTTTCACTGGCAGTTGGCATTTCATAACATTTTGTTGTTTCTCATGGTTCGAGGAGCCATCAGATGCAGGCCGTTAATCACCATGGGGAGTGTATTTAACTATTTATACCTCAAAGGAACAATATCCACCATCTAATTTATGAAAAATTTTTCATTTGCTTGGTTTCATATGATGCAATGGAGAAATCAAAACAATCACCTTTATGAAAACCACCACACCGGGCAAGTTATGTACATAATGAAAAAATATGGATCTACAAAGAGCACGGAACAAAATGTTACTTTTATTTTATTTGAGTAGCTGTGTCTCATCAATATACCTCTAACTCCTCTCCTCCCTTCCTATTTGTTAACGTTGTCCTTATCTTAGGAAACTTGGAAAGAAGTTTCTTTGTCAATTGTGATAATATTTGAACAATTTTCAGGGTTTTGGTCACCTCTTGTATGTAGAATTAAGAAGGCGACTCCAAAGTGTTGGTATTCGCACAATATTCTGCTGGGGAGACAAGGAATCTGAAGGGTTTTGGCATAAACAGGTAGTTAGTGACTACAGCTTGGAGCAAGACAAAGTCATAGACTCATAGGCATAGCTGCCCATTTTATTGATGATTAGTCTATATTTATCTTTTCCTTTGAAATTTATGTTACAAAATGTTTTTTTCATGAAAATGGACACAGTTGTCTCAGCTATGTGTTTCCTTTCTTCCCAAAACTTACACTTCGTTGAGAAGGAAGTTTTAAATAAGTTTAAGTTGTGACAGTGAGACTGTCAGGTTACGTTTGTAAAAGTTGTTTTTTGTTTTATTTCTAATTTGAGTTTTGTGAAAATTGATTTATAATTGCAGGGTTTTGTATCTATAGCTGAGGTAGACTCCAAGGGTAGAGCTCGTAGGCTACCTATTAAAGCTGACATACGCAGAGCTTTATGCTTCCCTGGTGGTTCGACCCTCATGGTTTCTCATCTTAACAAGGAAATTTCAGATAACCCTGCAGATTCTCTTAAATTGTGTTTGCCATTAAAGCCTCGTGAGACATGTTCATCATCTGCTTTTGGAGCTCAACAGCTTCGACTTTCCAGATCTGAAAATCTTCCACCCGAAGGGTTGATGAATGATGGGCTCCCAAGAGAAGACGACAAGTCAGGTGGTACGTTGGATTTAATTTATTCTAGTTCTGTGAAGATTTCTGGTGGTTTCTTATAAAGGGAAATTGAACATAACAGTGATGTCTGGACATCCTATATGAGAAGATTCTGTTTTCTGTTTTATACAGATGCTTTGTTCCTTCTTAGGGATGGGAACCCTTACGAGAAAATACCATGAAAGTCCATATGAGCACATACCTTAATAACCTCGTTGAAGTGCTTTAATATGCTTTGATATGGCTTTAAAGAACCACCTCATTCTTCATATGCTGTCGCAGTGCAATTTATCAGCCTTGACTTCTTCAAGAGGTTCTTAGATATGGGATTCACTTGTGGTTCTAAGGACCTGGTTCCTTTTGCAGGAGCACACTGCAACAAGATGGCCGCTGGTGCAGAACCATCCAAGAAAGTAACTGATCCTAATGTAAAGCAATGTTCTTGTTCTACACAAGGTTCAAAGAGGAGGGTTTGGGAAGCCTCTTTATCTTCATTGAAGTCGAAAAAAGTAAAGGGTAGCCATTCAATTGACTGTCAAGTTGGTTCTAACTGCGGTTTAGCTCTAGGAGGTGATGAGAATGAATCTCATTTTCAAGGATATTCCTTGGACACTTCAAGAGACAAATATTTGACGAGAGCTACTCCTAGTGCTCCTTTGAGTAGCAGTTGTGTGGAAAAGATTGTTGAAGAACATCAGTTGGTTAATGTAATGCAAGAAGTGTCTGTCAGCGAAGATTTTAATTCAAAGGGAGAATGCTTTAGAATCATGTTGATGAATATTGCTGATGATGCTAAGAGAACTCATCTCACAAAGGTAAATCCAGCCTGTTTATCTTGTTTGGCATAATCCAACATTGACATCATGGCGCATCCGTCTTGTCTTATTAAATGAATAAGGTTCTTCAGTGCTAGCTTATTTTGTTTTTTTGTTATACAGGTAATCGAAGACCTTGGCGGTGCTGTTATATGCGATGGAAGTTTAGGCACACATGTTGTCACGGGAAAAGTGAGGAAAACACTGAATTTCTGCACTGCTCTGTGTTCAGGGTTAGTCTTATTGTCAAAAAGTGATGCCACTTGGATTCGCATTCTCTGCTTTCAATGATGAACTTTATTACATTTACTATCTCATGGGATTTGCAGCGAGAGGTTACCATGGACATTTCAGGCCACCCTTTCTTTGAACAAGATTTTGCATGCCTCAGTTATTCCATTTTATGGGGAACTATTGAAATTCTGAATGTGAACTAGCTGATTTTCCTTTTTTTCTTGATTCCCTTCTGAATATAAGTTTGTTCCTTTATATTTTGACACACTGTCAGCACACAGTCTGAGTTTGATAAGGTGAAGAGTATTGGTTTCTATGTGGTATTAAGTGAAGTACAGTTTCGGATATTATGTGACTTGTTTCTATTGATATCAACTAAATTGTTTAGAAATAAAAGTACATTCTTCACAGACATGATAACTTTGAAGAAAGATGAAAGAAATAAAAAAAGTAATTGTAAATTCCTATAAGCTATAAGAATGTGTTCCTTTGCAGTCGGTGTTGTTTTGAGGACTGAATTTTGGTTGTCTCCCTGTCATAGCTTATTTATCTTGTTCTATTTCTCATGCTTTGACACAGTTTCATTTGTTCACATGCATAAATAATTTTTTGGTCACACATAATGATTTTTATTGTTGATGATCTGTTATGTAGAGCTTGGATAGTCTCGCCTAGTTGGTTGAAAGAAAGCTTCCGTGAAGGCAGATTTGTGGGTGAGTTAGGATGAATAATTACTTTTTGGCTTTTTAATCATTATTTAAGCATTTTAATACATATTTTTCGGTTTTCCATCATTTATCAGATGAATTTCCCTACGTATTAAATGATGAAGAATACACGTTGAGGTACAGAGCTGAGCTAAAACATGCAGTTCTCAGAGCAAAAGCAAATCCTCAGGCTTTGCTCAAAGGGTATTATGTTTGCATAGCGGCTCATGTTCAACCCCCTGCCAAGACTTTATCTGCAATTGTCAGGTCTGCTGGTGGAGAGGTATGTTCTAGGAAGCTCATTGTTCTGAGTGTTGATTATGCATGCATATGTTTGTAATTGAAGCATTGTTTATGTAAGTCTACTTTAATCATATTTGTAGATTCTCTGTTGCAAGTACAAATGTATACTAGGATATGTCTGACAACATGCTTTCACTTTGAGGTCCAGGCTTTAGATGAACTGATGATCTTTATGTTATTTAATGTCCTCAAAAAATGCTTATGGACAAACTAAAAGATATAACTAAATCTCTTATATTGCCAATAAGAATTTATATTCATGAAAAAAGTTCAAGTGATTTGAGCATATTGGAAGTCTGACGTCATAAGGTTCAATTCTTCCTCATTGTTCTTAGTTTGGTTGGTTTAGACCGATATACTTCTGATTGCTTGGTGCTCAACCCTTAGTAATCATCACCGTTCAAGTTTTGTTTTCCAGATATTGTGTTCTTTCTTTTTTGGTTTAGAGTACTATGCATTGGTCCTAAGCATTTAAATAATGCCACATGCTGGCGCGTCTAGAGACATACACTTGCATACAGTTTTGTACGTGCATGTAAATGAACAGTGAATATCCGCTCTCTGCTTGTGTTGGGCTGCAGCAATAGAAATTACATATAAAGTGGGGTCTTTATGTAAACAAACCATGGGGGAGGGTGCTTTATTGATACATAACAAATTCCATTATTTACTGATTACTTTGATTAAAAAAAATTAGATCATTCGTGGACTGGAGATAGTGAATGAAGCATCAAGAACAATCTTCGTGGCATGCGAGGAAGACATGGAAGAAGCACTGTTGGCTGTAAAGAAAGGGATTTGGACTTTCAGTAGTGACTGGTTAATGAACTGTGTCATGAGACAGGAGCTCGACCTGCAGGCTCCCCAATTTGCAGAGTCCCTCTAACTACACTTTCATGAATTGTGTGGAGATCCATGTTTATTTCAACGTAAATCCTCTCTCTCTCTGTCTCTCTCTATATATATATATATAGGTAACTTATTCAAAACCTGCTCACTGTCCCAAGAGAATATAAGACAAGAAGGTTGGCTGGAAAGTTCGAAGAAAACAGGTTATTGTGAAGGCAGATGTTAAAGTTAGACTTATGATTGATATCACAAAATTTTGTTATTGTGAAGGCAACATAATTGCTATTAATACGTGCTTGAGTATATATTTCTTTACCAAAATATTACTCACTCGACCGTTACTTTCTATTTACTAAGAAAAATGATAAAAACAGGTGCTATGTTTCACGGCATTTGAGGCGATCTATTTGGGTCCCTCTAGTACTTTTTAAATGTGTGGTTAGAACTTAGAACAGGTACTACTTTGTGTTACCAAGACTACTACGGCTGATCTAAAGGTCCTATTGTTTCCGTTGGCCCCAACCTCGATGATGGGAAAACCTTGTGTCGAGCCAAAAGGCTTGGCTTCCCACGGGCCTATGCATATTCATTCATGAGTTCTTCTACGGTCATGGAACAAATCACTCGAAAAAGTATTCCGAACTTGCATTTCATTTTTTTATTTTTCTTTTCTTTTTTTATGCAATTTTTAAATTATCATATATACATTTAAAAAAAAATAAAAAATCACAACATTATTAAAAAACACTTTTTTAATCATTAAAAAAAGAAAAGAAAACAAGATTGAAAACACATATTCGAGATATATATTCGATAGAATTAATATTTCTGTTCATTCATAAATTTTTTGAAGATTCGGGTTAGAAAGAATCGTATACATATTTATTACATTTTAAATGATGACATGTCATGTCATCCGACTATTTCCTAATTATTTTATGAATCTTAATTAAATTTATGAGTAAAATGATGGTCTGTCATGTCTTTTGATTATTTCCTAATTACTCTATGAATCTTGATCATATTCATTAAGTTGTATAGCTGTACTTACAAATAAAGTTATATATGTCTACTATTTTAAATAGATAATTATTTAAAATACTGATACGATTAGAAATATCAATTTATAGTTGGAAAATAAAAGCAACCTTCCATTTTAAAGAAGAAAATGATACTTATATTTATGAGTGCTCAGAAGTTCTGTAATTATTTAAAAAAAAGTGAATAAATAAAAGATTTATATGAAAAAAATTTAATTTTTTAATAGTAGATTTTATTTTTTTTTAAAACGATTGTATGATATTTACGTATTTTATGACTGTATGTAATATTATTCTTTACAATTTTACTAGTTATTAAGATTATGTCTAATATTATATATAGTTTTTTTTATTAAAAAACCATGTATTATTAAAAAAATAATTTTTTATATAAATATCAGGTTTATTATTTTTTTAAAGGGAATACATTGAAAGTCCACGCTTCAAACATATATAAGTTTGACGCCTAAATGCATAGCTGTATATAAGCCATGTAAATGCTTAAAAAGCCGGAGAAAAGACACTCCGTTACAAAGGTCAAGGATAAGAGATGTTCACGATTGAAACGTGGATGCCCCCAGCCCATGTCTACCTCTCCGGACCGGAACGCAACATTACATAGCTCGATCGTGGACCCTTTGGCATCCCCCATTCCATTTCGAAAGAAACTCTCACCCGCTTCTTCATTCATTCTCTTTCTAATTATGGCAAAAGTGTGGGCGGAGTCCGTTTGCGTTAGTAAAGCCACTTCTTCGGCTGCACTCGGCTCAACATGGGAAACCTCTTCTTCAAAAATGACCCAGCCACGGTCGGAGATTCAGTTTTTTTTGTATGCCCCAATTCGAGCTTCTCATTCCGTGGATGACAACAACAAGGCCTACAAACAACTTGGTCTGTTCTTATTTCTTCTTCTTCTCCTCTCTCTCTCTCTCTCTCTCTCTCTCTCTCTCTCCCCCCCCCGCCCTCCCCCGCAATACACACACAGTCGTATTTATGTAGATATGTGAGTGTATGCGCTAACGCCGCTAAGGATTTTTGAACTTTTGTTTATGTTCTTGGTGCCGAGTTTTGGAATTGGTAGTGTCGCTTCTTTCGCAATTCTCTGTGAGAATTTAAATAGAAAACTGGGCGGGGCCGACTGTAATGTAATTTAGATGGGTTTCTGGCAACATGTCAAACTTTAGATAGGTTTCTGCTAACGCTTCAACTGTTTGAGACAATTACTCCATTAACATTTGTTTGCGCGTAGTTTGGTTTTAAGAGCTGGTGAAAAGAAACTAGAAAGGTATTGGAAGTTTGACGTCTTCAGCTATCTATTTCAGAAGGAAACTTTTCGATGAGAGTTTGGAACATTCCTTTTGATGAGCGAAGTAGCTTTTGTTGTTTTTCTTTTCCCTTTTGGAGCTGCTTTCGTCGGTTTTAAAAGCCACGAGAGCTATTATTCTAGCTCCTATGAGCAAGAATGTTGTTTCCGATTTGCTAATGGAGTGATGCCTAGGAAACTCAACGTTTAAAATTTTTTTAAGGCAAATATTTGCTAATGTCTTACTTGATTTGATTATTTGTTATTTGATAAACGGCAGGATCGTCTGCGTTACTTTCATCAATAACTCAATTAACCTTAGCGTTAGTTAACAGGTCAAATATTATGATTCTCCTTCGTAAGATCATGATAAAGTCCCCTTTACTTGATATTATATTAGTATTGCGCTAGCGTGCTACAACTAGCATAGTCTATGCTGTCATGTTTGACATTTGCATTGAGATATGTATTTTTTTAAAGGTGATGGCGCATGGATGATAGTATTTTGCAATTTACATGAGTGGACATCAATACTGAACTGAAGACTTGTTCCAACCAGAAACTTGAAAGGTTAAAAATTGAAGGGTAAAATGTGGTAGAATCCTGTGCAATGACGGTATTCTATCATGAACCTGGATTCCCAAATTTTCTATTCACACCTACAGTGGTATTTAGTTGCTTCAATCCACTACTTCGCTCACGCATGTAATTCAGTGGCCAATAATGTCAGGCCTTGTGGGCAATAAAATTCCAAAGATCTGCTTTGCATTATCATTATCCTTATAATTATGAAAGGAATTTATAATCTATTGAGAGCAGTAAAACAAATGACAAGAAAAGGAGAGGCCATATCAATGTATCATCCTCCACATCCAAGTGGATGAAGCTATTGAGAGAGGCTGTATCATCCTCATCCAAATGGACATCAATACTTTACATCGTAATGAATGTTGCAGTATCATTATTCTTATGGTTTTAAGTATTATTTGTAAATATACCCATATGTTTGCGCTGTATGTTCCCTTTGCTAACCAGGTTCTTTCGTCTCCCATGGGAAAATAACTGCTCTTTTCACTTGTGCATGACGGTCAGGTAGTGTGGGCTTGGTGTGTGCACATTTGTGTATTGGTAAATTCCAACACATTGATTTTACAAAAGAAAAATGGCTCTTGAAAGTAGATTTTCAACTGTTGTTGCCACTTCCGCAAAGCCAGTGAATTGATCAGAAATAGATTCTTTGCTACCCGGGTGATGGTTTGTTTATAGTGTAATATCTTATTGCTGCATATATTTATTTCTAGGATTGGAACTGACTCTGATACTTATAGTACTTTTTCTAAAGGCTTGTCTTCATTGAAAAAGAAGATTGGAGATGCAGTTATTCGTGCTGAGATGTTCGCACCAACTGCCCTGGAAGTTGAGGAAGCGAGATGGAGCAAGCAGGAAGAAATGATACGTGACTCTAACCTCTGGGATGATCCAGCTAAATCTGATAGAATTCTAGTCAAGTTAGCTGATGTTGCTAAAGTGGTTGATTCTCTCAAAGACCTGACATTTAAGGTGATGTACAAGTGTTGTTTTCATTGGAGTTTAAACAAAAGAAATGTTTTACTTTATAGAGATGTACATGGAGTTGCAATCATCCGTTGGTTGGGTGAATGATGATGAATCATTGGAGACTGAAGTGCATATTTTTTTCCTGAAACCAGTAGTTTTGATTACCCCTAATTTTTCCCACATTGATATGAAGGAATATAGACATGGTATCTTCATTATATGGGTGCAATATCCGTTTACTTTGAATTAAGCAGCTTCTGTTGTACCAATCAACTAGAAATTTGTTTATTAATTGTGTCTGGGTCTATAAATGTTAAAAATTGACCTTTCTCCTCAAAGATATCTTGGAGCACAGAACTTTTTCAAATGCACATTTTGCTTCATTTATGTAATTTTCTTTTCTAGAGCAAGATGCAGATTGCGACAAGTATGTGATTTAGAGCTATTTCTGCAGGCAGAAGAAGCAAAGCTGATCACAGAGTTGGCTGATATGAATGACATCAACTGTGGGCTATTTAGGCAAGCATATAATGCATCTTTAGATGTTAGCAAGTTTTTGGATCATTACAGGATGTCCAAGCTTCTTAAGGAGCCATATGACTTGGAGGGAGCATGTGTAATTATTAATGCTGGATCTAGAGGGATTTACCCTAAGGTTTGGGAAATCACGTTTTGCTTTCTCTCTCTGTTTTTTGTTCTCTCTGACTTTGAGTGCCTTCCATGTTCCTACCTTGTTTCTGTATATATTAACTTTTGAAGTGACTGTTTTAAAGCCAATGTATGTTATAACTTATGTTTCACTCAACTCCACAAAATTGTATGAGTTAATTCTGCTTCTGTAAGCAGGGAAGCTCAAAAGAAGTTGAATATCCTTGGTTCTTTTATGACATTGGCCTATAATTCTCATGATGTAGACATTTGGCCTCAATTAATAAATTCCTTTACCTGCTTCAGAATAGAGTTATAATTCTGAGAATATATGCTGCTGCTTCTAGAAACAGATCATTTTCAAATCTTCCTGTATGCTTGGGTTGCACCCCGTTGCTCTTTGAATAGAACTTACTTTACTTATAAAAAAGTTCCTACTTTTCATTTTGCTTATAGACAAAAAAAAGTTCCTATTTAGACTGAAAATATCAAGTCTTGTCATCAGTCCCTATTGAGCTTTTGTATATCTAACTCTGTCAGAAATTGAGGTTTCAATTTAGGATAATGTAAAAGCTATGATTACGCTTTTCTGTTACAATTGTAGCTGTTTTTGTTATCATTTCATATTGATATTTGCTACTAAGGCCCCACATTTGCGATGGACTCTATAGAGTCTTGGTGCTTGTCCTCTCCTGAAGTCATGCCATCGCCTAACTTTACAAGGATGTCATTCTAGTCCTACCCTACCGAAAGTGTGAAACTATTCTTTATATATCATATATATAAGTAAGAATATAATTTTATGTGAATGAACGATAGGCCCAAAGGGTGAAACCATTCTTTGGGAGTTGATGGAGCTATATAGGTCCTATAATACTTTTGTAGAGTAGAGCTGTTGATAGACCCTTATGTGATCCATAATCATACCTCTCTCTCTCTCTCTCTCTCTCCAAATTCACTTTTTTATATATGCAAATATAGATCTGGGCAGAACAACTCCTAAGCATGTATGCCAATTGGGCCAAAAAGCAAGGTTACAAAGGAAGGGTAGTTGAGAAGTGTTCTTCAAAGAATGGTGGCATCAAGTCGGCCATGATAGAGTTTGAATCTGAGTGTGCTTATGGCTATCTTTCAGGGGAGAGGGGTGTTCACTCTCTGATAGGTTCTCAGAATGGATGTATTCTGTGTGAGGTATGACTACCATTTCCTTTTCTGACCTACTTATTGTCAAAATATTGTGTGAATGACCGAATCAATTGGCCTTGAGTTCTGTATACTAGATATAGAATTTACAAGGATGCTATACATGGAAAGCAAATAAGTTCCCGCATGATTCTAGCCCTATACATGTAAACTATAATCTGTCAAATAATGTATGCTAACTGTACATAATAATAAACGGAGAAATAAGGAATTGTGGGCTAAAATAAGGAAAGAAGTGTGGACAGCAAAGCTGTCTGTTGACACTTATAACAGAAAATTAAAAGTTCTCTTAATTTCTTTTGGGTTAGAACACAGAGAGAAAAAAATCCCCCCATGTATTATTATTTGATATCAATTTTTTATTTTTAATTTTTCATTTTGGAGGTTGAGTGGACGGGATTTTTAATTGGTTATGTTTTGGACCCAAACTTTTTACTGTTTATCACTTCTTGGGCATTGCTTTGTGGTATGACTTTTTTAGGCATAGGACCATAGATTTCAGGACCCTCCTGATTTTCTTCAACTGTATTTAGAGCATCTTATTGGATCATATGCCCATCCCTGGAATACAGGTGGTTTGTGGAAAACAGATTTAGAGCTGCAAGCTAGTTGCTCAAATCTGTCCATCTACAATTCTACTTCTCATTTTTATTGTCATTGAGTTCATTTGTCAATGTCTAACCATAACATTTTGTGATGTTACTTACTGTTTTAACCTTGGTTGGTTTATCTGAAGATAAAGAGTGAATCACAGAATGTCACTTCTGTAAAAACAAATAGTTGGAGAGTAAGCACTACACACAGACACACTTTTTTTTTTTTTTTAATAGGTAAACAAAACTTTATTACTCAAAGAATAGGCCTAGCCCAGTATATACAAGAAACAGCCCTAATTAAGCGGGCGTACACACAGACACACACTTAAGGAGAGTAGATCCTTGATTTTCATACCACATATCTTTTTTGACCAGGTATAAGGAAATGGTTTCTAGAACAAATAATATTCAGAAATTCTTCTTAACTAGTCATCGTACGCTAGGGTTTGCAACAAGATTCACGGGCATTATCACACACACAAAAAGCATTATGTGGGTGTTATATTTGGTAGAAAATTTTTCAGAGTTCATTTTTAATACGAACCAATATTCAGCGAAAGTCAGAATTGCACTTTACCACTATATGTTTTAGATGTTACTTAGCTACTTGAAGGACAGCTATGCTCAACATTAGTTCAAGATCTTGTGAAATACTTTCATAAATAACACTTTTTAACATTATTAGGAAACTATTTGAAATTTTGGTACACCGTTGGTCAAGACTCAAGACTACCCTTGAAATGAGCTATTTGGCCTTCTCCTCTCTCTTTCTGCCTCTCCAATTGATGAATAAAATATAATACTTGGATTGGTTTTTTTCTAAAAGATGCATTTCCTAGATATGTTCAAATGGGATGACATATTTTCTTGAGTGCTAAGGTGCCGTTTGGATAGTGAGTTGAGATGAAAGTTGAATAAATTATTGTTAGAATATTATTTTTTAATATTATTATTGTTTTGGAATTTGAAAAAGTTGAATTGTTTATTATATTTTGTGTGGGAATTTAGAAAAGTTGTAATGATGAGATGAGATGAAACACTTCTCGTATCCAAACCGGGCTGTAATCATCATCATTGAGTAATTTCTTATGTCCTTACATCCAGCTTAGTTGATAAACTTTCACTAAGCTGTTCCATTTGCAAAATTGAAATCTCACAGGCTTCTGCAGTATGTGTGGACGTTGTTCCCCTCTTTCTCAAAACAACTTATGACTTACAAATTGATGATGTGGATTTGGTTGTATCATCATCCTCAATAGAGCAAAGTGGAACTGAACCAGCGATTTGCATCCAGCATATTCCTACCGGAATAAAAGTTCAATCCTCAGGTTTTTATTTATTTTGTCTTTTTATTTATTTATATTGCTGAGTATCCTCAGGTACTTAGAATTTACGAACTGTTATAATAAACTAGTCTTTCCTCTAACAATATTAGAGGCAATGAGCTAACACTTAAGATTCACATGTGCACACAAACACCCAGAGGAGTGCAGGACGGGAATTAATTTTGCTAACTACTAACTTAGTTCATACTAGAAATTATGGGTCTGAAAATGACTAGTACTGCCATACTGTGAACTTGAAGCTGGAGTAGATGATTTGTACGGTCATGCTTGGTTAAATATATTTGTTTCCTCAAGTTTTTCAGAGAGGAATTTAGAAGTGTCCCAAGTCAGCCAGCAAACAAGTTTTACACTTGAAGTTACTTCTCTAACTTGCTTTTAAAGAGTTCTTCAGAATCTTGCTCTTGCCTACTATATGCAGCACAACTGCTTGTAAGTATAGTATTGGTTATGAACACAAGGAAAAAGGTGATTAACACAACCTCGTTGCAAACTGTAGGTAGCAGAATGCAGCAATATTCTTTTTCTTTGTTCCCTTCAACCATCAGTTACATTCAGATTTCTTATGGCTTTTTTTTTTTTTTTTTTTTTTTTTTCTTTTTGGGGGTGGGGGTGTGCGGAAATCAAAAATTAAGAAAATAAATAGAAAACAGTCTAAAAGTAGGCATCTCGTGGTTGCTAGTGCTGTAACCTTGAAATAAAGCAGGTTCAAACCCACGTAAAGGTTTACACCAATTCTCTTTTGTTATAGGGAAACTTTTGGTTGACACTTTTAACATGAATTTACGAAGTAGATAGATTTTCGTATCTGTGGATGCTCCTCAGCTGATTCCCTCTAATTTACTTGCAGCCGAGAGGAGCCGCTTTGCCAATAAAATCAAGGCCCTTAATCGATTGAAAGCCAAGCTTCTTGTAATAGCAAGGGAGCAAGGAGTGTCCAGTGTAACTAGCATAAAGAGAGACGCCATTGTCAAGTTATGGCAAAAGGAAACTCGAAGGTATATGTCCCATCCATACAAGCTAGTACAAGATGTGAAAACAGGCATTGAATTGTCTGACCTGGATTCTGTTTTGGATGGAAATATTGAACCTTTTATTGAAGCTCATATTAATATGAGATAGTCATGTGCCGTTTTTTCATTTTTTTTATTATTACAAGTCAGCCAGTCATGTGATATGATCTGAATCCACCCCTTTTCAATTGATCAATTAGTCATCTGAGATATCTGAACTCGTGATGCTTTACTTTCTCTATACTTTAATAGAGTTGCTATATTATCTGTTATAATATTGCTATTTTTTAAATTCGGAAGTACTGACATCTTGATTTGGCAACTTTAAGCTGATCTTCATGTGTAAATGGTGTCCTCCTATTTCCAGGAAGGATTGTGACTCAAAACTGATTTATAACCAGTTTGTTCACTTTTATCATGATATGGCTATTCATATGTCAATTTTCTTTTATCCTTGCAATTAAACATGTTTCAAGCATATTGGCTAGCATATCATACTGACCAGTCTCCTACTATCATTGACATTAGTATCCAGCATTAAAGATCAAGCATCTTCCGAAACTATAATAGATTGCAGCTTAAATGGAAAAAATAAGAGGTTGAGAAATAGAACTAAGAAGTAAGAACTAGTGCGAGAGCTAGTGCCTGTTGTCACAAAATGCACTAGTCTGTATGCGGGCGTGTCATGTGTGTACATGCATGCATATATAAACCGAGAATACATTCTTAATGGTGACAACGAGGGATTTGCTCAACCCTTGGATTAGTCCAAATACAACTTGATACTTTCGTACACGTGAATTCGTGGGTTGGGGTACAGAATTATTTTATGACAGACTTGCAAACGTATTTTAAACGGGACCATCTATTAATATTTTATTTTATGAATTGAGCAACCCCATTTATGTCTTACAGCTGCCAAGAAAATTAATAATAATAATAATAATAATATCGCTTACAGTTGCTTTTAACTGATAATGTTTTTAAAGGAAAATTTTAGTTATAAGCACAACCGTATATTAATATGTGTATTAATTTAATGTGATTGGTAAAAAAGTAAATTTTATTAAAAACAATGTTAATTTAAATTTTGAATATGAAGTAATCAGTATTAGTACGTAGATTAGTACGTAATTTTGCTTATATGTAACACAACTCGTTTTTAAAAGTACTCATGGTCGGAGAGTGGAATCTTTTTCTTCTTTTATCAAATAATAAAATGGTTTTTTTTTTTTTTTTCAATAGATCTTTTTGAGTTCATGTAAGGAGACGTATAATGCAAAATTATTAGATTATTAAAGATACAAAGAGCCGAGGGAGGGTCTAGAGCTCTGCAGCGCGTATGGCACGAGCGGATATACTTCTAAAGAAATATGTCAAAGGTCCGTCAGGCAGCCTACACCTCAGCAATTTTTCTTTTAAAAGATGAGTAGAGTTAAGATAAATTGAATTATTTAAGAATAATAGTGAGTTAAGATAGTAGAGAGAGTTTTGTGGAGTTTATCTAATATGAGTTTAGATGTGTTTTGATGTTATGATGAATTTATATGTGTTTGGATAATTAAAAAAGTTGTGAGTTCTGTATATAAAGAGTTTTTGAGTTAAGATGAGTTTAATAATTTAAAAATTTTGTGTTTGAATGTTAGACTCAATTTAAAATTAGACTAACAAAAAAAAGATATTGTTAAGATATTTCTTACAACACTTTACACAAAATAATATTTTAAAATGAGGAATATTTTTATAAGATATTTTATAAAAATATCATTATTTTATAACATATATTGAGAAATAGTCGTGGATTTCATTACTCATGAACCCTGAAACACATCTTTTGGTAGCGTTGTGGACAAGGTATGGGTGGGTGGGCGGGCGTATTGGAGTAGGCCCGGACCTACTACTGGGTGGTCGTTGGTACCCAGATTTTGACCTAGTACTGTGCTCGTTTGGTGTGAGGTTTAAGTCCTTTGTTTCAGCCTAAACCTCACACCAAACCTTTTATCACTTTGCCATAAAAGTACAGAGGGAACCCACGAATCTTTATGCTGCACTTGGTACGGTTGTTGGGAATGTAGATTCTTCTTGTACAGTTACACTTCGCCATAACACAAATGACTTGTGCTTGAATGTGTGCATTCCTGTGCACATGCATGTATCCATAATGACCAGCTCAACACATCTTTAGCTGTTCCATTAATGCCTGACAGCAAGTTCCCCGTATTAACTAGTACTTGGTTTCATGCATATGCGAAAAGGGCTGGTTTCGTACCAATGCCCCCTGGAAAACATGTTCCATGTGGGGGGGATGACCTAAGAAAAACAACAAAAATGATGAGTAATTTTATATTATAAGCATGTGTTGCGTACGGTTCACAGATTTGTAGTTTATTATGTATAAACATGAAAACCCGAGATTTGGAATTGCGAAACTCACAAATGGGATTGAGGGGTTGGTGGGATGATTAAACAAATCCCACCAACGTGGGTTCCATTCTAAACTTGTTAAAAACAACCAATCCTTGAACCCGATTCCCTCTAAGTTCGGGTCAACTTTCGAATACAGAAAACTTTTTTGAAAATGACTAGAGAATTAATTGGCAGATTAAAAACTCTCTGTTTAATACAAATAATCTCAATTTGTGTTGGGTTTGGATCGATCAATTACTACATCGAGCTGTAATTGAACGATGGCTTTAAGATTCCAATTCCAATTCCATACCGTAATATGCTGAGAGACCTTTCTTTTTAAAATAGAGCATAAAGCAAAAGTTGATAAATTTAAATCAACGACCGAACCCGAATTGAAAAATTGTAACCACAACATAAATAAATTCAAGATTTTTTTTGTTTTTTGAAAAAGTTGTTTTTTGGTGGAGTGAAAAAAAAAGACAAATCCACGTGGAGGGTAGCCGTCGAAGAAAGGAGAGACGTACTTCGTCAAACACGGCAACAAAGAAAGCAGAAGGGAGACAGAAGTCGAGAAACAAGTGCCGCATTATCCCCACAAGCATAACCCAAAGCCACAGCCTACTCCCTATGGTTCCTCTGTAAGCCACCTCTCTCTCTCTCTCTCTCTCTCTCTCTCTCTCTCTCTCTATAGTAATTAACAATATATCGTTTTCCATATGGGATGTTCTTTTCTTCCTTACTTGATCTGATGCCCGTTTAGTACTTTGGTGGTGTTTTGTTGTTGATTTTGCCGGTGCAGAGGGGAAAAAAGATGGGTTTGCTTGATAGTTTTATTCAGCGTTGAGACTTTAGGAGGATGGATAGTAACGAAGGAAAAGAAAAAGTGAAGTTATAGTTTTTCTTTTCTTTTGTTGTGGCTCAGTTGTTATCGAATGAAAGAATGAGGAGCAACTGAAAAAAAGAAGAAGAAAAGGGAAATGGAAGTGTCAGTGCGTATGCCACGTATGCTTGCTGAAAACATATGGGAAATAAGTTGATGGGTGTCTTGTTTTTCATTTATCAGCGTTCACAATAAAAGTATGTCGCTTAGCCGTATTCAATAAGTTTTACTCGAATGTAAGTTTTAGGTGGACCTTCTATGACCATTTTTGGATGTTTATTTTACAAAATTGTCAATGTACTGGAAAATTGGTGTTTTTATTTGTATAGTTTCTTTTAAATTTGTAGTTTCCGTATTTTAGCGCTCAAAACTTTAGTAGCTATCTCGATATTGGACTAGACGGCAAGAAGCGTACTTTTTATTTGTCAATGTAATTACATTCCTGCTGCTCAGGTAGAATGGCTTTCCACTCCTACATTTGCCTTGCAGTAGATATTGTGTGCGGTTTCAAATTCACTGAATATATGTTTTTGGTGTTATTAATAAAAATTGAGTGGAAAATAAAGATTAAATATTTTCTGAAACATTTGTGGAATATCATGTGGGTAAGTATAATTGATATGATGATATTCGGGTAATGAGCTGAAAAAGAGCATAAAAACTAAAAATTCAAATTTTCTATTTTCTTGCCTCTATTAGCTCTACCTTACAAGGGTTTTCTTGGTATGATGGTCGATCACAGACGTTGTCAAGGCCATGAAAGGTGTTAATTGAAACTATCAATTTTTAATTTTTCAATTTCTCTTACCTCTGAATAATGGATAACTCGAAAGTATAAGGGAAAAACATTGTGACTTAGTGGGTAGGGTTGATATTGCCGTGTCGTGTCCCAGATAGCATTGTATTCTCCTTGCCTCATTGTTACAGAAGTCCAGTGTTGTTCTCTACTAAATTCCTTGAAAAGTACGCCATTGTGAAATTTATCTTGGTATTTTTGACTGACTGCTGTTATGGTTTGTAGGATTGATGCTTCCTGATGCTCATTTATGTGAACAATTACCCGAAGTGTGGGGTATTTGAAGCTTCACCCTTTCATAAGAGAGATTTTCAATTCTCTATTAAAAGAAAATGGAGCTTAACTTGTTTGCCGGCTTCTTTGCCTGGACATCATCTCACTAGAAACAGTAAGCCCCATTCCAAATGAACTGTAGGTTCAGAGTTACATGTACCTTATATTCACTCCTATGCATGAATCTGATTAATAGGAAAGAAACACTGTAATCAATGACTTCGTTCATCCAAAAGAAACACTGTAATAGGAAAGAATTAGATAATCTGTCCATCCAAAAGAAATGGAGATAATATAAGGTCATCTCAGTTGGTTTCTTCGTTAGAGACTAATCAATCTAGAAAGCAGTGAATCATATAATTGGATAACTGACTCTTTATGTAGCTATACTGTGTAAAAGATTAACCTTGAATTTTCAAACTTACTGTTTGACTTAATATATTAGGTGTTAGATCTACAAAGATGTCATCTCAAATCATGGAAAAAATGGAATGCAATGTGGTTGTGAAGGAGTACTTGCAAGATCTTCCTCTCTTGTATTCTTATGAGGCTGCCATGGAAGCACTTTCCTCCCTCATTACTCGTAAAAATCGAGGAGACAAATCATCTATAGGTGGTAAATATGGAAAAATGCAAAGAATGTCTGAGTATCTTAAGGTAACATTTGTGAACTTATTCCTGCATGTTTGAAGTAATTATTGTTTAGAATGCTGTATGTTGTAACTTCCAGGAGCATTTGTTAGGTTAGCAATATACGTGATGTACATTGTTGGCCAACTTCCACCTGCATACGTTTATGTGGCTGATGATTTCTGATATCTTAACTGTCATCTTTTTCTTGAAGCTTTCTTGTTTTAGGAATAGAAAATGGTCCTTGAACTTTGATTTTGCCATTCTTCATCAATCTGAATAATTTTTTTGTTAAATAGAATTTCTCAGAGATAGAAAGATACAATGCTTCTTTTTCTGTACAGATTCTTGGCTTGGAAGAGCATCTAGATGGGCTCAAAATCATTCATGTGGCTGGAACTAAGGGGAAGGTACTCTTCTATTTATGTTTTCCCACAATAGCTTCTTGCTAGGGCAGATTGGCTTGAGACCTGTTGTTATAAAATTCTGATCAATCTTTACTATTTTATCAAATCTTATTATAGATAATGTCCAACATGGTCATCCCTTCTGTAAAGGATGAAAAAAATGTATGGTTGTTTCACGTACTGATAAAAAAATGTGTAGTTGTTTGATATGGATAAAGCATAAACGTGACTGAAGCTTCAATGATATTAGATGATAAGATGCTACAATCTGTATTTATACTGTGGTTTGACCTCCTTGTTTGAAAGTAATATCAGATGAGAACTAATATTTGAGTAAGCTTTCTTCTCAATGTTATTTTTTGCTTAGCCGATTCACATTGCAGGGTTCTACATGCGCATTTTGTGAGGCTATTTTAAGGGAGTGCGGTTTTCAAACTGGACTCTTCACCTCTCCTCATTTAATTGACGTGAGAGAACGATTTCGTATAAATGGGTAAGTGTTCAAATGAATCATTGCTATCAACTTTGTGATTATGTGTGGAATGGTATCTGCACTGATGATATCAACGCCCTTGAACTGTTCCATCCTAGAAGTTTTCTTTATCAATAAGAAATGCAATGGGTTGCAGTAACTTGATTGATAGACTGTTTTTTTTTTTAAAAAAAAAAATCTTTGATGTCCTATACTTGGAATTCTGTAACAAGATGGATCACTATCACCTATGAAATTCTCCAGGTATTCTAATTTGTGGAGTACAAGAAAGCAAAAGGCTACTTGGCTAGAAATAATTTTGGACCTCTTATCGCTGTGTAAATAACCATGGAGTTATTTCATTCACATGCATTTTTAGAAGTTTAAAGCAGGAGGAGATTTTGAAAATTTTATGGATATCATGGCTTCATTTGTTTATTTCGGCTGTTGACCGAGGGAAAGGTGTTCTATAAAATCATTACGTGATCAGTTATTCCACCGGGTCTCTTGAGCATGCCATTTCAGCATCTCCACATACATGGCTGGATTTGGATTGCCAAGTAACCTACAGGGGAAAGTGGATCCAATAACTTTACTTTGATGCAAGGCTTCCTCTATTTGTGAATGGGAAACAGTGGGAACCAATCCTAATAAATATATGAGAGTCTATGACCATTTTTCTCTGCAAAACTTGTTCCTTGCTATCTTTATGTCTCTATCCTCCTTAATGGTTGATATGAGAATTCTCTGCTGAATTAGTATTCATATATATCTGATTTTGATTGCCTCTGTAGGTTGGACATATCTGAAGATAAGTTTCTTCTGTATTTTTGGGATTGTTGGAACCAATTGAAGGTATAATTTCGTACTTTATATGATCATAAGAAGACCAATAAGCCAGATTATCTTTGAAGATTATATTTTTCTCTTTGAGTGGACTTTAGAAAGTGAAAGCTGATGTTCAGACCCTTGTTTTTGAAATATAGATTAACAATTTTGTATAATGCACCATACATGATTACTTATTGTGGTCACTTCTTGATGGTGTATTGCAACTCATGTGATTGATCATTGATGCCTCTAAAAAAAAAAAAAAAAAAAACTCCTAAATGGCATCCTTTTTTATTCTTGAAGTCTAAATTTGCAGGAAAAGGTTACAGAGCACCTGCCAATGCCTCCATTATTCCAGTTCCTCACTGTTTTGGCTTTCAAGATATTTATATGTGAAAAGGTTAGTCATGAATCCTTTGGTTTCCATTGAAGCTTAGCTATTTTCTTGGTTCCAAATTTGAGTGGTTAACAGTTGCAATGCATACTTTTCTATATTGTTCTAATGAGGGAAGAGGAAAGTTAATTGTAGGGATTTGTGAATTAGTAATTTTAATTAGTGCTCGAGGTTTTACTTGTCAAAAACAATTAGTGCCCAAGTTTTGTAGGGGTGGTATAAGATTGGAAAACTCTTTTGTTAGGTCTCTTCAAATAAGTTGCAAGTTTGAGGTTAGAATCTATTATTGAGCTTTGAGTGGAAGTATAGATATTAACTTTTCTTCTTGGGGATAATTATTCAATAATTATGACCTTTTCAGGTGTTCTTGAATTATTGTGTTGGGGATAATTTTGGCACTGAAAATAGTTCCTGTCTGTAGGTTGATGTTGCTATTATTGAAGTTGGTCTTGGGGGTAAGAGGGACTCAACAAATGTGGTATGTTTTTTTATCAGGGGCAAAAGTGGTAAATATGATTTGTAGAATTACCCTGATTTTTTTCAATGCTTTTAAAGTTCTAATTTTACCTTTTATTAAATGTCTTTTACTTATCTAAATTTCAAAAGTCCAAGAAAGGCATTATAATAAACAAAAACTCGGGTCTTTACTTTAGCATTTATATGAAAGTCTTGCAAGCATAAACAACTATGATTGTAATGAAGATTGATGATAAGCCATGCAGATTGAAAAGCCTGTTGTCTGTGGCATTACTTCTCTGGGGATGGATCATACAGAGACCTTGGGTGCGTGCTTTCTAATTTCCTTTAGACACAACTCAACGGTTCTCACTCAATGTCCAATATATGGGAAACTAATAGCTTCCAATTTTAGTATTTTGTTTGTGATGCGTTTGTTATCTAATATCCTGTTTGACTCTTATCGCAAACTATTTTTCCTTTGGTATCTTGGTTTAATGTTTCCATATCAGCAGTGCATTAAAATTTCAGAATTGAAGTGTATCTGGAAGCTTAAGTTTGATACTAACTGAACAACATGCAGGAAATACTCTTGGAGAGATAGCTTCACACAAGGCTGGAATCTTCAAGGTATAGAACTCCTTTAAGCAACTTAGACTATAAAGTATTTGGCTTTCTTTAATAATGGGTGATATTGCAATATCTCTGTTTTGATTATTCAAAGTGGCAGTTTTCATTTACAAGTATTTTCTGAATTGGATTGATGTCTTCCCTGCTCCTGAAGCCTCAAATACCTGCATTCACTGTGTCCCAACTTTCTGAAGCAATGGATGCTATTTTGCAGAGGGCTCATGAGCTGAAGGTAGTCATATTCCTTAGCCCATTTCCTGAAAAAGATCATGTTAAAGGTCTAATATTATGTTTTTTTTTTCCCTTTTCAAGTGCCTGCTTTTGCAGTAATGTGTTGGTGAAATTACTTTTTCTTGCCTTGACATGACCTCGTTGTTATTTTATGGGTAAACAATAAATCATGGATTCACAATTCTTGAGTTGGTTTCACTCTAGACCAGAGAATTATCTTCTTCTAGGCAGATTGAACCAATTTCTGAATCTAATCCTGTTTTAGCATGTTTGGTCCTGTTTTTTGTGCCAATATAATCTGATTAGATTGTTTTCCTTGTTTCTTTGAATATGATTGTGTTCTAGTATTTGTAAGTTATAAACGCATGTGCATATAGCTATTCTGGCAAAATATTTATTCAGTTAGAATACAATAAATTCCAGAGCCTATATACATTGAGGTATCCAGATCTGTTCCCACATTATAGTTACTTTCGAGTTGGAAGAAGAAGGGTAGGTGTAGGCTTTAAAGAAGTCTGATCCTTTGAGAAGCCCAGTCATCTAACGGAACTATGTCCTTTCGTATTATATAATGTTTAGATGAGATAGATTAAGAGGCAAGAATACTAAAATTGTACTATCGTATTCAGAAGATACAATACTATTGCCTGTCACATGTTTTTTTTCATTATTCTATTAGCACATTTCATACCAGAAATATTAATAATATAAGGAGTCTAGGTTTAATATTTACACATGCACCTGCTATTGAATGTGGATTTGAACAACGTTAGGAGCACTACTGTGAATCGAATTAGCACTCAAAAACACGTGCGCATGCACACGTGAACACACCACATATTCCTACATGGACTGGTGAATTGATAGTGATGTACTTGATTGATCCGTTCTTATCAATTGCAGGTTCCATTGAAAGTAGCGGCACCCCTTGATAACAAAAATTTGGATGGGTTGAAGCTAAGCTTGTCTGGTGATCATCAGTTCATTAATGCTGGTCTCGCTGTTTCCCTTTGCAAATGTTGGCTTCAAAGAACAGGGAATTGGGAAAAGCTATTCCAAAATGTTGGTTGAAATTCATCTGCAACTGCCTTTTGCTTTGCATGCAAACAATATCTCGATACATATCCAGGCTTGCAAACTCACGGAACCATTCTAGGTTTTCATCGTGAGAGAGTAGTGGAATGTTTTAGAATTTGTTAAATATGTAACGGGGTTCAACCAAGTAAAAGATATGTTGCGTTTGAACGGTCTTTGAGATCCCTCGTCGTCCAAAGAGAGATTTAGTTAAACATATAACAAATAAAACACTCATATTAGTCAAATTGTGTTTGCCTTTAGGTATATCCTTATCTTTATGTGTTCACAGTCCATGACACATGGCTAGAGAGATATATGTAGTATTTTTCTTTTGAGTAGACTGGAGCCAGAAACTTTGGTTTCATAAGAGCACATAAAGGATATGTCTGGTGTCAACTAGTTCATGTAAACCAATGATCTTTGGGTCAAATGGAACCTCCTTTACTCATAAACAAGTGATTGAGGGTAAAGCGACGTTTCGATATTGTTCACAGTGTGTTCATTACATTATCTTGCAGAGGAACATAAACCGTGTGACCATTTACTGTTATTTAGTTATTTGGACACTTTTTTAGAGTAATCTGCCTTTTCACATCGGTACTCCAAGGTTTAAGAGTTTTTTTTCCTTTTTTGTCTTCCTGTCTTAATTGTGTGGAATACAAAATCTGGATACACAGGAAGCAGATCTGCCAGGGTCTTTTCTTAGAGGTCTTTCAACTGCACAAATTTCCGGGAGGGCTCAGATTGTTTATGATACCTACTCCAAACCCAATAATTCATTAAAATTGTCTGCAACTTCTTGTGGAGATCTGATCTTCTACTTGGATGGAGCTCACAGTCCCGAAAGCATGGAAGTTTGTGCCAAGTGGTTCACTAGTGCTGTGAAAGGAAACAAGAAATCATCTTCTTCATTTAAGGTTGAATATTTGGAGGAGGTCTGGGGGAATGGTCATATTCAGCATGAGCTTGGGAGCATGGAGGAGTCTGAAAAAGAATTAAAGCAGGTAAAAATCCATAATATCAACAGATGACCAGGTTGCATATATTTATCAACAGATACTTTTGTCCCTTTCTAAATAGATTATGATGGACGTTAATTGGCTCCTCTAATGCAGTGATTATAACTTATTGTAGATTCTGTTGTTCAATTGCATGGATGTGAGAGACCCTCAGATTCTGCTTCCACGGCTTGTGAGCACATGTGCTTCCTCAGGTATTGCTGAGTACAGCCTGACAGACTTCTAAGTAGAGTTGGCCACATGAGTTTTGTTCTATTAGTTTGCTCCATATATAGATATACTTGCTTATGCAAAGCTTGTTCTCATCTACCTTAATTTACATCTCTTGTTGCAAGTCTAGTATTCTTGCTAATCCTTAGATCATATCCTTACCTCAATTATGGCTATGCCTTGAAAAAAAAAACTAAATTTTAAATCACATCACTTCATCCTAGTGCTACTGGCATTTATTTGATTCCATTTGGAAAAATCATGTGAATCAACACTCGTCTTTATAATGACTAGAACTCTATTTGGTTCTTTGAAAGCAAAACTAAGTGATATAAAATAAATAAAGTTGTGGCATAAAACAGTAAAAGAATCAAGTCTGTTAATTCACATGCACCATTCTGCACTATGGAAAAGAACTTTCTGTTGTTTTAGTGGCTTGGACTCCCTTTTTTCCCTTTATCTGCAAGTAACTCATGCACTTTGTGGCACTTGAACCCAAGATCTCACCCACTCAAAGATCATTGGCACATGGACTCAAGATAAATGAGGTGGTCTTTTGACTCTCAGATTTCCTGCCAATAAATGGCTGCATGAAAACATAGTCTTATTTTTCTTTCCAAAAATAATTCTGCATGGTCATGAGACTTACAAGCATGTATTGAGGATTATATATGATTCTGTGCAGGAACTTACTTTGCAAAAGCGCTTTTTGTCCCAAGTATGTCAGCATATAACAAGGTCACTTCTGGTGCCTCAGTCATTCCTTCAGATGTCTGTGGCAGGGATTTGTCTTGGCAATTCTATCTCCAGAGACTTTGGGAGAAGATTATTCATGGGAAAGGTATGCCTCATCTTTTTTGCTTACTCTTAAGCTTTGGTGTTTGTTTAACAGGTCGACAATTTCACTTCAATTTTCTCCATCAGGTATCATTGGAAATTACCTTGTGTAATCTTTCTTTATTTGTAGCCATATAAATTCAACAAGAGATAGTGAGGGCTATCAATAAAATTGGGGGTACTGTCCCTCTTTCTAAAAAAGAAAAAATCAACAAGAGATGTGAAAGGGGTAAATTAATTATGTCTCTTTGAACAGCCCTCACTTGCTCCATTAAAGAGGTGCTTGGCATATTTAGAGGCTAAACAATAATATTTAGCCAGCGCCTTTGTAAATATTATTTTAAATCATCAGCTGTAAATATATTGTTTGTTGGGTTTGAGTTACACATGCACTTGAAAGGATTGATCTGATCGGCATGCTGTTGCTCTGTTCATATGCAGAAGTAGGTACTTTTCATGACAAGGGTGCAAGGATAGACAATGCAACAATTTTACCACCTCATGAATTTCTTTATGAGGATGCTTCTCATTGTAGTCCTGAGGATCATTATTTTGCTTGCAGTGCAGTAATGCCTTCATTGCCATTGACAATAAAATGGCTGCGGGATTGTGTCGAAGAAAACCCGTCCATAAAAGTTCAGGTAAGATTAATGGCAACCTGATCTTATTTTAACTTTGATGCCGGAATGACCTAGAAAGCATAGGGGATTGTGGAGATATGGGTTAGGAAATTAGTCCTGAAAGTTCCCTCGACTCTTCTTTGATTGGAATAAAATTTAGGAAATTGCACAAATTGAAGTGTCTTTCAATTTGTCATAAACAAGAATGTCAATGATATGCCACTTTATGATAATAGTACACAGCCCGCATGTGTCTTGACAGACACTCGTGCTAACCAGGTGATCATTATGCTTATTGTTGATTTACAGGTTCTTGTCACTGGATCACTGCATCTGGTTGGGGATGTACTAAAGCTATTGAAGAGGTGATATGCATTAAGACAATTGCCGAAAATATGGGTTATCCAAACATTCTTTCACTCATTTGCATCACATTGATTGATTCTATACCACATTGTTGAAGCAGCTAAGCTTCTAAATGTCATCATAATCTGCCAAACTGATAATGCTTCTTTGGCAAGTGACATTCCACTGATTTATTTTCTGTAAAATAATTGAGGTTCATACCATTCATTAAAAGAATATATGTATTTGGTGTTTAACCCCAAGGGGTTGGCTCAAGTGGTGAAGGCCTTGGTCTTGAGGTCTCACTCCCTTCAAGGTCCAAGGTTCAATACCTCATGGGTGCAAACAATTCTTTGGGGCCACACCCCCTGGTGAAAAGCCAGCGATTTAACCAGTTCCATGTAGGGAAACTTCCGAGGGTGCGGTGCATGGGACCGGGGTTTACTCTACAGGGGTGGGTCCAAAGGACCCTGCCTTGGAAAGGTTCCCCGACATCAAAAAAAAAAAAATGTATTTGGTGTTAAACAAAGCATTTAAATGTTACCTTTTTATGCAGAGTGGCTTTCATTTATAGTTTGGGCTGGAGCATTGCGACTTGCTGTATTTAGACAAAAAAAAATAAAAATGTGCTCTGCATACTCCTAATCTATTATAGAATCATCCTTTTTGTTCATCCTGATTCAGTTTAGGGGAAAAGTTCTTTTTGCCAATAGAAACTGACCACTAAAAACTTGAGTGCTGTGAGTCTTTTCCTCGTATCTCTCCTTAATATCTGAAATTATTTTTATGCCCATTTTGGATATCAACATAACAACATAGAGCACACCTGTGAACAATAATAGAAAATAAAACAGATCATTATTGCTTGTAATCTACCTACATTTCGTGTAGGGTTCTTAAGACTAAGGCCAAGGCACTGATAGTGATTCCTTTGGAATTAACTCTAAGGGCTTGAAAAAAAGAAAAGAAAAGGAGAGAGGTCCTATTTGGCTTAAAAATAACATGCATGCAGGGGTTAGATCATAATTGAACATAGATAGCTTTAAATGTGGATCAGATCTGACGGTAAAACCAAGTTTTTCTTTTCTTAAATCATTTTTGCCATTTTAGCAAAGAGAAATGACACTTGTAGTGTGCAAGTAATCTTTAAAAAAAATGAATAAATATGGAATTTACATAAAAAAATAAAAAAAATAGTGAATTATACTTTTTTTAAAAGCAACTAAATGTCGGTTACATACTTTACAACTGTATGTAGTATTAGTCTATATAAAGCATTACAAACACAAAGTACAGATGAAGACAATACGTGTTCTACCTCAATGTTGTCTGGCTCTTGCACGTTGCAAGCAATGTTGCCTTCCTGCCACTTTCGAGCAAAAAGTTAATTCGAATTAATATTAGATTTCTGATTTGTTTATCTTCTCTTGCAGCTTGTAAAATGTGGTGGAGAGTTCTATCATTCAATATATAAATATATATATATATATATGATTATTATTAGTATGGTGGGTCATCATCATCCTCATTTGGTGCTAACGTATAACAGATCGAGTAGACATTAGTTCAGCATTGAAAAGGCTCCAAACCTCACTGAATAAGCCAAAACACCACAGCCTAAGCACCAACTACCCATAAAACAAAAGAAAAAAAGTAACCCTTAACCTAAAGCTCTCTGCCATAATGAAATGCTGTTTCTTCTTGGAAAAGTGAGGAGTTAATGGAGCGTGTTTGTTTGTCATGCATGTATGGCATAAGTTTCATCGATGGGATAGATGCTTGCTATGACTACTTGCCTATCTATCGTCTATTCCCTTGACGATAAGAGACACGGTTTAAATGGATATTAACGTCGTAATTAAAGTTTGGAGCCTTTCAATTCATGTCTTTTTTCTTGGCATCTCGAGTCTACAAATGAGGCTTAATTTATGGGTTTTCTTTATGGAGTTGATATCTACCATTAGAGTGGTGCTACTCTGCTGCCTGAGTATCACTGTTACCATTAGCTCATTTTGAGGGTTTTTTTTTTCTTTTTTTTTTCACATTTTTAATATATTTAAATATTTTAAAAAATAAAAAATACATCAATACACTTAAAATCATTTTCTTAATCATTAAAAGAAAATTTTACAGGGGAGTCACAAGGAACTGTCAAAGTTAGTGGGCATGCTAGCTTTTATCCTACCATTAATATATCTCTTTATTTTTAAGCTATTAATTTAATGCTTATAATATCATTTAGGTATTTTTTATCTATTTGATTTTTTTTTATTTGAATAATTTTATATATATGTATAATTTTATGCATAATATTATACGTATTAAGTATCTGTTTTTTTATCAGTTTTTTTAATTCAAATTTTAAAATTTTGTCCAGTTTGTGATAAAACCAAACTGATATAACATAAATAAAAATATTTCACACTTTTGCTCAAAAAAATATTTGACATTTTTTCAGTCAATTGTGAAAATGATCTCAAATAATTTGAACTAAAATAATTAATTATTTTTAGATGAAAAAAAAAAAAAACCCGTAGCAGACAATAACAATGGTTCCTATGATGGGTTCATTTTCCTTCAGGTTTCAAATTCTCCATCGGCTTCCATCTCTCCCCCTCTCACTCGCTAACGTAGACGATATACCTGCATGCATATATAAATAAATATATATCTATATCGCTATATATGCACCGAACTTTCTCTCCTCGCAGCCTCTCATGGCGGGTCTCCACTCTGCCCTTAGACCCACCACTTCCTCTTCATCTTCTTCTTCATTTTCGTCGTCTTCCTTGCAGTCCTTCAGTTCTCGGCTCCTCTTGCTCCTCACACTCCTCTCGTTGACTCTTGCTTCCTTTGCCTTTATTCTTCAATGGCGGGGCGGACTCAACGACCCGATTACCCGCTGGTCCCCAGACCATAACGAGTTCCCGGGCATGGGTGTTTCCGGCTCCGGAACCTCCCATTCTTCTCGCTCTTCGGGCTCCGATTGCGTGGATCTTCTGGGTCAGAGCCGCTCACCGGTCTTCCCGTATTTCAAGGACTGGAAGTTCGGGTACGGGTCGGATATGAAGCCTAAGGTGATTGTCTGAATTGGCCTTATAAGTGTTCTGGTTTTGGTTAAATTTGGTTTATGGGTTTTGCTAGTATTGACTTTTGGGTTTCTGGGGGTTTGAGTTTTGGTGGGTGTGTTTGGTTTTTTGGATCTGGCATCTGGGTTGTGCTGATATTGGTTTGGCACGAGTGGTAACATGTGATTTTAATTAGTATTAGAATAGATTTAAGACATGACTCATGTGAGCCATTGCCAATTGGTAATCAAAGTGAGTTTTGTTGCCAGTAGTGTATTGTTAAATTTTGTCATGCGGTAGATTATTATTTCGTTGGACTCAAAACATTAGCAATTTAGGTTTATTTATTAGATCATTTCGATTCAAAACTCTCATCCATAATTTGTATTTTTTATTTATTCTAAATTTCGTTTGATGCATCTGAAATGACAAGTAGAAGCTGCATGGTGGGAAAAAATATTGATATATTTTGAAATTGATGATGAATCTATTTGAAGAATCTAACTTTTTAATTCCGGATGATATCTAGGCAAGCGTGTTTTCATAAGGCGTCCTCCAAAATCTCTAGTTTTTGTCCAATATACGGATTGAGGAAATTAGAAATATTTGAGACCAGGGCAATATGCATGTTAACTTTCAATTTGCAAAAGCAATATGCTTGTGCCTATTGCTGAAAAGTGTTGGATATTCTCCTTCATTTTGATAATTGATATATACAACTTCACTAATAGTCACTTTCTTAACCGTTAAGTAAAAATAAATAAATAAAATTAAAAATACTCGAGGGTGTGAGTGCAGAGGAGTAGAGGAGTGATGCGGCTGAAAAGAAAAAAAATTCAAAAAATAAAGAGAGTAGTGAATGGGTGGTAGGAGGTAGTAAGCCTATCATTATCCTATCACATATTTATTCGTATAAAATATATCATTTTTTTTTTTTATAATTTTGTTCGTTTTTGGTATTTCCTTTGGTGATATTTTGTTCCTTCAATGACATTCGAGGTATCTCTATTCAGCATTTGTTAGTCATTTGTATAAATGAGATAAATTTCCTTTGATGCATTAATGAATGTCTCATGTTGTGAATTGATGCCAAAGTTGTCGTATATTTGATTACTTTGTTTATGAATCATGGATCAATTTATGGCCTCTCTCTCTCTCTTGGCAATTTTGCTGTATGCCAGATATGTATTACGACAAGCACTTCTGCTGGTCTAGAGCAGACTTTACCTTGGATCTTTTATCATAAGGTGATTGGAGTTTCAACATTTTTCCTTTTTGTGGAAGGGAAGGCTGCCTCCGCAAATGTATCTAAAGTCTTGGAAACAATTCCAGTGAGTCTAAGTCCTCTGCTTCGTGTATTACATTGACCGATCAATACCTCATTGTATTTAATGTCTGCAAATTCTCTCTTAAATTCCCTTTTTGAATTTCTCGATTTCTTTTATTATGGGTTAAAGATTTTTTGTTTTTATTTTTCAGGGAGTTAAAGTTATATTCAGAACAAGAGAATTAGAGGAGCAGCAAGCTAAAAGGTTTTATTTAGATTTCTTTTTTAGAACACTTTATCATGGGATGACAGGATCTGTTCTTTCAGTTTTAGTTTTTAGGACTTTATTAATGTTTGCTCTTTGTTCCAATAAAAAGTTACTTTACTTATATAAAAAGTGTAGGTGTATCCATTGAACTACTCCCTCGTACTTAGATTGCGCCTTTTTTGGCTCACCAATAAAATTATCTCACTTGAAATATTTATTCTTTCAGAGGTGGTCAGTGATATTGTTAGCCAATATTTATTAGTGGAGGAGACTGTTAGTTTGTTTTTTACTTTTTGCAATTTCACTAATACGAGTCTAATTATTTATGCTTCAATTTCCGTTATTGCAACTATGTGATTAGCCGGATCTGGAATGAGACATGGTTGGCAAGCTTCTTCTACAAACCATGTAATTATGAGTTGTTTGTGAAGCAATCTCTAAATATGGAAATGGCGATTGTCATGGCAAGGGTAAGGTTACTGAATTTTTATCTGTTGTATGATATGCTTATTATATTTTCATAATGTAATAAGAGGCTGTTGCTGTTTTGAAAATTTTAGGATGCCGGGATGGATTGGATCATCCATCTTGACACTGATGAACTAATACATCCAGCAGGCACGCGGGAGTATTCTTTGAGACAATTGCTGTCTGACGTTCCTGGAAATGTTGATATGGTTATTTTTCCAAACTATGTGAGTGAAGCAGCTATATCTAAACTTTTCTTCAAACTAGTTAATAGCAGCACTTAAAATTTTGTTGGCATATTGTGTGTTTCAGGAGAGCAGTGTTGAGCGAGATGATATCAAGGAACCTTTCAGTGAGGTATAATCTTTTTGACCTTCCCCATGGTCTTGACCACGATTTAAAAAATGAATGACTGATGGTATAGAGATTGGCAACACTAGTTTTAGTTGAAGTTGGAATGATCAAAAGATTTATCTGTATTATGGGCTCTCCACCTAGACATTTTCAATCTTTGTCAAATCAATGAATTGGTTAGGAAGTTCAAAAGTCTTTGTCTTGCTTCCAATAAAAATTTTCAAAGTTGCTTCAAGGAAAAACAATTTTTGACAATTTGAATTATGTTGGGACAATTCAAAGTGGTAAAATCTTGCAATTGACCCATTATTTTGATCAAAATATTCATGCAACTTCTGTTATTAGACAGACACATTTGTTGCCTGATATCACTTATCTTATTTTGGCATAGGTCTTGATGTTCAAGAAGAACTATGACCATCTTCCAAAAGATGTGTATTTTGGCCACTACAAAGAAGCAACCCGTGGCAATCCAAACTACTTTTTGACCTATGGAAATGGAAAAGCAGCTGCTCGAATTCAAGATCATCTTCGTCCTAATGGAGCACACAGATGGCACAACTATATGAAGACCCCAAAGTATGTTGATTCTATGTTACATTTCAGCTGGTTTATTACCATGCATGTCTTGATCAAAGTTTTTAAATGTCTCTGTTTATACAAATGATATGTTAGCTTTGATTCATTATCTCCAAATTTAAGGTTAAATGAAATTTGTTTTGTCTACACTCACCTTTCCCATGCGCTTTTTTTTATAGTGAGATCAAATTAGACGAGGCTGCTGTTCTGCATTACACGTACCCTAAATTTTCTGATTTAACTTCAAGACGTGATCGGTGTGGCTGCAAGCCTACAAAGGAAGATGTTAAAAGATGCTTCATGCTGGAGTTTGATAGAGCTGTGAGTTCTGATGCCTTCGCTATTCTTTTCTTGTGGTTAAACCTGATGCAACCATGCCTTATAGATTGCTTGTAGTTTGGAGAGAGCATAGTTATCATTTTCATTAGATTCGACATGTGGTGCCTGAATTGTCCTTGAGTTGAAGTTTGTACTACCCCAAGGTTTTTAAGAGTTTTTTGGTGGTGGTGGTTTTGGGGGGGGGGGGGGGGGGGGGGGGGGGGGGTGGTTGAGTGTGTGCCAGCGCATCTTAGGGTATGTTTGGTTTAGTGACAACACATTGTGTTGATTGGAATTAGATGAACATTCCTAAAATACCCGTCCTAATTTTTTTCTTAAAAACGAGCATACAATCTTTTTTTTAAACCCTATAAAAGAGAAAATGGTGGCTGGCCAGCCACCACAACCATGCGGCTGGTCAAATGATTGTTGGGGTGGTTGGCTGTGGCCTGGGCCAGTCAGCCACCCATACAAATTTATAAAAATTTTGGTATATTTTTAGCACAAATCCTGTGTATGTGTGATTATACATCTTGCTTACAGTTATGTCCTATTATATGGGTGTGCAGGCATTCATAATTGCTTCAACAGCAACAGAGGAGGAAATGCTTCGCTGGTATGAGGATTATGTACAAAATCTCGCATCCTTCGTTTCAATAGATAAAGTTCATAGAAAATTAAATTTTATGGTCTGTCCTTTGCAAGTTGTATTCAACGGTACATTTGGGCATCGCTGAGTTTTACTGATTTTCTTGTGGTCTTTCGACATTAACAGTGGTGGTGATTGTTGTGAACTAAGGCTGGGAATGATAACCCATTTGTAGGATTGTGATAAAACCCACTTTTTTCTCAAGTTCTCTCCAAGATGGCCCATTACAGCCACTTTTTATTGAAAGTTAGGGCAGTGTATTATGAATGAGAACCGTTCTTTGCTTTGGTTTCTATAAATGTATGTTTTTGCTTACTCTTCTTTGTTGTTAAAGGTACCGTGAACGCATCGTGTGGGCCGACAAAGAACTAAACTTGAAACTTTTGAGGAAGGGCATATTGACTCGTGTTTATGCTCCAATGGTGAGTTCAATTTCCATAAAGTCTACCTTCATTTTGATTATACTCAAACTTCCCAGTAACTTATTTGCTTTGCACCTTACTTGGTTGTTAGATATTCTCAGACTCTTTTCAAGTCTTCTGTACAGGTCATTATTCAAGGTCTGAGGGAATCTGGAACTTTTCACTCTGTTGTCATTTCAGCAATGCAGACAAGTGTGTCGAAAGAACATTTCTTAAAATCCATTGAGAGTAGTAACTCTTCTAGGGCAATCACATCTGAAGTGATCACTTCAAGAAAGATGGGTAACAGCGGAGAATCTCAAGCGACTGTAAGAAAATTCTTGGAAATCGAAGAAGCTGCTTCTCACCCCTCAGCTATCCCACCCTTATCTCCGCCCGGGCTGCATGATTTTCACATTGACGCATAGTCTTTTCTGCCATTCATGGCCCTTTAACTCCCTTTAACTCCTTGCCAATGTCAGCTACCCCGTTTGGAGATTGGGAGGGCAAAACAGAATAGAGTGAGAGAAGCAGTTTTGGCTTTCCGACGGGCACTTTATTTTTCAGTTTCATGGGGGGTTCTTCCCGATCATTACCCAAGCGCTGGTGTACATTTCAGGTTTAGATGGATAGATTTTAGAGACCGATAGGTGTAGAGCGCAATTTCGATTGCAGATTCTTGATTTTCTTGTATCTTGTTCATCCATGTAACTATCTGCTGATTGCCCGAGGTTGTAATCGCAATTCCTCCCGCATAATTGATTGTTAATTGATACACATTGAACTGGGCCATTTAAGAATGGAAGTCCTTTCCCCATTGAGGATAGAGAGATGATTACTCAATAAACATGGCTAATCAAGTGCCATTGATTTCTTTTAGTCGAAGGGATACCACATTTTCACATGAAATGTTTAATGAGCAAATTTAAGTGAATTATTTCCTTCCCGTGCCTGAAAAATTGAAGAGAACGAAAACGTTCTAGAAGCGTATAATTTACATGCTCTCCGATAATTGATCATAGTAGAAACAAGTAATGTTGCCAATCATATATATTTTTGACAAATGATATTTTGTAGTGTAAATTTCGGGTATTCTTTTCTAAGATTTGAATCTAGCAGTACAGAATTTTCCAATTTATAATCGTGATCGTCAAGAGACGATTCTTCTGGCTACGTGTTACTCGACAAACTTGGCTCCGGTCCACTGTGTAGGCATAAAACCTGCTTTAATTGGCAGTTCTTCTCTTCCTCCACCATGCAGCTTAAACCGCACACTCCTCCCCCTCTCCCCCCCTCTCTCTCTCATGAGCGATGAAGCAAGCATTGCATCTACAGCTTAAAAGTTTCGTAAACCTTCCAAGGTCTCTCTCTCTCTCTCTCTCTCTCAACAATATATCAAACAAAATTTAGTTTTTTTGAAATATTTATTTTCCGAATTCCTTTCCTTTATAGTATTTTTACTTTACTCTTTATTTGGTCGCCGAGAAACCAAATATCGAGACATTCTTGTGAAAGGTATATGATTGAGAAGAAAAGGCAAATACCTTCGGAGGCGAAAACTTTAATTTCTTTTATGTTATGTGATTATTTCTTTTTACTGTTTGACTGACTAAGGGAATTGTAGTTTTGCAGTAGCTCCGAGAAGGAATTTGAGAATTGGAACATCGATCTCTTTTAGAGTACGCACAATGGGGTCCAAACGACTCCTCTCAAATTCATCGCTACCCGTGTCATTTGAGGACAAGAAAGAGAAGAAACTGAAAGGATTAGCGGGTACAAACTCGACTTCTGAGAAGGTTGTTGTAAAGGTTGTTTGATATTGCTTCACCTTTTTTTTAATGGGCTGATTTTGTTCTCTGTTGTATGCTTTATGGTCATTCGAGTGTGTCGGATTGTAGTTCGTATTGATTTAGTATTAGTTTACACATAGGAAAATGGTGTGAAAAGCTCTTCAGTTGAGTTTGAACGATTTAAGGAAGACCCTGCGAGAATCGAGACAATGACCGTTCAAGAGCTCAGGGCTACATTGAGGTTAGTACCTGCTTATCTGCTTTGTGAGTGAATATGGCTCTTTTTAAGTCTCGGCACTTCTTCACCTATTGGAAATGGTCTCTTTTAAGTATGTTTTCACCGTGGAGAATGATACGAGTGCAGCCGTTGGTCTGTAGGAGATGGTGCCTTTCTTTTCTGTCTTGCGATTTCAAGTGTTTTCTAATCTTTTTAAATCGTCAGGAGCGTTGGGGTCCCTGCCAAAGGCTGTAAACGCGATCTTGTGAATGCTTTGAAGTGTTTTGCGGAAAAGAAGATAGATGGTAATCCACATGTTCTTCGACAGTATTTTACGCTGCTCCATGTATTGTGGCCTGTGGGTGTTAAATAATAAAAACACGGAGCAAAAGAAGAGTTTTTTAATAACTAATAATGTTTTACTAACTACTAATATATTTCAATATTTTCTTTCTATCCCCTTTTGCTCTCTACAACGTATCTGAGTAAGATACTGGTGCTTATTTCCAACGGTAAGATTCTCATATGTGCAGGTAAAACTTCTCTGACGGTAGACGAACAAGCATCCTTTTCTGCTGAAAATATATCTGTAAAATGTAATGATAAGGACTTCTCTAAAGAAGACTCTGTTGAAGATGTCAACACTGATTTGGAAGTTCCTGGACTTCCGCAACACAAGGGAAGGGTAAAGAAATCTGCAACTGAGGGTAGTATTAACAAATTCAATACTAAAAGGGTTACAAAGAAACAAAATCTGTCTATCAGATGTGATGAAGGCTCAGGTGCTTAGGATTTTGTTCTTACCATAATGCTTTGATATGATTATCCTTTTTTGGAGCAAATCTCCCTCCCCCCTCTCCCTCCCCTATAATGTTCTGCTCAAATCGGACGTACAATTGGTTTAACTTAAACGAGTAATTGTCTGTGGTTAATGTTGGTAGGTGGGATGGTCTTGGAGGCAAAGAGAACAGTTTCTTCAAAGATTATTCATGAAGTTGTTAATGCTGACAAAGGAGTTATGCCTGTCATACAAACTGAACCATGGACAGTTCTTGCCCACAAGAAGCCTCAGAAAGGCTGGATTCCTTATAATCCTAAAACCATGAGGCCTCCGCCTCTAACCAGGGACACAAGATATATGAAGCTCATGTCTTGGAATGTCAATGGATTAAGAGCTTTGTTGAAATTAGAGGGATTTTCTGCGCTGCAACTTTCCCAAAGGGAAGATTTTGATGTTTTGTGCTTGCAAGAGACCAAGCTACAGGCAAGTATATAAATACATGTTCTGTTTCTTGTGGGTAGGAATTGGTAGAAACTGTGGTTATATCAAGGGATTTATTAATTTGATAAAAACCTAGTTCATCAAGTTTGAATTTTTAGTTCATATGCAATATTGCTTTGTGTTATCATTTTGGAAGAATGACTTGAGTGGTGTAGTTGTGAATTTTTTTTTTCTCCCCTTTGAAACATTATGCCCCTCAAAAGTGCACCATTGCTGACCAAGTATGCATTCAGCTTGGGATTTATTACATCTATCTTTACCATTTTTGTCATCTACGGCCCGGGTTAGTTTTGACTCAAAGTAGGTAGTTGGTTCCTCTATTCAACTTGGCACTAAGTGGGAAAAGAATTATTTCCTTCTAGTTTCACGAATCTATGCTTTTCTTAGCCATTGTGACCGCTGCAAATTTTCTTGTTTCCCCCCATTTCCTTTCTCTGGGTGGTGGTTAAGAATTTGGAAACAGCTTTGAACCGTTCCATGATCACCAAAACAAGGTATATCAAGTATAAACTATTTTGGCAGGTAGGTAGTGCATATTAAGATTGCTAAGCTAGCATTTAAAGAGGCAGCTGGATAAGCATTCTATCTGTCCTGAATGCTAGAGTACAAAGTCTTCAAGGCAGCACTTTTTTGTAAAAATTTCTGTGAGAACACACTTAAAAAAAACTATATAAAGTTTTTGTTGTTCTTTTTTTTCCCCTATCGGTGGTTCTCTTGTTCTCTTGTATATGTTGATGTAGTGCACCCTTTGGCACCTCTACTAGTTGCTTTATTGCTTATCAAAAAACGTAATGCATTAAAACCTAGCCCAGTGTGAAACATCCTCATACATACAGAGAGGACATACAAGAGTACTTCCCATCTCATTACCAATTGAAATAAAGAAAAATTGTATTTCCCATCTCATTTTGGGGCTGCATATGAAAGTCCAAGACATTTTCTCGTCAGGGCAAGTAGAGTATTCTTTTGAAATAATATGACCAAGACAAAGCTTAGCTCTTCTTCTTTAGTTTTGAAGTAGGTTTTTTTTTTGGCTTACAATATATTTATTAGGTGAATGTAGCCAATTATAAGATTTTTTTTTTTTATCTTTTTCTTTGTTTGAAATGCTGTGAGCATCTCTCTACGGTTGATGGTGAGGATATCAGACAGTATGTCATGGATAATCTTGTTCTTCATTTCGTTTATATCTGTTGTGTCTTTTTTTCGTTTTATATAATTGCATCTTTAAATTCTCAAAACAGGAGAAGGATGTTGAGAATATCAAACAGTGTCTCATAGATGGCTATGAGAACAGCTTCTGGAGTTGTAGTGTTTCCAAGCTTGGTTATTCCGGAACAGCGATTATCTCAAGGGTATGCTTATTCTTTTTCCAATAGAGGCTGTCAAATTTAGGTCTTTAGAACATTCTGCCTGTCTGGCATATATAGAAGACATTGTAGTCGATATATTGTGCTGAGATTTGCCATCATTTTAGTGATGGCTGTTTCTTGCAAAAAAATTTTTTTGATAAGTATGTTTTTGCAAAACTAATCCTGCTGAATATTCCTGTTCTTGTCACCTAATAATAGTTTTTTAATATTATACAACATTATTTTGTTACTAACATAGGTTTTAACATTTTTTTACCTTATGCTTTTGATACGCTCATTTCTTCAAAAAATGATTTTATGACAGAAGAAAAAAGAGAAAAAAGTTGATGAATGCAAACTTTTGCTTTTAAGTTATGGTTTTGGACGGTTTTGTTTCGCTGATGAACATTGGCACTTGTCTGACAGGTAAAGCCACTTTCAGTCAGATATGGCCTAGGCATATCAGATCATGATAGTGAGGGACGGCTTGTGATGGCAGAGTTTGATTCATTTTATCTATTGAGTGGATACGTCCCTAATTCTGGAGATGGCTTGAGAAGACTGGTACTTTACCTCAAGCATCTTCCACTACATTACTAGAGTCTCTTAGTTTCATTTTCTGGACCATTGACTCTGATTTTGATTCTAGTCTTACAGGGTTACACAATGGGATCCGACTCTGAGCAATTATATGAAAGTAAAATTGCTTTTGCTCACCCTTTTCTGTTTCTTTTTTATTTTTGTAATATGTTATACATCGGTTTGCTATATATATTCATCTTCCTTCTCTTTGCTTTTCCTTTTTCCTGTATACAAGCAGAATTCTGTTATTCATGTCGGATGTACCTTAAACCTTGTCCTAAGAATGATCTCAGGAGTAGATTGTTTGGGTCTATCCTGTGAAGAATTGAAATGGATTCGCATATGTTTGATGGCTTAGTGCTTAATGATCATATGGCAACTATGTTTTATGCCTACTTGAGTTTTGGTTGGATGCTCTTGCCAATACTGTGTAGCTTAGAACAACCTTTGATGCTTTAAAAATCTACAATGCACCAGGTACATGCATGTTTGTTGTCTTGACAAGGTGTATATACTCTACGTGATTATATATTTTCCTTTAGAAGTGACTCATTTGTTTATGGTGGTATTCATTATTGATGCAGGAGCTGGAAAAGTCGAAGCCTGTCATTTTGACTGGTGATTTGAATTGTGCTCATGAAGAGATAGACATATATAACCCTGCTGTAAGTGATTCAGATTTTGATGTTGCATATGAGTCCTTATTTATTCCCTACTGCTATTACAATCTTGGAACGACACACAATCCAAGAATTAGGCCATTGCATTGGCACTTGTAATCTCTGGTCTTGGCCTGGTGGTAAAGGGATGGGTAAGGGGAGCGGATGGTGATGGGGGTTAGTTCTTTGGTTTAAATCTCGTCAATTATATAAACAGGAAATTTTTCTATCAACTGCTTATCTTGTATCATAGTATGGAGAATATGCTTTATCTGCCTTTAGCAAAATGATAACAGTGATTGAAATTTGAGCTATTTATTTTTAGGATACTGCTAGGGAGACCGATGCCTTGGACCGATGAAGTGCACTGATGACTTCATTTTGTATTTTTTTTTTTATTTCTGTATTTTTAATATTAAAAAAAAATATATAAAATGAAGTGATCGGTACACTACATCGGAAGCGTTGTTTCAAGAAGCATTACCCTTATTTTTATTTACAAGCTGTTGTTAAACTAGATGCATATGAGTAGTTGTATGATGCTTCCTGAGGAGAAGAGGAGGTGCATATTTGAAGGTAAGGAGGGTTTTTTTTGTGAATTGAATGTGATTCTATTTTAACCAGTTGCAGTCTTGACCGTAATTAGATTGTAATACTTACTGTGATTGGCTCTCTTTTACAAATGTAGCACACTCAGTCCATTTCAAGTTGCTGAGTTATGATTAAGAATTATTGCATCAAACTGTAGGGAAACAAAAGAAGTGCTGGGTTTACTGATGAAGAAAGGCAATCATTTGGGACAAACTTCTTGTCAAGGGGATTTGTGGACACCTTTAGACGGCAACACCCGGGTGTTGTAGGCTATACTTACTGGGGTTACCGGCACGGTGGGCGCAAAAATAACAGAGGTATTTCAGTCTACCTTCTCAGATCTAATTTCTACTGGATTGAGTTCGAGATGGGCATTTGTAGTGATTGCATGTGTGTTATAGTTACAAGAATATTTTTAGTTATAAATAAAAAATAAAAATAAAAAGAATATTTGAAAGCTGCAGTGGTATTACTCCAATCTCATTTGCATCTGAACAGCCCAGTGAACATGTGGCTTTGTAAAGATTTCTCTATATTTAATCCGTCCAATACTAACTTCACCATCTTCTACTTGATGTTTTTAAATTGGTATTGACATGAGCACCTCGAAAAATGAATTGGCTCTCTGATTGGGGATGTTTTGGATTTTGAAACAGGATGGAGGCTTGACTACTTCCTTGTCTCAGAATCCATTGCTGATAAGGTTTATGACTCTTATATTTTGTCTGATGTGGGTGGTAGCGATCATTGTCCTGTTGGCCTTGTACTCAAGCTTTAGTTTTTCCTTTATGGCGCAAAAGCCAATCTTTTGGGGGCCATAGGATTTCCCTTTTAATGGAAGTTTTGATTAACCTAAATTCATTGTAAGCACACTGTACATCCTCTACTGCCACTCTGCTAAGAGCCTGGCATAAAAAATCAATGACCTAATCTTTGATTTCGACATTATTAGAAGCTTTTGACTGGAGGTTGAATTATGGAATATCTGGAGACCCTGTCCTGCAACTGTACTAACTTTTTTTTTTTTTCTTCTAATAAGTAAACCCTGACCTGCAACATTAACATCAGAAAAACAAACTCCATACAAAATCCATCTGACAGTTTGAAGTTCTTTTCAAAGAGAGATATTGTTCTTTGTCATGATTTTTGTTATGTTTAGTCATATTTATTGTTATTTGTATCGTTCATCCTATTTTTTTGTTTTTTGTTTTGAAGAATGGGGCAGAAATTGTAGCATCCTAACTTGATCGATCGAATTTATTGTTTTGACAAGCAGTCTTGGGTTTGTAAGTTCAATACACTTTCTTTAGGAAAAGTGAGTAAATTTAATATATATCTGAAAAAAATCGTTTTTTTAATGAACTGTTTTTTAAGAAATGCTACTATGCCTCTTAATTATACCACTGACTTTGAAACCTTCACGTGGCACCACAATGTGGTACATGTGGCCTATTTTAAAATTTTAAAACACAGATAAAAGGGTAGAGGAAATCTAGGATTTTAATCTCACTTTTTCAATATTTTCGATGGTTATTTTGTTTTGAATATATATATATATTTTTTTTAATAAGTTATGGGACTGTGATGCCACGTCAAGAGGCAAAGTGAATAATATAAATGAAGAGGTATAATAGTATTACTCTTTATTTTTGTAAAAAGAATTGTGTAGAACTTGCACATCTTAATACTTATACAGATGAGATGAGATAAAATAAAAAATTGATAATTGAATAAAATATTGTTAGAATATTTTCTTTTAATATTATATTTACTTTAGATTTAAAAATTTTGAATTATTTATTGTATTTTATGTAGAAATTTTAAAAAAATTGTAATAATTAGAAGAGATGAGATAGCTTATATAACCAAACAAGACTTACTCTTTGATAAAATAATGTTTTTTGCTTTTATGAAAAACATAATATAAAGATAGAATTAATGATAAGAGAAATATGGTAGGGAGAAAATTGAGCTAACTCTAACCATCACAATAGAAAAGAATGAAAATGACATAATTTTAAATTGTATAAAATTTTATAAATTAGTATATTATTTTACACATGAGTAATGTTATATATAAGTTTCAAATGTATAAGCATTCAATAAATATTTTGTAAAAATATGAATCCCACCAAGAAAAAAAATGGATTTCTTCTATATTTTTTCGTGGTAGAGTTTACTTTTTTTATTTTTGATTTTTAAGGGGTGGATTTGCAAGAGATTTATGCATTTGGAGACTATATATATAATTGATTAATATTAAATTCAATTATGAGTGATACCAAGTCGTCCATTTTTTAAAAAAATTTAATTTAATTTAATTTTTCTATATGAGTACTATATATATATATATATTTTTTTTTTTTAAAAAAAAAAAAAAAAATTAAAGGAGTTCAGTTCACTTTCGCTGCGAATATCCTTTCTCTGTGTAATTTCTTGGATTTTAGATCAGTAGATATATGATGTAACAACGGGGTTTTCAGGGCGGGTCCCAACGATGATGTGGAGTGAACTTCGATGTGGCAAGATTTGATTAGCCTTGTTGACGTAGGAGAAAATTTCCTATTCTGACCGTGTCAAAACGGAGTTTGAGAATGTAAAGAGCAGCAGAGAGATATACCGGCACAAAGAAGGAACATTTCATATACGAAGGATACAGAGTCAGATAGAGAGAGTGAGTCCGCCATGGCAGCTCGAAAGAGAGCTTCAGCAGACGCTTCCACAGAAACCAAAGTCCAAGAAAAACCTAAATCCCAAGACTCCGTTCCGGCCGAGCCTCCAACTGCGCCCCTAAATGTAAAGTCGGGCTTCATTCTGAAGCTCTCGATCTTGCTATTGGGTCCGTACTGTTACCTCATATTCCACCACTATAATATCGACCGGGACCTCAAAAAGTCGATCCTCATAAATGCGGTGGTCAGCCTGGCGGGGTTCTTCGTCACTCTTAAGATGATCCCCGTGGCCTCCAAATACGTCCTTAGGCGCAATCTCTTTGGCTACGATATCAACAAAAGGGGTACCCATGGAGGCACACTCAGAGTGTGAGTGTTCTTCGCTTTTGGTTCTTGTTGTTTTCGTTCGGTTTTTTAACTGGATATAGGATCCGTCCGGGTGTTAGATTTTACTTGCAAGTTCAGTTTTTCAGCTGGGTGCGTGGTAGATTTGGTTTTTGATTGAAACTTTCTACTGGGTTGGTGTTAGATTTGCTTTCTGGTCGAATTTAGGAAGTGGATTTCTGTTGGATTCTTAATTTTCACTGCAATTTTTCAAATGTAGCGTCAATATATTTTTTTGATAAGTAAGAAGAAATTTTATTGATATAAAGATAGGCCAAATGTAGCGTCAATATTAAGGATTTCTACTGGTTTTGGTATCACTTTTCTTATCACTATTTGTATAAAGTGAGGTTGAATTCTCAACTTAGTTTTATGAGCTGATTGTTCTAGATCCCAAGTTGTGTGGATTGACCAAATTTTATTATTTTTTGATATTTTAATATTGTTTCTTTATTAAATTACATAAATCCTCACCCTTTCTTTGACATGAATTTAATGTTTGTTAAAGTTCTTTAATTTGATAATTATCTTATAGGAGCAGAAATACTCCAAAGCTTGCCATGGGAAAATGTCAAGTGCAAAGAAAAGCAATGAATATATCTATGATTTGTTTTCTCTTCTTTCGTTTTCTCTTTCTGAACTTTTGTCTCTCCATACCTTCATTAACCTTAATAGTTTAATATATCTGTTTAAATTCTCGTATTGAACTTGATGACAGTACTTTGTAATTTTTTCAGGCCTGAGTCATTGGGTATTGTTGTTGGGATTGTTTTCTTGGTCTTGGCCATCTTATTCCAATATTTTAACTTCACGTCGGATTCCATTGTAAGTTCACTATCTTTCTGGAAGTTCCTAATTTATAAACTTGGACAACGATGAAATTAAAAATATAGATCTTCAAGTTATGGCACTTTTAATTATATACTTCAGTCATTATTTCTTAAAACTTCTATTTAGAAAATCTATTAAAAGCTTACTAGAATCTATGGCTTTCATTTTATTAAATATCCGTTTTCATTTTGAGGGACATATGGCTTGCGTTGCAGTTCTCTATTTAATTAATGATGGTGGCTAGTTGGTTGGTTATCAATGTGGTGACTCTAAGGTGCGAGGATGGTGGTTAGGTTAGGCTGGTGCTGTGGTGGTGATAAGGTCTTGGTGGCATCAAGGCAGCTATGGCTTTGAGGGAGAAGTTCATCAAACAGCATGGAGGATTATAATGTGAAGTGGGTTCTCTGCTGATTCTTGGTATGCCTATGGATTCACCTTTTAAGACCATGCTGTGTGGATTCCAGTTATAGAAAGGACGGAGAGGCGCTTATAAAAAATAAAAATAAAAAGGACGGAGAGGTGTCTTGCAGGATGGAAAAAATTATGCTTTTGTAGGAGTGGCCGGTTGACTCTCACGAGAAGTATGCTATCTAATATAGCCACATATTACCTAGATAGAGCGTAATGGTGAAATGGGTTTTTTAGCCTAGGATCTCTGTGGTTGATGTTTCAATGGGTTTTAGTCAAGTAGTTGTATTATGCACTGTTCTCCTAATCTTACCACATTCAGTTATAGACCACTGTGGTCCACTCTTAAGTGATCTATAGGTGGTTCTCTATAAAATAGAGAATCTCTGGATAAAACTAGTGACGATCATATAATGCTTTATAGCAGCACTGATTGTTCTTCAGCTTCATTTGGCTTGAGAGAGTGAAAGTTCAGCCCTGATTTGCTTTTTCGTGTTGACTTCAAATCAATGGTCTTTTCTTTCTTTCTGTCTTTCTTTTAATCTATCATTTTAAGTCAATATAGCTTGTAGTATCCTTTTGATGATTATCAGGACTCCTCTTTGGATTGATTTTAAGCTCAAGGTAGCAGCTCATCATTTCCTTATTCCTAACATCGTGTTAACGTTGAAATGCTTAACTAGAAGAAAAGTTTATGTGTTTACCATACCAATGATGCAGTGGCTTGTTGAGTACAATGCAGCATTAGCATCCATCTGCTTTATGACATTACTTGGATTTGTTGATGATGTCCTTGATGTCCCCTGGAGAGTGTGAGTATGCAGTCATCTTGATCGGTTTGCTCAGCAAGCATTTGTTTCCACTACCATCTAGATTGTATTACTTATGTGCTTCCTTGCGATTGTGAAGAGCAGGAAATTACTCCTACCATCATTTGCTGCTCTTCCTTTGTTGATGGCTTATGCTGGGCATACAACTATTATAATACCAAAGCCTCTCATTCCATATGTTGGCCTAGAGATTCTCGATCTAGGTATGACTTGTGATGTAGAGAAATGATATGACAAAGAGATACATACTTTTGAAATGTCTATGACTCTCTCTCTCTCCCCCCCCCCTCTCTCTCTCTATCTCTAAGGTTTTGGTAAACAAACAATCTGGGTCGAAGACAGTATTGGGAAAATCTACCTCTGTGCTTCTTGAAATACATTCAAGATTTAGCACTCCCACTGCCTCCTGGGAAAAAAGGCTATTTACTGTTTGATTGGGTTAAACAGTTTTTCCCTGAATTTGCAGATGTTTGTCGCATTTTAAATCCCAGTTCTTGAGTTTTTAGTTGTTTATCCTTCTAGTCTGTCTTATCTTCTGTTGTCACAGGATGGATGTATAAACTATATATGGGGCTTTTGGCGGTTTTTTGCACAAACTCTATAAATATCCATGCTGGTTTAAATGGACTTGAAGTTGGGCAGACAGTTGTCATTGCATCTGCTGTAAGCATAAAGCCTGTAAACTAGTTATATTATAACTCTGTTATAGAATTTGACACATTTTAGCAATTTGCAGATTTTGATACACAATATCATGCAAATTGGAGCATCTACAGACCCTGAGTATAAGCAGGCCCATGCATTCTCTATTTATTTAGTTCAGCCCTTACTTGCAGCATCACTGGGTTTACTTTCTTACAACTGGTAGTGATACCTTACATTTGCTTATGATCATTCTTCCTTAGAATTTAAGTAAATCTTCTTGACATTTTATTGCCTTGCTTATGATAGGTACCCTTCTTCAGTTTTTGTTGGAGATACTTACACGTACTTTGCAGGGATGACCATGGCTGTAGTTGGGATTTTAGGCCATTTTAGGTGTGTTCACTTACAGTTCCTTGTTGGTGGTTCAGAAATTTGGATCTTGGATCTTCTCTCTTTTTCCTTTCTTTGTTTTTTTACACCCATGTTACACTGCTTTCTATTATAAAATTAGGGAGTAGTCAAAAAAATTGAAATAAAAATCAAAAGTTTTCATTGTGGGATTATGAATTTTCACTATGCTTGTCTCTTCAGTAGCATCAAGTATGTCTCTTTTCCCCATATTCGTAGGATCCATGCACAGGGTGTGACTTTTGAATTTAAATATTTGCTCGTGTTGGAAAGGTGTAGGTTACAGAAGTGGACCTTAGGCACCGTGATTGGTGACAAAAGTGAAAAAGTTTCCAGTTGGGTGAGAAAAGGATTAAAAAAAAAAAAAAAAACAAAGAGAAATAATTCCAGTTTATTTTCCTTTACCTAGTTAGGCCGTGTGACTAAGATTTAAATCTTATCCAATCTAAATCTCATTTGGATGCTGAATCGATGTGCTATTTAGACTATCTTGGGATATTCTTTTTCCAGCTGCATTTCTGCTGGCTCAGTGCCACCTTCTTAGTGTCAATAACCATGATCAAATTCAAGTTCTCTAAGCTTCAATAATGTATGTATTACCATGATTATTTGTTCTCTAATAATGTTGTCTTTTTAAATCTCTGATACAGTGAAACGCTCCTGATTTTCTTTGCTCCTCAAGTTTTGAACTTCCTCTTATCGCTCCCTCAGGTTTGGTCCAATAAACTCCCCTGACTGCATCCCTCCAAAAGGAGGGCAAAAAACCTATTGATAGTTTAGAATTCTGCTGGATAAAAGGCTCTAACCGAGGTTATTTTTTCTCAGCTTTCTGGTTTGGTTCCATGTCCACGACATCGTCTCCCTAGGTAGGTTCACGTGTCGTTTGTATTTATTCTCTATGACCTGCCAGAGACGTCTTATGTGAAATTCTTTCATTGATATACGGCATATCTGTTTAACTTGTCAGGTTTGATTCTAAGACTGGACTGCTGACCGGAACAAATGATGGGACACTTGTTAATTTTACTTTGAGACTACTTGGCAGGATGTCGGAAAACTCACTATGCATTGTTCTTCTCGTTTTCCAGGTGATTTGTTGATATTTTGCATATGTGCAAATTTTATCATAGGTAATTTTCAAATGTTAGAGCACAGGCCTCAATCACCTCGATATGTGTGTTATATGTAATCAGAAGTTCGACCATCAGTTCTTGCCTTTAAAATCTTTCTAAATCTGAGTTCATGATCATCAGCCTTATGACTTCTCTTTAGGCCTGATGCAGGAAGACCTATCTAAATCTTGCCAATCCAATTAGAATGTTTGGTTTCTTAAGCTTCCTATTTTGAATATGTCGACTCAGTTGACACAACCAAGCTGCTGTAATTTGGTTTTTATAGGTAATACTTATCCAAAAAAAATTGTTTTTTATAGGTAACCATGCTGATGTAATTAGGCTTCCTATTTTTGATTGAGTTATGATTAGGTCTTCACTACAAACAAAAGACCATTTTGTTCTATTTAAATACTACTAGTGCTTTATAAATTGGTTGACTTACTGGTGATGAAGCTGACTGGATTCCACTCCACTCGTGCAATTTTATCTATGTTGAACAGGCCATTGCATGCTTTCTCTGTTTCTTGCTGAGGCATTTCCTTGCTGGTTGGTACAAATGAGGTGGCAACGTCAAAGAAATAGTCTTCTGGTTTTAATAATTAACCCAAGGAACTCTGCTTCCTTAGTGTTGTATGATATGACCTGCTGCTTTCAAGAGTTTTTAAAATACCAAAATTACTGGAGTCTGGAGTACATCTTTCACCTGGAGCATACAAATCCCGTACGGTTTGGACATTTTTGAAGATCATGCAGTAAGATTAATTTACAGTTACTTTTTATATTGTAACCCATGAGGAGGAGGGAACCGATTGCCCGATGTCATCTTTCTGGAAAGCCAAGACAGAGTGGAAGACCATGTTACTGTTGACATGTCACCACTATATTTTTGGTGTATGATTATTGTCGATTAGTTAATATACTTTTATGGTTTAAAACTAAGGATTATAGACTATGAGTAGTGATGCATCCATTTGTTATAACTGATGCAGAAATTCTTGCCTAGTTGACATGGTTTTTTTACCCTTTCTTATTGGGAATGTATGAATGGCAGGCCATTCAAGAAAAGAATAAATGGGACCCTTTTAACAATTTGCTTGCCCTTTTAGAGTTAGTTTGTGTATGACCAACAGTTTCGCTGGATAAGAATGGATTCATAAAGCACCGATTAACTGATTTATTTTACAACACCAATGCTTGAGCTGGCTGTAGACGTGTCTGCAGTTTCAATCAAACGTTGGTGTTCCTTCTTGAATTACTCCGTATGGCTCTATATCTTCTATTCAGACATATATGTACATCAATACGTGTAAAGAAACCTTCAATTTCTTGCTCAGCAATCAGCAATCCGGTAACGGTGTAACGAACAAAGGAAAAGGCAAAATATAGTTTTCAAGTTTCCACACTGCAGCGGGTTCCTGCTATTTTCTTGCTCGATGATTTCTTGACTAAAACTGAGAAGATAAGTTACACGAAGTATCAGACTGTCAGCATGGTTCCTTTGAAAATAATTTGCAACCAATTATCCTAGTATGATCAGTATTTGAAAACAGAAAGGTGAATAAAACCAAACTCAGGAAAATGCTTCTGATGCATGACTGATACAAGAGGCAATATCAAAAACTTCTCATTTTCCATAAAGCATATCTCTCGTAATTCAAAGTGTAACTCCATAATAGGATCCACCAGCATTTATCATCTGCAGCAACCTAGTCAACATCCATAGCGTGTTCCTTCTCATTGCTACTGCTAGACCACAGTTTAATCGTCCGATCATGTGATACGGTTGCTATGTAACGCCCATCTGCCATAGATGATACAGCTATGTTACTCCAATTTGAATAACTAATTGTTATTCAAATGTTACTGAAAGTAACGAAACCATCAACAAAACCGCATTTAAATGCAGGAAATTTACTTTTTTGACAGAACAATAAATATACTTGGGGATAATCTGAGCATTCTTCTTTTTCAATAACAATGTATCATCACCAATAAGGGAGACTAATAACCCAGCATGTGAAAATACCCTACCTACTTGTCAGTTGTCACAGGTAGACCCAGGAAATGACTAAATAACTTAAGCTGACATGGTATATTAATTTTTTTGAAAACCTACCATTTTGTAGAATAAACTAAGCCCACAAAAAGTATGACCTGTAGTATTTTAGATTATAAAATATGACGACAATGCTAGATATAATATGCAAGTGTAAAACATGAATACATAGAAAATAAAGCTACCCAAATACTAGAAGATATAAGGTAATTGGAGGGGGAGGGCGCCTCCACTTCCCTCCATTTATCAGTGTCTTCAGATTCTTAAACAAGTGAAAATGGGAAAAGAAAACAGAATCTTGGCATATGCTTAACATTCTACAGTTAGGAACTTACCTCCGACAACATCTAGAGATGTGACTTTCGCTTCATGTCCAGCAAGTGTCTTCACGGGCTTAAAATCCCGAGCTGACCAAATCTAAAAAAATATAATCCCACGATGAAATACAAATACAAAAAGAAATACAAATAAAAGGTTAAGCTTCAATTGGTACATATGAATTGTGGCGATCAGAAAGAAACTGCACCTTAGCTGTCATATCATAGGAAGCAGTTACTAAGAAATATCCTTCCTGAGGCTCAAATTTTACTTCAGAAATAAGGTTGGAATGCGCTGGGATTGTATACAAAGATTTCTTCTTTCTCAGATCCCAGACTCGACAGGTATTGTCTTCACCCCCAGTGGCTAAATGGTAGCCATTGGGAGAGAAGCTAATTCCCAGAACCTGAAAAAATAGATTAAGGTTGCATATAATTGAGTCAGTTAACCATGCATGTACAGTTCTTATACATACATACATATATATATATATGTATATATGACACTGCAACCCACCCACACCCCTTCTTTTCTTGCCGGGGCTAAACAAGGAAAAACAGTAAAAAAGAAGATGAGTTTCAAGTCTCACTGGCTTGACATGGCCTTCTAAGGCAAGAATACTTCTGCCTGTTCGAAGGTCCCAAATACGAGCAAGTGCATCAAGTCCACAAGATGCTGCTAATGATCCATCATGGTGGAACGCTATCCCATAGACGCTCCTACTGTGACCTTCTTGAAGAAGCAACTCCTCACCAGTATCTACATCCCATAATCTCCATGTCTTATCAAAGCTAGCAGTGCCCAAGTACTTCCCTGATGGATGGAAAGAAATGCGCGCAAGACGGTCTAGATGGCCCTCAAATGTCCTCAAGAGAGATCCTTCAGTGTTCCACAACTTTGCAGTCCGGTCAGCAGAGGCAGTAGCAAGATGGTCATGCACAGGAGAGAATGTAACATCAGTAGCTCGCTCCGTGTGTCCCTTCAACGTAGACACCTTTTTCACTTGAGGCATGCTCCACAACTTACCAACTCCACTTAAAGAGCTGATAGAAGCAGCAATGTGAGGAATCTCATTAGTTTTATGAACCGTTTTAGTTGGTAGCCATAAAATCTTCTGATATCATGTATATGTCCCGTGTACTAGGGCTATGCTTATTGTCATTAATAAAGTTTCTTTTTTACTGATAAAAAAAGTCTTCTGATACCATAATATAAGAAAATCCATATAATATATTTCATTGCTAACCAAACACCTAATTAGAAGTTTGAAATGGAGATTATTTTATGACATTCCTCAACTATTGTTAATTCCAATACCCCATGAAAGGGAAGGGCTAATACTCAGGACTTGATATCATGTACTCTTTTAAACCAATCATAATCAGTTAAACAGCAGATGTGGCAATAAAGTGTTAACCAACAAAAAGGATCTCGAAATTCACCAGATTTGCATTACAGACACAAGTTTCAGCACTAGGCTGCCAATTGAAACTTAATTAGAAATGAGGAGGAAGGGAGATTAGGTCCCTTAAAATTCAAAACTTTGACCAGAAAGGACAACACGTTTTTTGGGGCATGTATTTTGGGGAGAGGGAGATATATATAAAGATATATAAATAGAGAGAGATATATATATATATACCACGTAGCAAGCAGTTTTCCATCCCGTGAAAATGAACAACCACAAAGTGGCCGGTCATCCCCAATCTCACTGCAGTCAAGCACCAAATTCTCCGATTGCTTCAGAGCCCAATCCATCTCAGCATCCACATCCTCATCTGGATCATCCCTTTTCCTTTGAGCACGTTGAATACGCAAAGCTGCCCTCTCAAGAGAGTACTTTGCAATGTTGACTCTAGCATCCAAGAGAGATCTTGTGCCTTCAGTATAAAAGGGGTACTCAACAAATTCTTCCTCAGCATCCACTTTTGGAGCAGAAGCTGCAGCCTCTTCCTCCTCATGAGCTCTCATCAGCTTTTCCAGTTGCCCTTCAGCATCTAGTTTGACCATAATTGTCCGCAACCTCTCACGTCTTTCCATCTCTCTTTCTCCAAAAAGGGTCATAGGTTCACCAAGCTTGCGAAGACGTGTTCGGACAGCCATGTCATTAGTAGGAACTGCTAGAGCTTTAGCTCGCCGCTTCATTAAAAGCTCTTGAATTGCCTTTTCCTGCCTCTCTCTTATAAGTCTGCTCTCTTCTGATACCTCATACTCCCCAGTTGAACCAGTTGCAGTCCGGTTTGGGCCCAAGTCATCATGGTCTGAATCTGAGTCACTCATTCTCACCTCACCATTTTGTGAAACAGGTGGCCTTAGAACAGGAGGGCGGACGGGGAGAGGTGCCAATGGGCGGAGTACAGGAGGAGGAGGAATGGGAGCAATGGTAGGAGGCACAACCACAGGTGGAACTATTGGTTGGATTGGTTGGACTGGAGCAGCGTTAACAGCAGAAACTACAGTTTGAACATCAGGGACCAAATCAGCAACCTCTTCAGGAGAAGTTGATGCAGGGACTTCTTCGTCGACTTCCATGGTACCTAAAAATAAAAATCAAAGGTTTAATTAAAAAAAGGAGCTTATACAGTAAAATCAGAACTCCATTTCTCTGTTATGTGTTACGACTTCTTACCATCATTGAAGAAAAATACAAAGGAAACAAAAAATTATACGTTCACTTGAAACAGTTCTAATGACATACGCCCAAGCATAAAAAAATCAACCTCAGCATTTAAAAATCTAGAATATGATTAAACAACTTCTGTAGGTTTTAATGGGTCTATTCCATCAGCCATTATAAAGATCATAAAAGTAGAAGAAAACTAATATCTTCAATCAAGTAAATTAACAAACAAGTGGTGTTCCGGATAACAGCCCGAGAATAACGCCACCTACGACTTATTTTCCAACGTTCTCTACTACCATTTCTTAATTCCCTCTTGTTGCGATATGTGAATCAGAACGAAAAGAGTGAAAAGATTAAGAAAAAAGCCCAAAAGTGTCCACAAATGAAACGGGAAACAAGTAGAAAAATGTTTATTCTTAAAGTGTTAACATTGGCAAGAAGAGACAAAGAGGACGTACCTCTTGCGGAGTCGAGGTGCTATCACCAAGAGAAGGTTAAGGGTAGTTTCTCCTGTGAAAAAAGCTCAAACCTTTCGAGGATTAAGCAACAGCTTCTGAATTCAGGATTCGTAAGGAATTTTTAAAAAAGAGATGCAGCATTTTTGGTTTAAAAAACAGGCCGACTCTTTTTTCTCTTCTACCGAGGGTAAGCCGCATGGGTTTCGCTTGTGCTATGTCCTGGAAATATGATCCAGCACGAAATTGGGATTTTTCTTTTTCTTTTTATTATTTGTTTTTCAATTTCATAGTATTTTTTAACAAAAAATTCGATATGTAGTCATTTTTGTATTTTTTTTTTTTACATTTCACTGATGTGATTGATTGAGTATTAAAAAAATTGATGCAGCCAATCACATCAATAAAATAAGTAGAATGTATGCAAAAGTGACTATATATAAGATAACTCTTTTTTTAATTACAAGCTTTATAATTGAGAATTTTCCATTTAAAGTCATAATAAATATATTCCATTCAAAAACTTGTTTCAAATACGAATTCCCATAAAAACAAACTCCTAATTTTCTTTTTCTTTTTCAAATTGGCATCTCTGTTCAAACGTACTTTTAAAATATTATTTTTTATGTATATTTTTTACAAATTAAATGCAGAAATAAAGATACCGTGTTATATTAATTTATAATTTTATTTTTCTAAAATTTATTTGTAATTGAAACATTTATCCTTTTTTTTATTCAAAGTGTTTCTTTATTAATTTAACTGTAACCCAAACGGTGTGTTTTCACTTTTCATTTTATGGTAACAAATGAGAGGTTGAGCTGTGGATCAATGTTTTGAATACCGTACCGGCTGACATATCGATCAAGGCACTGAAATGAAATATTTTGATACCGATACTGTTTCGAGATAGTCGATATATGAATAAATTATATATAAATTATATTTTAAAATAATAGTTTATACATGAATAAATATATATAAAAATTATAAATAGTCTAATATGAATTGGGGGTAAAAAAATGAACTTACAGTTTGAAGAAATGAAAAAAAAAGAAAAAAATAAAGGCCGAAATACCGGCTGGTATTTCAACCTGTACGAAACAGACACAATATCTATACCGGACCGGTGGCCGATACGGTACGGTATTAAAAACCATGCTGTGGATTCTAATTTTTATAGGTACCTCTCTCTTTGTAATAAGAAAAAAGAAAAAAAAAATTGCATCACGATATCTAAAGTCGATTGCAATTTGCAATAATTTAATTGTGGCTTGCAGTATTCTTAAGGGTTCTTTCATTGTTGTTGGAGTTGAAATGGTACCCAAATCAAACTGAATCACGTGCATTGTTGCAAAAATAAATCTATAAACTAACATAATTTGATGTGTTATGTTAAATTATAAAATTACTTTTATTGTAAAATAGATTCAATGTATCATATAAAATTATATCAATTTGTAAGTTTATTTTTGTGTGATCTCTGTGTCTACAGTATTTCTCTTCTATGAAATATTCACAACATTCTCAACATTAGGATAGTCATTCTCAATACACTCTCAAATATTCTCAACATTTTCATTACTTAACATTTTCAGAACTTCCATCAACTTCAAAATTCTCTCACCATCGAAGACAGTATCCTCAACACTAGCAATAGGATTCTTACATACACCGCAACGCATTTATGAGAACCAAGTTTATCGAACTAACATAGTAATAATGCATGTCCCAACGGCACGGGCCATGTTCAAAATGTGCAATATCTTCCCGAACAAACTACAAAATGCAGCTTAAACCCAGCATGGAGGACTTGACTGAGAATATATCACGCTATTACACGCTATCCTTCATGCAGATAACCAGGAATATAACAAACTCAACATCATATTATATTATATATACTCCAAAGCTTCACAAAATTAACTTCTCCCAACTTCATGGATTTCCAGCCCTGCTGAATCCGTAAGCAAAAGCTCAGCTTTGATTGCCTAGAGGCAGTTTTTTTTTTTTTCCTTCTTCTGAGTAGTCATTCATAAGCAAAATTTATCGTCCTCCTTCCCCTACCATTTTTCCACCCACGACCCATTTGATAGTCATTTCCATGAAACCTTGAAGTTTTATACCTTGACATGTACCGATCAGAGACTTCTTTCTTCTTGCTATTGTCATCCCACATTCCCCAATATCCACTGGCTCTTTCGCCATTCACATTATCTGACTCATTATAACTTTTTTCCCACTCGTTGCACTTATTTTTCAACTGATTCCATCCCATTGAATCATTCTGATTACTTCCCCATCCATTATCTTCCATGGCCTCGTTACTCTGACCATAATTATGTTCCCAAGGATTATAGTTGTTATCCACGACTTGGTTACAATCCCCATATCCGGGATGTTGAGCTAAGTCAGTGGCTTGTCTTAAGTCCTCTTCAGCTTCTCCCCATCCAGTGCAAGGAAATGACTGGTTCAAGAGCAGGGAATCACCAAGAACCACAGCCTTCTCATCTTCATCTTCATCTTCCTCGAAAGGAGCCTTGGGTTCCTGTTCCAAGTCCAAAAGCAATTTAGGATCTATGCTGGAGTTCCAATCTACTTCTTCAATATACATATCTGGGTCAGGCAATGATATGTCACAGGGAAGGCCATTAATCTCTGCCCAAAATCTGGATTTTGCATTGTGAAATGCCTCTTTACCAGCAGAGTCATTCCATTGAACCACATTTTCATAGAGGTACATACACTTCTTGGTTTCCAGGAGCTTTCCCCATGGAACCAAACCAATAAATGTGCAGAATTTCTTCTCCCATGGAGGCACAGACGACTGCCAAGTATCTGAAAGAAAGAGGAGCAAAAGGAAAGTTCAATAATGCATGCAAGGATACTCCATTAATTCATTAATTTCAAGTAAGAAAAAGAATCAGCAGTATGCAGCTCCTAGAAGATAATATCAGAGTTGACAAGAATAGAAAGAGATTTGACAAATACAGAAAAGATCTCCCCAAGTCATTGGAACCTTATAGTAAATCAACATATGCAGGGGGCCGACACCTTGAACCATGGTAAAGCATCCTGCATGTAAGTTCACCATTCACAGATTCCATGTTCACACCAGCATCATTTGCCAATTTTTGGAGCACTTTCCACATCATTGAATCACTTTTTTCAAAATTGACAGCCAATATACATATCAATACTTTTCTATCATCTTATGCTCCCCAAATGAGGCAACTCTTTGTGTGTGCGTGCAGGAGAGCAAGAAACTAGCAGAAAATGACTATACAAGGATTAGGTAAAATATTAGAAAAGGCAATGTGAGGAAACTCCTTTTGTACAACTTTTTTCCCCTTACAAATAACACCTTTAATACAATTAACAAAAACACTTCACGGATTCCATGTTCACCAGCATCATTTGCCATTTTTGGAGCACTTTTCCAGAATCACACTTATGTCAAAATCAACATGCAATGTGCATATCCATACTTGTTAATCTTAAATTCCGTATATGAGGCAACTCCTTTTATACAACCAGCATAACTAATAGATGCAATATCATGGTGAGCCACAAACTCAAACAAGGTACCGAGTAACCCATCCAAAATCTGAACATCCCTTCAACACATCTCGAATCAAGATTCATCACTAATAGATGCAACTTTTGTTATATACCAATTAGATTATAAAATACTTCAGTCGCATCTGAAATTGTGTTTATATAGATTATAAAATACTTCAGATCATAAAAAAATAAAGTCTCACAGCCAAAAACTTCAACAACACCCCCAACTTCAAGAAGGGAGCATCACGATACATGCGATGTAACAACACCTCCAACATCCAATATCCAATCTCCATAATCAAGAAGCAAACGAGACGAAAAGCTCACTGCTTAATGATCATAGAAACCGCCTTGATTATAAATCGTCCCAAATTCTGCAAGAAAGACGTTATATCATGACCCAAAACCTGACAACTACACATCTCTGACACACGGAGGCGGCAATTTAAGTTCTGAGAAGAAGAACAAGAAAACCCACTTTCTCGAAGCAAAATTCATTAGAGAAGAAACATTTATAAAGAAAACAAACAACTAATTTTTCCTCTAATATCCAGGAAAAAAACATATTGAATAATTATAAGAACCTACATAGGAAACATACCCACAGGTGGCTTCCAGTTCTGTGATCTTGTGCCCGGAGTTTCTTTATGATGAACTCCACCTTGCTGTTTTCTCCAACGACCCATACTTAAAACAGGTAAACCCCAAAGAGAAACACGCTCAAAAACCAAATAAAAGAACCAGAAAAGTGAAGCAAGAGAAAAAGAAAAAGAAAACAGAGTCAGAAACTGGGTCACGGAATCTGCAATTCTCAGATTTTGCAGGGAAAATAGCAGGTGGGTGGGTTTGTAGCTAAAACCGCAGGCGTGGTCTGATCGGGCAAGGAGTCGCAGACTTTAAGCAATTGAGGAATTCCCATAAAAGTGATGAGGGATGGCCGATGGGGAACCGTCCGAGGTTTATTGATACGTGTGATGCAAGCATATTAGTTCCAAGAAAAAATTATTCCTTTTTTTTTTTTTTTTGGCCTTTTCTTTTAAAAATGCTTATCCTTTGATTTCATCATTTCAAATTTCAATTACATCAATTAATTTCAAATATTCAAGTGATATTATCAATTATTTATTTAATTAGCAGAAGCAAAGGATCCTTTAGACAAATAACATTTAGAATAAAAATAAATATTTTCTTTTTAGACAAATCAAGATTATTGCATCTACTGCTTATCGCGTTAGAATTTTGACACTATGTTAAAATAAAAAAAAAAAAAAAAAAAAAAAAAAAATTGACACATTTGAATTATAGAAGAAGGCACGTCCCTTGTAATCTAAGAAATTCAATTTCGACAAACCTTGCAAATCTCGATTTGCTTTTTCAGATTTTCTAAGTTCAAACAAAAGCATAAAAGGTAGGACAAGACAACCAATTTTTTTAAGATGTCCTCTCCCGACGAATTAAAAACACTCCCGTGAGGGAGCGTTTAAGATAAAGGTCTTACAATAATGACATGAAAATGGTCAAAGCACGAGATAGTTCCCACTTTTTATTCGCAAAATACTAACAGACGTACACGCGGACACAAGCCCATCGCTAAGAATCGAAAGCTAGAAGTCCAAATCTAAAGCATTTATCAATTTTCATTAAAAAGAAAGAGCAATGCTACATATAGTCTTTAAATAGAGACTGCAATGTAAGTATAAGCAATTTTATTTTTAAAAATTTTTAAAATTATTAAAATATCTATCTTAAAATGATGTTTTTTTTTTAATAAAGGGTCTGCACGTGCTGTCCCCACTTATGGACTGCAAATAGAATTTTTCAAAAAGAAAAGAGAGAACATTTATCTAAACTAAAATGTAGAAAAATATAGATGGTATGTTAAGATGGTACAGTTAGAAATTATAAAAAAAAAAAAAAAATTGTATAATCACTAACATGTACAAGTGATATATACTTTTTTTTTAATAAAATATACAAATATGAATTTTCGTATGAAAAAAAATCTATATTTTAATTATTAGTCTTATTCTAATTAAAAAAATATTTAAATTACGAAACTTATATATTTTAAGACAATATCTAATATTATTTTAAAAAATATATTTCTAATAATATTAGAATGACTAATAAATTGATAATGCATTCTTGACTAGAGTTTCATCTTTTTATCTAATGGTAACCCTCACCTTTTCCCGTATTAGATTTTAAATCCTTGCATACTTACATTCATTACTCAACACGCAGCACATGTACACTTTGAGAGTGTTTGAATAATAAGATGTGATGGTATGATTTTAAATAAAAATTAAAAAAATTATAATGACAAAGACGAGATCAAAGGACTCTTGCTCTAACGAGACACTAATCAACTCTAGCTAATGTTCTATTTTTCACATCATCTGAGGCGTTATCTACCTAAAAACTAAAGCAATGGCTACAGGAGACAAATAATAGCATAACCTATGATATTTATTTTTTCGAAAAAAAAAAAATAAAGGTAGGGGAGAGTGTTTGGATGTGACTGGTTAATAGATTACTTACCAAACCCCTTAAAACGGCCCCGTAAGGTTCCTACCCCGTCGTTCCGTTCGCTGATACCCCCGTTGTGCAACCTTTATTTGTTATACGAGTACGAGAGGCTACGTACGACGACGTTGGTGAGGTTCCCAATTAAGTCCGTTGTAGATGATATTTTCCATCGCTCGCTTCTCTCTCTACTTCCAGTTCGTCTTCCTTACCTTGAAGGGATTCGACGATCACCGAGTGCTCGCCCTACCAAAGACGTCGGAAAATTACTCTCTTCAAATGCGCCCGGGCGCTCCATTCAAGATCGCTCTCTTCGCCGACCTGCATTTCGGGGAAGCCGAGTCCACCGACTGGGGACAGGGCCAGGACGTGAACTCTACAAGAGTCATGAATACTGTACTGGACGATGAAACTCCAGGTAAAATCTTGATCTTTTATCCATTCTACCGCCTCTGTAGAGTTCAAACAAATGGACGATTGAAAAACTCTGTTTCCGATGAGGTCTAAGACTCGAGTCATAAAACGAGCGACGCTTTTTTCTAGTTTCGGCTAGATTTATTTACAGTTGATCATATATAGCTGTGAGTAATGAATCTTACTGGCGGCCATGGAGTTCATGTTCTTGATCGACGCTAATATTCAGCCATAAGTCTGATTTAAAGTCTGGTTTCGGACGCACATTTGGTTGGGGCAACCGAACCGAAAACACATTCCCGACCCGAATAAGGGATGTTCCGATTGACCGCTTACCTTTTAATTACCATTTTATACAAAAATATTAGAGGGGCTTAGAGAAAATCATTCACCAATTTTAAGATGCAATGAACGAAGATTAAAGAAATAATGCTAATACTTGATCAAGAATGTGCCACGTGATACTTGATCAAGAATGTGCCACGTCTCCTACTAACCTGGTTACTTTTTCAAATCCCCTCCATCCTAACCATATATCTGCCACCCCTTCTCTCTCTCTCTCCCTCTCTTTCTTTTGGCTATTATCATTTTCTCCAAAACTATCTTTCTTTAAACAACCCTTGAAAAGGACGTTGAAGACTTGAAATTCTCTGCTTCGATCTGCTTGCTAACATAGCAAGACTCCTCGAATTGTTCTATTTTATGTTTGCATTTTTACATTTATTGATTTTCTTGTGTTCTCTCTACTGGAATTTTCTTGTGGTAGAGGAGTGCATATTTAGAATAGGAACGCCTGGTACTGAAGAAACATAATAGTTTTATCTGAGACTCTTTACGCAGGGACTGGACCAGTTTTCAATTACGGGTATTAACCGATCCTAATCGAAATATTTCGAAAGTAAAACGGAAGTGTTTTGCTTCCGATTATTTCATTTCGAGTTGGGTAATTTTGTACGGAAAAATTGAAATTTTCGAGTCGGCTCGGGTTGATGGTTTATGTACAGTCCTAAATTTGGTTAGGTTTGGATAGAAAATTGATAATAAAATATTATTAAAATTATATATTTTTAATGTTATTATTTTAAAATTTTTAAAAAATAAATTATTTTTTATATAAAAATTAAAATGATAAAATGAAATAATATTAATTAATAAATTTTCACAATTCGAGCTTTTCAATTCTTCGAGTACTTTGTAATCAGGCGGACAGTTTTATGATATCATCCATAAAATCAATATCAAGCCGACAACATTAAACTAATGGATTGAAATTAGTTTTAATAATATTTTAAGAGAATATGTTCTGTTTAAGATTTTTCCTTGAAATTAAGAGAATATGTTCTGTTTAAGATTCAATTCGAATTGACGAGAGACATAAAAAGTTAAAATGAACAAATCGAGGGGATTAAATGAAAGAGAAAAGATATTTATAATTATAAATTATATAATTATCTGTAATTATTTAAAAATAAAATATAAAATTTATATAAAAAAATAATTTTGTAATAATAATTTTATTTTTTTCAAAACATAAAATTCACACACTTTTTAATCATACGTAGAATAAGATTGATTCGTAGAAGGCACGAATCTGCCCTCAAGACGAGCACATGAAAACACGAATTATTGACCGTAATTGCAACCTAATTGGTACCCAAAAAAAAACCAAAGAATATACCCAAATCCTCACGTGTCATTTCAGCGTTCTTCCGGTTCCCACCCACATGCAATACCTAGCGCAATCGTCATCTGGTCGACATCTACAACCCATCCCTGCTCTTTTCTCTGCTCTCCGACTATGGAGTTCAGCTTCCCAACCCCACCCAAGTTCACGATCTTCCTCTTCGCCTGTTTCTCTCTCTGCTTCCACCTCATCATGGCCTTCGGATTCGAACACCAAGAAGTGCTTGCCCTACCGACGAGGCCGAATAATTACAAGCACCTCCAAATGCGGGCGGGGGAACCCTTCAAAATCGCTATCTTTGCTGACCTGCATTTTGGGGAGAACGCCTGGACGGACTGGGGCCCTCGCCAGGACGTCAACTCTGTAAAGGTCATGAATACTGTTCTGGACGATGAAAATCCTGGTAATTTTTTTTTATCATTTCTACTACCTCTGATCATGAGTTACGTAAAAAGTTGATCAATTATTTTGAAAAAATATAGAATAAATACTACCTATTCTTACGAAACTAATAAAAAGAGAAAGAGCGAAAGATAGAAAGAGATCTTGAATGTGAGAATTCTATATTGAAAACTTTGAAAAATATCCACATATATAGGAGTACAAATGAGATCTTGATCGTCAATTATGACGGTCAATTATGATGATTATGGATAGTCAAAATTGACGGCTACAGGCCGTCATAATTGACGGCTACGGATGGTCAATTATGACGGCTATGGGCGGTCTATTATGACGATTACGGGCCGTCATAATTGACGGTTACGGAATGTCAATTATGACGGCTAAAGGTGGTCATACAAGTCGGTTTATAACACTCCCCCTTTGAATGATCACATATAAAGAATATGCCTCGTTAAAACCTTGCCAAGGAAAAATCCAGTGGGAAAAAACTAATGACGAAGGAAAAAGAGTATAATATTTATGTATATCACCAAGTGCTTTAAAATTGCCTCATTAAAACCTTGTAAAGGAAAACCCAATGGGATAAAACCTTAGTGAAGGAAAAAGAGTACAATCAGCACAAATCTTCAAGACTTTACTCCCCCTGAAAAGTGCATGATAATAAGTCTTCAATTTTCTGCATTCCAATGTTCTGCACTATCTTCTTAAATGTTGCAGTTGGTAATGTTTTAGTGAATAAATCTGCCAAATTATCACTTGATCGTATCTGCTTAACATCAATTTCATATTTCTTCTCATGAATTGCAATGATCTATCTGTGTGAATCTGAAAGATAACCTACATCCGCATATCCAACTAATTATGGACTTGATCTATGTTGATAAAATAATTTCATATTAATCGTACCTCGAAGGTAACAAATGACATGTTTAATATCATTCCAATGTCTTCGAGTTGGTGCAGAACTATATCTTGTAAGTAAATTAACTGAAAATGCAATATCAGATCGAGTACAATTTTCAAGATACATCAGGGCTTTAATTGCACTGAGATAAGGTATTTCAAGACCAAGAATTTCTTCATCATCTTTACAAGGATGAAATGAGTCTTTATGGATATCAAATGATCGAACAACCATTGGAGTATTCAGGAGATGAGTTTTGTCCATATAAAAGTTCTTCAAGACTTTATAATGAAAGGTCTCTGGTTGATGCGTCTCAATATTGTGTACCAACTCTTTAAATGATGCAGTAGGTAATGTTTTGGTAAACAAATTCACCATATTGATTCAAGATCGTTTTAACATTAAATTCACTACTCTTCTGGAGTTCTTGTAAATAACATAGTTAGTGGAGAAGTCATCAAAATTAAGCCGACAACCTCCATATTCAACAAAAACGGTGGCCACCATTTTAGAGTAGACAAGCACCACATAATTTTACAGCTCTTCTGTAACTGTCAGGCACCGCAGGGCTATGATGCTATATCTCTTATCTCTTATAGAGAGATGCTTCACGAGGGACGTTGTGAAGCAATAGAGATGCTTTGTCCTTCATTTTACTCACCTAAAGATATTGCACTTATGATAAGAGTAGAGATTCATTTTTTCGGAAAGATTTATTCTGATGTCGTTTCAGAATTAAGATTTCTTAGTGCTCAATATTTTGCCTTTGGTATGACCATGTCTTGGAGGTTATTAGCTAAACTGAATGAAGTCAACCAACTCAATAATCAAATATCCTAATTGCGTTAGAAGCTCTCTACGAAGAGTTGTAAGAACAATAAACTGAAGGAGAAAAATAATGCGCTAAAATAGTATGCCCGTGATCTTCAGGATCATCAGTAATGGATATTTGAATAAGTCCAAATACTTAGAGAATAAGGACAAGCTGCATTTAATCTCACCACGGATATCTGAAAAAGTCCAACTTCTAAGAGTAGGGGTAAGCTGCTTTTAATTTCACGGCCTAGTAAATAACTATAGGATATCTGTATTTAGCGCATCCTCTATTAATATATATAATTTTGTCTTACTTTCATAATTTTCTCTATAAAAAAAATATTCAGTTCATCTTCATTCGTATCCCATCTTCTTCACTCTTCTGTAATTAGTCTACATTCTTACTCTGCAATGACCCAGCAATCTTCTCATGACCAATATATGAGGTATTCTACACCTTATTAACCAGTTGTTTCTGCTTTTACCGTAGGTGCTATAATGCAATACAATAATGATCTGACTGATAAGTCAGATATTGATGCTATCTACGAGCTTGTGAGTCTCGGTACCCGATACTCATCAACCATTGTCGCATTTTCTCAGCGACTACAATCCAAAACTTAAGATGTTGACAAACTCAATGAGAAAATTTATATCATTCAGCGACTTCTTCTAGAGTCCAACATGAAGATATGAGTAATAAATCAAGAGAATAGGAATTTAAAATCCTTATTTAATTCTTCTTTTTGATTGCCTACTCCTTTAGACAGAAATATCATGCAAATTTTTAAAGAGCAAGATCGTCTAAAGAAAGAGGCGAAGAGCCTCAAATTTTTGTAATTTTGTTTCGAGATAATAAAATAATATTTCACAAATATTCATATTGTATTTCTATCTTATGGTAGATGTTCTGTGTACTCTATTTTATTTCTCCTTTAATAATGCACATTTGTTACAAAACTATAATATGAATCTGAAATACTAATTGCATTTAAGAGATGATATTTCAGAATTAATAATTTTATTCATCTCCCCCTCGAAGCTGAAAATGTTTCTAATTTATATTTCAAATATGTGCAGTTTTCATGAGCTCTTCTGGAACCTTAATGACATTTAAATCATCTATATAAACTGTAATAAAATCTAATATAAATATTGAAAATATATGAAAAATAGCTTATTCCACATGTGTTTAGATTATTTTAGATCATATAAGGATTTTTAAAACTTGATAGAATAAGTATTTCAGGACTATATGCTTCATGCATTTCATATCTAGTGATCCTTATAAATATGCAGTTAATCATGCATATCCAAGCTCTCGGTAACTATTAAGCTAATAAAAACCTTAATATAATTTCATCAACTTCAAAAGCATATCAATATTATTTCTGCAAGAAACCGACTCGTGATTTATATATCACATTTTCATTTTCTTTATACAAATACCAACTGATATTCAACAAGCATCACCTCTTAGGTGTTTGGACTATGAGTCCATATGTATCACATTTTGCTAGTGATATCAATTCTGCAGGAATTGTTTCTTTCTATTTTGGCCAATATTTTTACGTCGGTATTCTTCGACGGTTCTTGGCTCACTTTCTTCATTACTTCTAGTAATATCAAGTGCCATCTTATATGAAAATACGTTGTCGACAACGGTTTTATTTCTATCAAGAATTTCTCCAATACTCATGAAATGTATCGAGATCTCGTTATTTTCAGGTACCTGTCCCTCTTCAAGGGAAGTCATTTTATGAAAATTCTTTTCAGGAGTATTATACTCTTTAGGAGTTTTTATTATGAGAGAATTTTATATAGAAAGTTTGGATGGATCTTATTGCTTGTTTTGTGGGTACGGCCTCTTCAGGAGCACCAATTTCTTTTCTTTGTGTTTTTCTCTTTCGAGATATTTTTATCTTGTTGCATCCATAAATTAATTATCATCTGAACTTCCAGTTCACCTATGATAATCAAGATAACATCGAATTATTTCATTTTATTTGCTTCTAGTAAATTTTTCTTTCCGCTTATGGTGGGAAGACTTTATAGTAAAAGAATCTTCTGGTTCTTTTATAGACGTCCATATAAAAATTATTCGACTTATCGTAATTTATTTCGGATGATCAAGATAATCATGAAAAGCATACAAATATTTTGAATCATATCATTTTTGATGCATCATAATATTTGATTCAATAGTTGTATAATATTATCTCAAAGAGAAAACTGATAGTTTTTCCAATATGATCTTTTGGCCCGAAATCATAAAAGTACTATAAATATATTCATCACCACGTCCAATCTCTTGGTTTCTTTGAAAAATGCATCATTCTCTTTTGAGAATGATATAAATCCAATATCATTCACTTCAGAGAATGATGTGGAACTAGTAGGACGTGACTAATAATTTCTTAACAAAATCTCATTATTTTGCTTAGCCATTAGAAGACCATATATAAATTTAGAATATATTGTGAACTTTTGCACTCGATATTGCTACTTCAGGAGCATATTCGAGGCATTTATTTTAAACATATATTCTTTCGTGAATTTTCTCTACACAATTTCAATATGCAACTTCAGGTGCATTAATCATAATGAGGTTTTGGTATACATATCACTCATTTAAACTATCTCACAGAATCAATAGATCCTTTATTATGAGATATTCAATAAAATTATTGATTTAGAGCAATCCTTTAGGGATGCTCAATTTCTATTCCAAGATGAATCTTATAATCAATAATTCATAACAAGTATAAAAAATAAATAGAACTTATATATAAACTATGTGAATAAATATAGAATTTTATCAAGTAATAATAAGGAATATAATCTTTAATACTCACCTTGGGGATTGCAAATAATATATTGAAAAATTTACTTGAATGAGAAGACTACTAGCTTCAGAATCAACAGAACCTTGTGTTGATAATGTGTTATGAAAATAATGAAAGAGAGAGAGCGAAAGACAAATAGAGAGAGAGAGATATTGAATGTGAGAATTCTATATTAAAAATCTTGAAAGATACCCATATATATAAGAGTACAAAGGAGGTCTTGGCCGTCAATTATGACGGCTAAGGACGGTCAATTATGATGACTACAGACAGTCAAAATTGACGGCTACGAGCCGTCATAATTGACGGCTACGGATGATCAATTATGACGGCTACGGGCGGTCTATTATGACGACTACGGACCGTCATAATTGACGGTTATGGGCGGTCAATTATGATGGCTAGTATGACGGCTAAAGGTGATCATACAAGTCAGTTTATAACACCTATTAATTAAAAAGAAAATTAATTTTGAAAATAGTTCACATTTTATTTTATTTTTAACAAGTACCATTTGATCACCCCTTCAACCAATTTTTTTTTTCTATTAATAATTATAATGTCGTGTTTTTATTAATTTACTTTCTAAAATTTACTTTTGCTTGCTCACAAGAGCAGACAGCAGTGTATCTTTTGGGTTAAGGGGGGAGGTTGTCTGGCATCACAATTCTGGGACAACTGAACTTAAAAAGTTGTTCATATGCGTCATAGTGCGGTGCCCATGCCAGAATTAGGGAGTAAAAATGGTTATATCGTTCCTTTCACAATTAGTCTATTCAACATTTCATTTCTAAGTAGTGGATGGAGAGAAGATAGAAAAAAAAGAAACGAAATTTCTTTTTAGGAAACTCGAGAGAAAATGGATAAAGTCATGTAGAAAAGAAAAAGAGAAAAAAGAAAAAACTTTTATATGTTATGTAAAATGGTCTCGAGAGAGAATAGAAAAATGTTATATGTTTTGAGTGCTTTTTGCTAGATAATTTTTTTGAGTTAAAAAATTTTTCAAGCTCAAAGTTTTAGTTTTTTAAGAAAAATTCAAATTTTTATAAGATTTTGGGACTAAAATTTTGATTTTAGGAGAAATCTAAATATATGGATTTTTAATTTTATAAATAATATGTTACTATAAATTTTTAATCAATCCCTGATTATTTTTCTGGGATCGATCCACTCTTACAACCAGGATATTCTGTAAAGATGATTAGCTCTTAAGAGGAGCACCCTTTGGAAGGATTTCAATATGTATTGTTACACCTCCTTATTTATGCTCCCACAACTCTTAGTATGGGTTAGCTCTTCAACATGTTGTTAGTGTCAAAGGAGCATCTTGTTCTTTCTAAGTTGGCTCGCTTTCCTGGTGTACCGCTTCGTGAGCCCGCAGGAGCAGAAAGGGTATCAAGGCATGCTGGTGTCCCTTAGACATAAAGGATTTTCATTTCCCATTTCTTACAACTTGCCTTTGGAATAGACTCTTGAATTTTGCCGAAAAAAATAAGAATCATCCAAAGGCATGAGAACTCTATGAATTTGTTATTGACCTTTCCAGTTAATGTATTTCTTTCTCTAAATGCTACATAAAGGAATCTTAATACACCGTCTTAATCGTCCATCTAACACTGTACTAGCATGCTGCCATCAGGTTATCACCTGTGGTAGATCTCAAGTTCATTCTGGTCGTGTTATTAATATTTTGATTCCTTCATTTTGTTTGTACGTTTGTTTCTTTTTTTCTTTTGGTTGGTTTAAAATTCTAACGAATTGATTGTAGAGCAGATTTTGTTATATACCTTGGAGATGTCATTACGGCAAATAATATACTAATTGCAAATGCCAGCTTGTACTGGGATCAGGCAATCTCTCCAACAAAATCCAGGGGTATTCCATGGGCCAGTGTGTTTGGAAACCATGACGATGCACTATTTGAATGGCCAATGGAATGGTTTTCAGCCCCTGGAATTCCTCGACTTATTTGCCCAGAAGCGAACTCAACACATTCAGGTTAGCATGAAGTTTGAAACATTGAGTAAATAAGATCGGCAACCAGTCATCACTAGTAACAGGAATCGAACCTTGGGTTGTCTGTGTTTCCTAGAATTATGGTTTGTTTTCATTGTTTCAGGCATCTGCCTCTCAGTGCTGGCCTATTCATTCAGACAATTATAAAGAATATGGAAAGTACAGAAGCAAATGAACTGTCATTAAACCCCCTTTAAGTTGGATATACACTTCACTTTTTAAGTTGTTTTATATAATCCATGATCATAGCTGCAAAACACTGTAGCTTTTCTAGTCTAAACAATTAATATAAAAAGTGATATCATGTTAATATGCAGCTATGTTGATATTATCTCATTGGAGATTTTACAAACTTTTTTGGGGGGTGGGGGGAGGGAATTAAAAGAATTTGATCTTATCTTGTCTCTAATGTGACCATAATATTTGGCAGGAGCAGAAGCATGTAGCTTCAGAGGCACACATCGTCTGGAGTTGATGAAACACGAGATTGACCATAATGCACTCTCTTTTTCCAAAAGTGGTCCTAAAGAACTTTGGCCTAGTGTATCAAACTATGTTCTCCAAGTCTCATCATCAGACGGTCCAAAGTCACCAGTGGTATACCTGTACTTTTTAGATTCTGGCGGTGGGTCTTACCCAGAAGTTATATCAACTGCCCAAGCAGATTGGTTCCGGCATAAATCTAAAGAGATCAACCCTGACTTAAGGTACGTGGAAGAATACAAACAAAGTTACAAGCACGACTCTCATTTGAACTTGCTTTAGTGCACCTTATTACCGTAGAACACAATATTTTGGAAAAAAGGTTTAAATATATAAATTATACATCATTGGTTTCCATAGAAAAGGAAACAAATCATAGAAAACGAGGAACCTTGGTGGAGATGTTTTGATTCAACAGAGAGTGAAAAGGAAAAAAAGGTTTATTGTGGCAAACAGTTGTAATTGATTATGCTTAGGTTCACCTATTAGATAGAGTATATTGTGATTTTCTTGATATGTTTTCTCCATTTTCTTGTCCATCGAATTAAGTATCATCTGACAGGGTGCCTGAGCTAATATTCTGGCACATTCCAAGTCGAGCATACAAGAAGGTTGCTCCACGGTTTGGGATACACCAGCCTTGCGTGGGCTTAATTAACAAGGAGGGTGTTGCTGCTCAAGAAGCTGAATTGGGAATCATGAAACTTCTTACTAAAAGGCCTTCTGTCAAGGTAAATTGGTTGTTTATGCGTAGATGGTAACGTAATCATTCATTTGAGTTGCACCTAAATCATCAAAACGTTTGACCAACTGAAGTTTGATAATTGTATTTATTTCTCAAAAGCATGAAAGAAGCATTAAAGAATATGTTAATGTCATGGGAAGAAGGTTTAATCCTGATCTTTGGCTTTGGACTGATGGACATAAACGGGTTCATGCCGAGTTGTTTCCCTTTTCATTGTGGCAGGCAATATTTGTTGGACACAACCATGGATTGGACTGGTGTTGCCCCAATGAGAAACTCTGGCTATGCTTTGCAAGACATACTGGTTATGGTGGCTATGGAGACTGGGCTAGAGGAGCTAGAATTCTAGAAATCACCCAGAAGCCCTTCTCGGTTAAATCTTGGATAAGGATGGAGGACAATGTAGTACACAGTAGAGTCGTCTTAAGTCCTTAAGTCCTATATTACCCTGTGTACAAATATACAAAGGAAGATAAGCCAATTTGTGTGTGTGTGTGTATATATGCATTTTAGAGTGATGTGACATTTTCAACTATTCAATTGTATCTTTAGTTAAAAATTAATCTTTTAAAGCCACATTATAACCCCTCATTTCTGTCATTATGAAATAAAAATTAAATATTGTTATTAGGTTAAAGTTTAAATCATTAAGTGAAAAATTAATCTTTTTATTAAATTACTATACAATTAAAATTAGAAGGTAATATATAATATATTTAATCAAGCTACTGATTTTCATAAAATTAGAAGTGTTCTTGTATTTCAAATGTCTCCTTTTTTCCCAACTTCAGAAGCTCTCTGAAGTGCATCTCTATGGTCTTGTTTCTCTCTGTAACAGGTGTCTTTCTGTGTAATCTTTATCATCTTAAAGACTTCATGCACCGACCATGGCCTATAGCATCATGGCCTATATCATCTTAAAGACTCCATACTTAGATATAAGATTAATAAAAGAAAAAAATATGAAAGAATACTAAATGAGCATTCTAGAAGTAAGCATCATAATAATACTCCAAATTTTCTAATGAATATCTAAATGAGGTGAAGCTATGCATTAATTTTGGGAAATGAGGGTGTGCGTGCAATCATAATGACAGTGAGGCTATATTACTATGAAATGCTTCTTTTCCCTTTTGATAATCCATAAGAGCCTCTTTGTTATGACAAGTTGGTATTCTGTTTTTACATAATCAAACCAAAGCATATGCAGTTTGATTTTTATATTGTGCATGCTCAGACAGTCATCTTGTTAAAAATTTCTGAGTAATGAAAAAAAGTTGCCCACCATCCCCAATTTCATTCATAAAAATTTTGCATGGTATAAACCATTTCATATTTAGATTGGAAAAGGTTTAATCTATAACTCATGATTGAATCCAATGGAGCAGAAATGCTTTTCCAATTCTCCTAGGCTTGCCAAATTGATCCTCTTCACAAAAATCACTCACTATAAACAGAATAACGACCATTTACATAGCTTGAGCAAAGTTTGAACAATTTTCTCGACATCAGTAGTTCTTTTGCTTACTAAAGTATCCCTTTTACTCTATCATAAAGGGAGAGAATTTTGCAGTCTACTCATGAGAATGGAGGGCTTGAAACGTTGCCCCATTGATAGCCTGCCATTATTGCCACTTGATAGAAAAACGCTTTCTACCAAAAGAAAGAGAGAAAGAGGAAGAACTCTTCTGCATGGGCAATTAACAACTCAAAAGGCACTTTATTCTATTCTCACAAGGACAGCTCATGGTCGCCCAATTTTGTTAGTCAAGTTCCTAGCCCCAAGTTCCTTAATTTTCACGTTAAATTTCTCTACATTAATAGCTCTGTGTCGGGACATTAAGCAGCTCAAAAGCCATTTTGCCCTCTAAGCTGGGCCACAATGGGAAGCTAAAGTTCCATTATCTTGGACAAGTCAAGAACTGTTCACATGGTTAATGATCGAAAAGAAGGGGACCAATGGTGCCATGACTTTGGATATCAGTGATTGTGCCATTATTTTTATCATGTCTTTAACCTAATCTACCTAAAAATTTGGTAAGCTTAACAGATTTTGACTTATTTTAAGAGCTGTTTGAGCTTTTAAAATGCGATCCAAAAAACATTACTTCCTAGTGCAGCATCGCAAAACCACCGCAGAATAACGGAGAATTCATACCAAATTCCTAATATGCTCACAACATCCTACAAACAGTGTTCCCTTTTCTTCTTCTTCTTCTTTTGATGTGGCTCAACAAGATGGGAGTGAACCCCAACCTGACCCCACCACCTTACCTATCCTCAAACATGTATTGAGGTCTTATTTCATTTTTTGTTCCTTTTTTTTCCTCCTTTATTCTTCTTTGGTTGGTTGGTTGGTTGGTTGGTGGGGAAGAAACTAACGAGGCCAATCCAGTAATTTGACATAAACGAACTGGTCAGGAGCAGGTTATGAAATCGACAGTTGAAACGAGAGAGGGAGGCAAAGGGGACCCTCACGAAGTTTACAGAATTTGCTCTTAAGTCACCATGCAGCAGTCATCACAATTCATAAAGTATCTGCATAAGCCTCTTCACACCTCACTCCAAAGAGTACTGGGTATGCTTTTCCCTGCACTGATCTTGCTTCCATTCTCACTTCCTGAGCACATATCATTTGGTCTAGAAAACAAGACCAAGCACAGGCTATAGGAAAACACCCTTTTGGGGTTATCTTCGATAACAATGTCAGTAGGATTTATGTACTATCAAGGCCGTGAAGTGGGTCAATTCTGAATTTAGATGCTTTGACATTTTCTTTCTTCGTTTAATTCATGTTCTTCTTTTAGGTAAATTCAATGGTGCTCTTCTGTGGCTGATACTTGATAGTGTAAAAGGTGAGACTCTCTGGGCTGCTCCGAAATCAAATTATTGTACTTGATATGTTTCCTATTATTGTTGTACTCCCTTTGTTTGATAAAACGCTGGCCTTTGTGATTCTTTTCCTTGGTTAGATTGAGTAATATATGTGCTTTTAAGGATACCAGTAAGTAATCGTTTTATCATGCATAATTGTCAACTGTGAGTCTCAGACAGAAACATTACTGGTATTAACATTTTCAATTTTGGCACTTCCAAATTTGGTCAGGCCAAAAATAGGTTTAATCGAATGGGCTTGGCAAACTGAAATAGTGTGATAAACAGAATTAATTATCTGCTGGTTTTGTTTTCCGCTGAGAAAAACTTCTATGGAGTAAAATGTAATACGGTTGTTTATGGGTTTTTTTTTTTTTTTTTTTTTCTCTCTCTCAAATGAAGGGTCAGTTGAAGTGCACATACTTCAATGGCCAAGACCAAGTGCTGGTTTGGTTGGGTAACCAGGTTCCTAACTTCTGAGGCAAGAACGAAACTTGAAAAGGTTGATTTGCACTCTTCTACTTTCAATAATTGGAAAGATGATTTCCAGTAAGCTTTTTGGTTATCTTCGTATTCCTGCACTTTTCAGAAATCGAAGAGGTGGAGATGGTTTTTTGGAAAGGTTAAACATAAGCAGTACCCTGCACTCTTAGCACCACAGAGAACACTTAGGGAAGCAACAGAAGAGCAGAGAAAGCATGCTTTGACTGTTGCCATAGCAACAGCAGCTGCAGCAGAGGTTGCAGTGGCTGCTGCTCGTGCAGCAGCCGAGGTTGTCCGGCTCACAGGCGCTTCTCAATCCTGCCAGCGCTTCATGAAGCAAGAAAGAAATTTGGCTGCCATTAAGATTCAAAGTGCTTACCGGGCACATCTTGTGAGCTTTTTCAAATCTTTGCTCCATCTTTCTCCATAACCAACTTTTGTCTCTAATTTATTTGGATATAGACTTATAGATCTTCTGCATTCCATTGGAACTTGGATGATATTGTTGTTGCTCTAGCTTCTAAAAAAGTATATTTCTTTTACCTTCAAATTAATCATGTTTATTTTTTAAAAAATCACTTCAACTGATATACTAAATAAGTTGGTAAACTCTAGGGAGAATTGGAAGTCATTCAACTGTAAAGATCTCCAAATACTTCAACGCGTTCAAATGCTTCGTAAAATATCGAGTCTTATATTGCGAATTCAAGCGCAATACCAATTTGAATACTCAAACAATCCAGACCGAGTAACATGGTTTTAGAGCTGCCCCATTAGTCCGCCTGCCATGCTCTATTCAAACACAGCAAAAAGACAATGGACCACTCATTGGAGAAGAAGGACATGCACATGCTCTTTGCTTCCCTTTATTTTTTGTGGGATTTGGAGAAAAAGATGCAGGATTATGAGAACGGTGGTTATCTTTTATTGGTTATATTGAACTAAAAGCGCTTCTCATGCCTGACTTGAATTTCAAATGGGAGTGAAACAGGCAAGGAAAGCATTGAGAGCATTGAAGGGACTGGTGAGACTTCAAGCCATAGCTCGTGGACGAGCTGTGAGATGCCAAACAGTCACATTGAAGTGTTCGCCACACAGTGCAAAAAGAAAGGCAGAGGTACAGGAAAAGAGCATCCCTTCTGCAGATGCAAGCCGCAGAGGTTGTTATAAGAAACAATTTGACAGGGCAAAAGATGAGCTTGGAGAAGAGGACACAAAGGTAATGAGATGATTCAAATATAAAATTAATGCCTTTTAAGGCGCTTTCAAAAGAAACCTTTAGTAAGAATGAGTACTGATAACCCTTAGTAAGAATGAGTACTGATAACCCAAGAAGAATCATAGAGACCCTTTTATGTCATTGTTAATGAAAGTATTTACCTAGAAAAAGGAAAAATGTACTACAACTAAGGGGATCCCAAGTAATATTTGTCTGTTTTTCTTGGTATGTATATAAGTTGCATGCAAGTGTTAGTAGATGTTTGTCTTTCAAACTTCAGAGAGAATTTCTTAACCCATAGGAGAGTACCATTTGTATAGGTGAATGATTGTGAAATAGACCTCCAATCAGTTTGCACGGTGAAGACCTAATGCCTATGGACTTCCTCACTTTGAAGTTTCTCCAGAATAATTCGGTTATTTGATGATACTGCAAATCAAATTTGTGCTGATTTTTATTGATTTTGCTGATCTGGTTTACTGAAGATTTGGTTATGGGCAGCTTGAATGCAGCAGTCAGAAAAGTTGGGACCGGAGCATGGTTTTGAAGGAAGACATGGATGCTATATGGTTAAGAAAGCAAGAGGCCATTACCAAAAGAGAGCGCATGAAGAAATATTCATTTTCACACAGGGTAATTATATCTGCTATGAAATTTCCTCTTATGCTTTGGTGGCTGATGACTAGAACCGAGTCATAGAAATCTGAATCCAATATGCAATTTACTACCACGTCATTACCAAATGTTGCTTGGTTCCTAGTTTCCTGTTTTACTGACAACTAAAAAGATAACAAAACCAGTGTCTGGCCTCTTCTCTCGTATCTAATTTTCTCATGACAATTATATGTTTCTTAGGAGATGAGAAATGCTCAAATGCTGGAGGAATCAGTGGACAACAAGAAATTGGGAAAGAGGAGCTTCCGGCTAGAACAACTGTTAGACAAAGAGCAGGCATGTAATATGGAAGGAGTCGGTGAAAGGAATGAGCGAAAACAAATTAAACCCAAAAATGAACGGAAGCAAGTTTCTCTAGGACTGGATTCACAGTGGTCATTCCCAAGGAGATCTTTCTGTCATGTGAAACAGAACTCAGCTGGTAATGACAGTTTGATGCCAAATTCTCCCATTTTTCGAACTTACATGAGTGCAACAGAATCTGCCAAGGCAAAACAAAGGTCGTTAAGCACACCAAAGCAACGGATTATAGGGTATTTGGATGGATGCTTTGATCACAACTTTGCAAACAAGAATGAGCAGTACGACTCGTTTTGGTCTTCTTTTAATACTGGTACCAATGACAGTAGAGGTGTTTCTCAGTAGGCATGCATCTTCCTGCAGCAGCATGGATCATCCTTGCTGAGCCTAAAAACAAGTTCAGTCCAATGGCTTTTTCAGAAAAAAAATAATGACAATGTCGCAATTATTACACAAACCCGTTTACGTTCTTAAGACAAATAATCATCTCAAAGTTTATTTCGACTTGGTTTTTGACAGGGATCGAGAGGAATTGAAGTACCTTCATGCCATATTCATCTCACAGCTACTAGCCTACTTTTATATATACATGCAGTTTATAGTGAACTATATACGAATCTTAGGGTACTGTAAAAAGAAACGAAAACCAGTTGAACTGAACTGGTCCGATGCGGTATCAGTTCTTAAAAAAGGAAACCGGTGCGGTGCCGAATTTTATATTTTGAAAACCGATGTAAACCGAACTAGAAAGGTATATATATTATAATTTTTTATATTGTATTATATATATTATATGTTAAATTGCTAATTAATATAACTTATAAATTTAATCTTCTAATATAAAACTAATATAACATAAAATTTTAATCTTAAACATAAACATTAATATTAAGTTATTAATACAAACTTACTTTATATATATATATATATCAATGATAAATATATCTTTGACATAATAAATTATAATATATATATATTTTTGTAAATATATTTTTACACATTCCATTATATATACTCATATAAAAAAGTCTATAATTTATATAGACTATAATTAAATTCAATACTATACTAGTATGTGTTAATTATTATAAAATAATGTATTTATACTATAATATAAATAGACTAATAGTTTAATATATATATATATATAAAGATTATATTATTACTAATATAGATAATCCGTAAAACTAGAAAAATCAGACTAGACAGGACCAAAACTAAAAATATCGGAAGTTTCAATTTCAGTTAAGTTGACTTGGATTTCACGTTCGAGGCCAAAAGAAAATTGAGGAAAGCGATTGATGAATGTTTGATCAAAGTCATCAAGATAGAAATTAAATAATACATCGGGGAGAAGGTGTGAATAGAAGTATTTGAGGGTTTCAGTGAAATGAGTTTAACTTTTTAAATTAAAATGTATGAAATAGGCTGAGATAAGTTTAACATTTTTATGGGAAGTTGAAAAGTAGTGAGTCTCATCAATAATTGGTTTGAGATGAGTTGATCAGATGAATTGAGTTTGGTTCAACCTGAGTCTTCCGTCTGAGTGTGGATTTTGTCTAGCCGAGTAATGCTACATATAGTCATGGAGCGTGTAAGCGCCGCGCAATCGCTTTGAAAAATAGTGGGATCTGTTATTAAAAAATTAATTTTTTTTTCATGCAGGTCTTATATTTACTTATCTTTTTCAAAAAAATTACACGAGGTTTGCATGCTCTACGATTGCAAATATCATTTATCACGCGCTAATTACTTTATTATCTCTTCTCTCCCACCTACCCACCATCTCTCTTAGATAAGGGTGAGCACGGTCCAATCCAGGTGATGGACCGAAATTTAAAATTAAGTGACTTATTAAATGAGAATTACATAATAAATTGTATAATTATTAATATATTATAGTACTATATATTATAATTATACATTAAAGAATATAATAATACATTGATTTAAATATATATAGTTATAGACTTAGTATCCACTATCGATGTCTACACATAATACATGAAGAGTCTTCTCTCTGTGGCGAGTCAGAGGTGAAGTTTAGGCAGGAAAGTCTGTTAAGAGAGAAACAACTGTGTGGAACGGAATATTCTAGGGTTTTGATGACGGAGAAGAGAGGTGATACGGAGGAGCTTGAGGATCTATGGGAGAGCTTAAGATTGACGGAGGAGGAGTGCTTGGAGATTGATCTAGGAGGTATGGATGTGAAGATGCGTGTGGAAGGCAGCAGAAGCTTGGTTGGGAAGGTGTGGGTTGATCGGCAGATCGGGAAGGACATTGTGGAGAAGACAATGGCAAGAGTGTGGAGGCTGAGTAAGCCTGCAAAATTCACAGATCTTAGGAGTAATACTTTCATAATTTCTTTCTCGACACATACGGATAAGGAGAGGGTCCTGGATGGCTGACCCTGGCTGTTCGATAATCAACTGTTCACCCTTAAGCTGTTTGATGGAATGGCTAAGCCGCAAGAGATGAAGTTTGATTCAGAGGTCTTCTGGATCCAGATGCTCAATCTCTCATTAGGGAATATGAATGAGGACTGTGGTAGGAAAATTGGAAACTCGGTGGGGAGGGTGGTGGATGTTGATGTCCCGGAGGATGGAATTGGATGGGGAAAATCACTCAGGGTTCGGATTGAAATTTCTCTTCAGCAAGCTGTAGCTCGTGGACGTACTATTAATGTGGAAGGCAACAAGGTATGGGTTAAATTTAAATATGAGAAGTTATCTCGGTTGTGTTTTGACTGTGGTTGGCTCATTCATGGGCCAAAAGGCTGTAGGAAAGGGAGTGTTATGAAAGAGGAGAGGTCCCAATTTGGGACCTTGTTACGTTCTGAGAGGGTGAGTGGAGGATGAGGAAGGAGAAAGCCTTTGAAGCAGGGGGAATGGAGTGGGAATCATGAGGGGAAAAAGAGGGATGAGAGCTCATGGAGTAGGAGGGAAGGGGGAAGGGAGATGGTGGAGGAGTCTGAGAGTAAAAAGAGGGAGGGGAAGGTGGGAGAGGGGAATGTAGGGAAGGGCACAGATAAGATGAGGAGTGAAGAGCAGGATAAGGTGGGGGAGGGGATTATTGATGAAGGGGAAAAGGGGGTAGTAGAGGGTGAGATCGACCATTTGGGTAAGGGAGAATTGGAGGGGGGGTGATTCAGTTGAGGGAGGATGAGCTTATTGGTACTAAGATCCAGAAAGAGCATGATAGTAAGGAACTAGTAGTGGGTGGTGGAAGTGTGGTGGTGGTGGGGAGGACATGGAAGAGGAGGGCTAGGGAGAGGGGCTCACTGTCAGCCTCTCAAGATTTGTTGAACTCTAAAAGAGGTAGGCAGGGTGATTTGGAAGTTGGGGTGGATATACAGAATGAACAGAAAAAAATAAAGAGAAATGAGGACTGTTTGGGGGAAGAACCAAGGCTTGTATTGGCGGTGGCTGTTGAACAGCCCCGCCAAGAGCCATGAAAATCTTAAGTTGGAACTGTACAGGGGTTGCCAACCCCTGTACAGTTCAAAACCTCTCCTTACTAGTGAAGGATAAGTTTCCAGATGTAGTTTTTTTAATGGAAACAAAGTTACCAGTTAGTAGAGCTATGATGATGCTTAGGAAGCTGGAGTTTGAAGGGATGGTTGGTGTGGATTCAAGGGGGTATAGTGGCGGACTATTGTTACTATGGAAAAAGAAAGAAATGATGGAGTTGGTTAACTTCTCCTAGAGACATATTAATGCATGGTTTATGGATGAAAGGAGTGGTCAGAAATGGCTACTAACAGGGTTCTATGGGCATCCTGAATCTAATAAAAGAAAGGGTTCTAGGGAGTTGTTGGCTTCTTTTGAGCCTGAGAGTAACCATGGTTGGTGTGTGGTGGGGGATTTTAACGAGATAGTGTGTCAAAGTGAGAAAATAGGGGGAAGATCTAGAAGAGAAGAACAAATGGATGATTTTAGGAGAATGTTGGAAACTTGCAGTTTAACTGATTTATGGTGGGTGGGAAATAAGTATACATGGTGTAAGGGGAGTGAAGATGGTTTAATCATAAGGGAGAGACTTGATAGAGCTGTGGCTAACTATTCATGGATTAGCTCTTTTTCAGTAGTAAAAGTGGAGGTTTTGGTGGCTGTGTGTTTAGATCATTCTCCTTTGCGGTTAAATTGTAGGGATGGAAATGAAAGTATGGGGTATCAAAGGGGAAGGAAGTTTAGGTATGATATTAGTTGGGACCTAATGGAGGGATGTAGAGAGTTGGTGCAAACAAAATGGGGGAAAGGAAGAAGGAGTGGAAAGCCTCAGGCTGTTATACAAGATTTGTTAGCAGGGTGTAGGGGAGCTCTAAGTTACTGGAGCAGGCATGTGGTTAAGGAGAGGGAGTTGCAGATAAAGGCAAAATCTGAACAACTGAAGGCCCTACAAGAAACTGAGGGTCCTTGGCCGTTTGATGAGATTAAAAAGAGAAGTAAGGAGCTGGAATTACTGCTTGAACAAGAAAACTTGAGGTGGAAGATGAGGGCAAAAAAGCACTGGTTAAGCCAAGGGGACAGAAACACTAGGTTTTTTCATTCTTGTGCAAGTCAGAGGAAGAAGAAGAATGCTATTGAAAAAATTCAAGATGTTGAAGGAAGATGGGTGGCGGGAAAGGAAAACTTAGTGTTGAACCTAAAATTTCAAGTTTTGTGTAATTATATATTTACACATGGATTTTGATGATAACAAATGAATTCAAAGAATAAATGAGTCTCAAGCTCAAGTTATCCACACAATCGAGTCAAGCATATCAAGAAATCAAGCATGAGCAAGAAGGGAACAACCTCACATTAAAGTCATAGAGTAATGTTGTAAATCTCTTAAAATTCGAAATTAGGATTAAGGCTCAAAATTAATATTTTATCATAAAGCATTAAAATATATTTTCCACATGTGCATGAATTTTTTTGAAAATTAAATTTGAATATTTTGAAAGATAATTGATTGTCATCTTTCACATGTGCATGGCATGATTAAAGGTTTGAACTTTGAAAATATTAAAGATGATTGATTGTCATCTTTTACATGTGCATGTTTTATTTGAATAATTTCAAAAGTGATTGATGCTTTTCTTGACTTATGCAAAAGGAAGATGTCTTTGTTTGAA
>QGSO01000762.1:0-90673 GCA_011037825.1 Carya cathayensis | reverse complement strand
AATGTGAAGCTCTCAAATGATCTATTTATAGGCATATGAGACTTCATATTCAAATTTAAAAAGATTCACATGTCAAAGACATCATCATTTGCTTTTCAAAAATTTCAAACCTAATCTTTTTACTTTTTGCATATGACAAAAGGAGCACACTTTACTTTTCAAAATTTTCAAACAAAGGCATCTTCCTTTTGCATAAGTCAAGAAAAGCATCAATCACTTTTGAAAATATTCAAATAAAACATGCACATGTGTTCATTTTGAGAGATATAGTTTGTACTTGTATTGTTCTTATTTCACTCATTGAGGAGTGTTTTCTGATATCCTACCCACTATCAATTCTTGTATCAGTAAAAGGGTGTGTACAACCCTTGTGCGTGTAGAAAGTGTTCTACACAGGGAATCGTTGAATCACCACGTGTAAGGTGATTGCAAGTGTAGAGGGTGCTCTACACGGATCCTTTGTAGCGGTGTTGTTCAAATGTGTAATAGATTTCTATCTCCACCTGAAGGAGATTGAATAGTGAATTCGGGGATCCTCAAGGGGTAGCTTGAGGTGAGGACGTAGGCAGTGGGGCTGAACCTCGTTAATATACTGAGTTTGCTTCTCTCTTACCCTTACTCTTTATATTTATTGCTGTTTCATATTTTGTTTATATTTTATATTGTATATTTGATTTATAATTGTTATTTTTTTAAATACAACTCAATTCACCCCCCCTCTTGTGTTAGTCGTCTGGGCAACACTTAGAATCAGCTTTTAGTAGCTATTTTGATGGGCTTTTTACGTCTGCAAATCCTGATGGGGGACAGATTGAAATGTGTATGCAGAATGTAGGGGTAAAAATTAGTGAAGAAAAGAGAAGGAAGATGGAGAGGGCTTTCATACAAGAGGAGATTGAATGTGCTTTAAAGCAAATGTCAGCACTAAAATCACCTGGCCCAGATGATTTTGGGGTTGATTTTTATAAGAATCATTGGGAGCTGGTAGAAAAGGAAACCTGTGAAGCTGTTTTGGATTTTTTAAATGAGGGAAGGTTATGCAAAAAGATGCACCATACCTTTATAGCTTTAATCCCAAAGGTAAATGATCCTCAATCAGTGAAGGACTTTAGACCAATAAGTCTTTGTAACGTGATCTACAAGCTGATTTCAAAGGTGTTGGCAAATAGAATTAAAGAGGCTTTGGATGGGTGTATCTCTCATAATCATAGTGCTTTTATTCCAGGGAGACTTATTTCGGATAACATAATGGTTGCCTATGAACTTCTACATTCTATGAAGACAAATCAGAGGGGTGAAGTGGGAAGTATGGCAGTAAAACTTGATATGGCAAAAGCCTATGATAGGGTTGAATGGTCTTACCTAAAGTCAATGTTGTTAAGGCTGGGCTTTGGGGTGAAGATCACAAGTTTGATTATGGAGTATGTGAATTCTGTCAGTTATTCTATGCTAGTCAACCTGGTAGAGTAATATACCCATCTAGAGGAATTAGACAAGGGGATCCTATGTCCCCTTATCTATTCCTTATCTGTGTTGAAGGTTTGAGTCAGCTGTTAAACAAGGCTGAAGGTGGAGGGAGGATCAAAGGGGTAACTGTGGCAAGAGGGGGAACAAAAATAAACCACCTCATGTTTGCTGATGTTTGTGTGGTTTTTTGTAGGGCCCAGATTGGAGAGTGGAGAATGATAGAGGGCATACTTAACCTTTATGAGTTAGCCTCGGGACAAACAATTAATAAGCAGAAAACTGCTATTTTTTTCAGCAAAAATACAAAGGGCCCAATGAAGAAAATGATAATCAGAGAGATTGGGGCTCTAGGATGCAACAACTATGAAAAATACTTAGGGCTCCCAGCAGTAGTGGGAAGAAGCAAGTACATGACCTTCCAATCTATTAAAGAAAGGGTCTGGCAGAAGATTCAGAATTGGAAGAACATTTACCTATCAAAAGCTGGGAAGGAGATTATGATCAAGGCAGTCTTACAGCCATTCCTACATATTCCATGAGTGTTTTCAGGTTACCTAAGAAATTATGTGAGGAGTTGGAGGCTCTAATGGCTAGGTACTGGTAGAGGCAAGGGAAAAGAGAGAATGGAATACATTGGTGGAAATGGGGGAGATTGGGGGCTTCAAAAATGGAGGGGGTTCTTGGGTTTCGAGATATGGAAAATTGTAATAGGGCCATGCTTGCTAAACAAGGATGAAGATTAATGAACATGAAGAATTCCTTAGTGGCAAGGATTTTTGATGAAAAATACCTGAAGGGAGCTGTTTTCACTGAGGCAAAGCTGGGACATATGTCATCTTATATTTGGAGGAGCTTATGGTCAGTAAAAGAAGTGGTTAAATGTGGGGAGAGGTGGAGGGTTGGAAATGGAGAAAAGATTAGAATTTGGGGGTTTAAATGGCTGCCAACTCCTACAACTTACTTAGTTCAATCTCCTGTCAGAGGTCTAAGTGCAAATGCTCGAGTGTGTGAACTAATTGATGCCGAGAAGAGGGAATGGAAGGGAGAATTGATAAAGGAAGTGTTTTGCCCTGAAGAAGATGATATAATTTGTACCATTCCCATTAGTAAAATTGGGGCAGAGGATAAACTATATTGGGGGCTGTCAAGAGATGGGAAGTTTTCTGTGAAATGTACCTACCATGCAGAAAATAAGAAGAGCATAGAAAAGTTGGGACAGTCCTCTACTGCAAATGATGAAGATATTTGTTGGAAGAAGTTATGGAAACTAAACATTCCAGGAGCATGGAAGCATATGGTTTGGAGGGCTTTAAATAATATCCTTCCAACTAGGGAAAATCTAAAGAGAAGAAAAATTGTTAAAGAGGCCATGTGTCCAATTTGTATGCAGCAAGAGGAGTCTGTTATCCATGTCTTATGGAACTGTCCAGCAGCTTCAAAAGTATGGACTGCAGAAAACAGCCCAGTGCAGAAATGGAACTTAGGTATAGAAGATTTTGAAGTTTTATGGAGGAGGTTCCTGAGTAACTTAGTAGTAGAAGAGGTTGAGAGGGTGGTTGCAATTCTGTATTCAATATGGAGCAGAAGGAACCTAGTGGTCTTTGAGGAAAAATTCTTAAGTCCAGCTAATGTAATCCAGAGAGCTTTAGTTGGCTTGAGTAATTTTCATGAAATGAATAAAAAAGAGGGTCACGAGAGGAGAGGAATTGGACTAGTTCAACAGAAGGCAAATTGGAGAACATCAAAGGAGAGCCAAGTTAAAGTTAATTTTGATGCTGCTTTAGACCAAAAAGCTCAAAGGATGAGAATTGGAGTGGTGATGAGGGACTTCAGGGGGGATGTTTTAGTTTCTTTGAGTGGGCATAAAACTGCTGTTGTTTCACCCTTTGTTGCTGAATACCATGCTTTATGGAGAGCTATAGAACTTTGTAAGGAATTGGGGGTCACAAGTGCTTGTTTTGAGGGGGATGCAAAGTTGTTGGTGGATGCAGTGAGGGCGAATACAGAGGATGCTTCATGGAAAGGGCAGCTGGTGGGGGATTTGAGGTCTGCCATAGGGGCCTGCTGTGGGTGGAGTTTACAGTTTATTCATAGAGAAGGAAATGCCGTTGCACATAGTTTAGCAAAGAAGGGATTACTTGTTGATAATGAATTAGTTTGGATGGAATGTGTTCCTTTTGACATTATACAGAAAGTTGTAACTGATAAAGCTTGTAACCAGTTGATCAAGGAATGAAATGATAACAGGAGGTATTCTTTAAAAAAAAAAGTTATAGACTTATTATCAATACTATAACTAATAACTATACTAGTAGTATTACTAATATACTATATGCTAGTGATAAATTGGTAATACTATATTAAATAATACTCTATGTAGTTATAGTAATTTAATACTAACTTATTAAGTTAATTATAATAATACTATTATAAATTTATACATATAGTATAACTCTTATAATATGTTAATATATTAATATATAGTAGTACTATATATTATAGTTATACATTAAAGAATATAATACTTATGTAATATTGTGATATATATAATTAATTTATACAATTATTTATATAAATTATATATATAAATTATATTTTTTATTTTATTTTTAATTTGGTCTGGTTAGAGATGAAAAATTCCTAGACCGCAGGCCCGACCGAATAAATTCGATCATCCCAAAATTAGACCGAGACCGGACAAGACCGATTGATCCGATCTAAAAATAACCGGTTTGGACCCGCTGAATCTCATCCCTAATAGTCTCAGATCTTGATTCGATGTCTCATTTCTTGTTTAGAACTATTTTGACTCAACTTTCGCAGGTGACCGATATCAAAATTAATTTAAATCGTATTACTAAACTAAAAGTTTCTTCCCCTTCTGTCATGTCTCATGATTTGCTTATATAAATTTCATGGTCCGGTTTCCAAGTTTACTGTTACGATCTTTATCTCACTATAAGAGAAGTGAGCTTTTATGACCAAAAGGATTATTTCCGACCAAAACCGTAGGAAATAGTCTTTTTGATCATTAAAATTTTAGTCACAAAAGCTCACTACTCTTGTAGGTCACAAAAGCTCACTACTCTTGTAGTGTCTTCTGTAATCATCAAGAATTATCCAATTAAGTTGGTGTTCATGACTTCTTAAAGAAGAATTTAATCCTTGGAAAGCTCTTAATTTCCAGAAGGGTATACTCATGTTGTGAATCATATAATTAATTTGCGAGTGGGAGGAAAAGTGATCCAAGTTCTTTATGGGGCTTGCTTTACTTATTCTACAATTCCTATTATTGTAGAATAAGTAAAGCTTCTGGGTTTTTGTAAGTAATTAGTATAGAAAGGAAAATATACTAATTTTATCATGAAGACGTACAACATTTATGGGTACAAACACAGAAACTCGAGTTCCTGACATTAGCTAGCTATATATAGTAGTAATACAACCCAAAGCTGTTCTTATAGTCATTCCGAAGGAAAAGTCCAGGTTTGACTTCTCTTATTCACATTCATATCATAATACATGAGTACTACTGCGTGGAAGAGTCTCGTCCTAGTCTTATAGTTTATTCGACTGATCTGACTACTTCCTAAACATGGTATTCTTAACTGAAATCAATTCTGTATTTAGGCGTTTTATTCGGTAAAAACAGCCCCCAATATTTCTCATAATCTGGAGTCTTCTGGTTCTCATCAAACATGGCAAACACGTAAGTTTCTATAGGGCTACCGGGCTTCTTTGGAGTTCCTCCCTTCACATGCTTAGCCAGGTTGGTGTTGTAAGTTCTTGCATTATCCAGGTTTGTCGCCTGCCCTCCACCGGACGGCCAACCGCTCTCGGAAACGACGATCCGCAAAGACCCCCCGCCGGCCCTTTCTAGTGCCCAATAGAAGGCATCCAAAATGGCATCGAAAAGGTTACGGTACCCGTACTGGCCGTCCTGCACGACAACTTGTGGAGAAGTGAAAAGAGCATACTCAAGACGAATGCTAGCAGTGTTGCCAATGTAACTGAAATATGGGTAGATGTTAACGAGTAATGGGGAGTTTTGGTTCACTAAGAAACGGATGATGGGACCAAGAAGTGCTTGGTATTCGGAATTGAAGGAGCCTCTTGATGGAGGGTAGGACTCTCCGAGAGCAGCTGCAAAAGTAGCAGTGGAAACCTTGATTTTGTTCCCTAGGCCAGCATTAGAAATTGCACTTTGAATGTTTTGCATGGCAGGGAGAAGATGCCGTGCATATGGACCGTTTGGCTTTATTTCATTACCAACCGCAATGTACTTGAAATTCACATTCCCATAATTTTGCACATTGTTTCGGACCCATGCATTTGCAGTGGCTTGATTTGAAGCAATGCCTGGAAGCTCTTCATCCGGGACACCCAGCATGAGTTCGATGTTGGTGCCTCTGAGGGCTTGTTGAGCAGCTTGGTTTTGGCCATATAGTCGCATTCTTCGGATGTTGTACTGTTTATAGAGCCCTACAACTTCTCCTGGGGGTGGTAAGTTGTTTCCAAGCATTCCATAACAAACACCAATCTGCGCAGCTGCGTTAGGTTGAAAAAACATGTTAAATTTTAATTATGTCCTCATCCCCAGATCATAAGGCCGATCATGTTGAAAATGAGATTTTGTTCATGTGAATGAGAAATATGGTATATATCGAATAGTATTAATTTGGTACATGAGTGACCAGACATTCCGCGCATGATAAGATGCATGCATGCATATTATATGGGACGTCGTACGTACGTTTGTCGATCGAGATCAGCATGAAATTCAACATGCAGGTTAATTTAGATCAGATATATAAATAGAAAAATTCTATTCATAAGCCTCATACATCAAACGTATACCACTCTTTTTGTTATTTTTTTAATTTTTTTCTCTTACCAAATATGTAGAATATGGATGATTAATAAAAGAATTCAATTATTTAAAGAAGAATAAAACTAAATAAAATTTAAAACAAATATTTAAAAAATAAAAAAAAATAAAAAATTGTGTGGTGTGTGAGGCTTATAATATAATGAGGTTTATATTATAAGATCAGTAATTACAGATAAGGTGGTCACCTAGCTAGTTGACAAAAGGTTAGGGGATCATTTTTCCCTCTTTTTCCTAATTGAGATCACAAATTCAAAACGGCTTGTAAGTCTTAGGAGGCTTTGCATGTTGGTACCTTAGTGGGGTTGTGGTAACGGTCTGCTCCACATGATCAGGTCAATATAAGTATAACTCAAACTGAATATATCTCAACAAGTCAGGCCTTTATGGTCACGTTTATAGAGAATTAAAAGCTATACTGGTTGCCCCTCCCCTAGGCGGGAGAATACTCTTTTTTTTAAAAAAAAATCTTTAAAAAAAACTACAATTTGATCTTATATTGAGGTTGTTATTCTACTAGCTAGTTTAGAGAGAGAAAGAGAGAGAGAGAGAGAGAGAGAGAGAGAGAGAGAGAGAGAGAGAGAGAGAGAGACCTGTAATGTCCAGGCCAGCCATTAGCATCCCAAAGAGTAGTAGCATTATGGACACCATGGAAGGGCATTTCCTGATTGAATGAGATGTAGCCATATATGGAGGAAATCTTTGAGGAGAAAGGAAAAGTAAAGGAGCTGGCGAGGAAGGAAAGCAATTACTATGCTTCGAAACGCTACTTAGCTCATGCCCTTTTATAGAGAATAGATCAGGGATGGGCATATGGCTCTATATGCTGAAGATTAGAGTACTGTAACTGGTCAAGCACTTCATGGAACCCAATTTGCACTCCATGGACCATTGGAAGGAAGACTAAGCGAGGTAGGCTAGGAAGGAGTTTTTAGCAACGCACTAAAACGCAAAAAATAAAATAAAAAAATAAAAAGGATTAGAGTGAATGAGACTTTGCAGCGAACTTATTTTGTCGCAAAAAAGCTCGTAATTTGGCAGTACCATTCCTCCAAAATTTTAGCCCGCCAATCACTCTGCGGAAATTAATTAAGCCATCAACACGCGTTTATATATATACATATATATCTATATAGCCTACGGGACAGCGGTGGCAAATCATGTTTTGAAGTCGTGTTAACGTATCAATCCGTTTTAATACGAATTTATTAATATTAAATTTAAATTTATTAATTAATTTTATATAATATTTATATTAAGTTTATAAGTCGTGTCATATATTGTATATCACTAGAAAGGGTACATCTATTATATACCAAGTCAATATTGAAGGCCTCAACTCTTTATATATTTAGTCTCAATAATATTTATTGTTTGTTTAATGCTATTCAAAATATTTATAATTAATGTAACAGGGAGACAATATTAGCCGGTCTATCACTCTACGGAAATTAATCAAGCCACCAAAGACGAACGTCAACACACGCAACATATATATATATATATATATATAAACAATATATATGGCATACAGGCTGGCTGGCATTAAATTTAATTTTTTTTTTTTTTGAAAGCATTAAATTTAATATTATAGCATGCAGAAGTTTTTGTTTGAACATAAAACGAATTAAGATGGGTTAATTATTTTTATATAAACTAATTTTTTTAAAATTTTTATATAAAAAATAAAAAATAATTTAATTTTTAAAAATTTTTAAAATTAAAATTATATTCTAATAATATATTTATATATATAGAGATCTTTCTGGGTCAAGCGATCATGTATTTATTAATCAACAAACGATATTAGAGTCCTAGACCATATATGAATATTTCAAATATTCGTAAATGCGCAATTAATATTGCATTTACGCCTAACATAAGAAACTCTCTTTTTTCTTCTTATCCTTGGACTAATTGATCATTTTCTTCAATTCATGGAGATAAGCATGTATATATGTAGAATCATGTATTGGTTGATCATAGCCTAGGAGTCTTGATACATAGTAATGGAAACCAATCCAAAATATTCTGAGTGCTACGTCCATTATATAAATATGGAATATTGCTAGAGATCATAGATCAAGCACCCAATTTAAGGTCCATTTTCGTAATCATTAAATTTCAATTGGATCCAATATATATGCTTCAAGGCAGGCATGGCATGCTTCTTTTAATTAAGCGCATGCATGTCCAGATCTATAGACTAGTGCCAGTACTGATCATCCATCATCCACCTTGCGATCAATATCATATATAGTGCTATGTGGAAAATTGTGATCAAAGTTGTTTGCAGCGGATATTTGCAATAGTAATATTACGGTATATATCTAATAATATTATGTTATAATAAATGGCTGTCTAATTGTAAATAGTAACTGTTTTTATTTTTTTTATTAAGTCTTATTTTACCAAAAGACTCTTGACCATTTGACGTCATGTAGCTCTCTTGTAGAATTTAATGAATAATTATTTTGCTATTATTACATATATACCCCTTAGTGTTTAAGACATGGCTGAATTGTTTCTCGACTAATGGTTTACGTGGGCTTGATTTCTTAGATGAAGTTTTTACAAAATTAATAAGTTATTTTATGTTGAAATCGAAGTACTCACGTGAGCTTTATTTTTATTAGACTTGTTTTAAGTTAGTTTTATTCTATTGTAGGCCTTGTCCTCAGCCTTAATATTTGTATTTGCATAAATAATAGTTTTATTTAAGTTATATTATTAACTATTATTCTACTACAACTAAATTCAATAATAATGATAATAAGAAATTAAAAATTGTTTGAATGGATTAGTCTATTTTGTTAAAAGAGATCTTTATAGTATACTTTAATGGAATTTGATATACCTATTTACTATATTGTTAATTAAAAATGAAAATATATTATTTTCTTAAAAATAATCATTTTACCCAATTAGACAGACGTATTTTGCACGTTGATCATATCGTAGTGTATATATATATATATATATATATGCATGTATGTTTGAACTATTTCTCTTAAATTTGTCATCGAATCATACCGTTTCTCTTAAAGACTATATGAGATGAAAATTTTCCATCCTCATTTTGTTCCAAATTAAAAGTTTATACCAAAAATATATATATTATTTCTTTGGGGGCGAAATTGTGCTCTAGCTAGACACATGATGGGAAAGGATCTGAACTTTTGGGACAAGAACATGTGAATTTCACATTAATATTTAACGCCAAGTACGTTCGTCCAAGCTGTCACAAGCAATATTATTGAATACCGTAGGGTACGACGTTGCACAAGACATTGTACGTATCTGTTTCTTTCTTAATTGCAAAAAAATATTCAAGGCAGATCGATCATTGTAAACTCGGATATATCTTACTCATATGATTCTAAACAGCAATATTTCATGCATATAATATAGTATGGGATTACAAGCAGAGTGTAATTTATTGTCATATTGTGCACCACAGTTGCACTTATTCCATATATATATATATGATCGATGATCTAATACCATTCTTAACCAAAATTAACTGGGAACTTGGGCTGTTTATTGGGAAGAAAGAGCCCCCAGTGTTTCTCAAACGCTGGTTCTTTCTGATTCTCATCAAACATGGCAAACAAATAAGTTTCTATCGGCTTTCCAGGTCTCTTTGGAGTGCCTTCGCCCTTCACATGCTGAACCAAATTCGTGATGTAAGTTTTTTCATTTTCAAGCGATGTGGCTACCCCACCGTCTGAAGGCCAACCCGACTCCGATACAACGACCTCCAATGACCCCCCGCCGGCCTTCTCCAATGCCGAATAAACAGCATCTAGTATGGCATCGAAAAGATTACGATAACTGAGCGGAGGGGTCGCTCACTACAACTGAAGGAGCCGTGAAAAGGGCATAGTCCAGATGAACATTTCGGGGGTCATCAATGTGACTAAAATATGGATATAAGTTAACGAGTAATGGAGACCGGTTGTTCACTAGGAAACTGATGATAGGATCAAGAAGTGGCCTGTATTCGGGCTTGAAAGAGCCTCTTGATGGGGGGTAGGACTCTCCAAGTACTCCATTGTCAACGGCAGTGGAAACTTTGATCTGGTTTGCGAGGCCAGCTGCAGAAACTGCGTTTTGAATGTTTCGCATGGCTGGGACAAGGAACTGTGCATGTCGATCCGAAGGCTTTACTTCGTTTCCAACTGCAATATACTTGAACCTGACATTACCGAAGTTTTTCACGTTGTTTTGAACCCAAGCGTCTGCATTGGCTTGGCTTGAAGCGATGTTTTCAATGTTGTCGTTCGGAAGGCCGAGCATGAGCTCAATGTCGGAGCCTCCGAGGGCTCGAAGAATAGCCTGGTTTGGATCATAGATTCTCATTCTTCGGATGTTGTTTTGTTTACTGAGGGCTATAACTTCTGTCGGCTGTGGTAGATGATCACCAAGTGTTCCATAACAAACACCAACTTGCGCACCTGCATGCGTCAATTAAACAACAAATGACCAATGGTTTTACTACATATACATAAAAATGCCAATGCATGCTTTGCCCCCACTTCTTTTAGCACAAACTTTGTGCAGCTTGATCTCCTATATGTAAAGCCTATACGGCATATGGTTTAGTTCCAATTGAAATATGCGCTCAATTACCTCCTTAATTGTCATCGAATTACTCGTAAAAAATGAACATGAAAAAAAGAAGTTCTGCTGGTAGTAACACATGATCGAGCTCTGTCCTTAACTTGGCTGATCAATTAATATCCTAAAACATGAAACTAGTGCACATTCTACTGATCTATATATAGGAAAAAGACCCAGTGCCGTGCAGAACGGTAACTGGTTTTTGGGTGTACAGTAGAAAAGGTCCTCGTCTCATCCTGCATAGAGTTGTGAGAGGACAGATCATGATCTTACACTACATTGGGCGAAGTACAGTGTTCCTAACGAGCTATATCCTGAACCTTGGTCAGGCCAGTACTGAGCATTCGAATTGGGGCGGGCTGTGACGGGTCTTTTGGTTTGAATTATATGTAAGAAATTAAAGAGAGCGAGATAGAAATTAAAAGAAGATCTAGACCTGTTGTGCCTAGAGTAGCCATTAGCAGTCCAAGAACGAGCATTGTGGAAATTATGGAAGGGCTTTTCCTGGCCGAATCGGACTTGGCCATTAAGGAAAATATAGAAGAAAAGGGAAGAATAAACAAAGAAGGGTAGCAACTATAGAAGCATTTTATAGAAGGGGGCCGGGGAGGGGGCCGGGTGTAAAGGCTTGTGTTTGTTTCTGAGTACGTATTGAGTGATCCTCAGAACTACACGTTAATTTTCAACAGGCCAATCTCACTTTATGGAAACGTTGGTTGCTCAGAAAGTTATCCATTCAATGCACCAAATTGCATCATTGAAGCGGGCACATCTAGTTGCTCGTCATGTGGTGGAACTACCATTTTTTTCTCGTTGAATAGTCTTCGGTTTTTCCGTGTTTCTTTGTGATGAAAGGTACATTTTCTCCAAATAACCAAGTTCATTACTTGCCTCTCTTCGAGGGTAATGAGCTCATCATCGCTGAAACTCGATCGGGCTTCAGATCCATACAACGTTTGGACAATACTTACAATAACTCTATCTTGTTCCAACTTAACCTGTACTTTCCCGGATTTTTATGCTGTTTTATGAACCATTAATGTAGCTAGCCACACGATCACTCCATTACAAAGCGGTGGCAATTTGCAATCATGAAAACAATTTCCGAATGATCATTTGTACCTTTGGCTTATAATTGATTAATGCGTTTCGAAATCGAGTAGATCGAACGCATACATCACACACATGCAGTACTGGACGACACAGCGAAAGTAAATGATGTTTAGATAAGAAATGGAGGGGTACAAATGCTTGACAAAATGCCATGTGGAAAATTCAAAGATCCAACTGATTTTGTCATACTAGTGGACTCGGGTGTGCACTAGGTCTGCCTGCAGACCTGGCAGGAGCCTTCGATCAATAGGCGACAAGCGCAAATCATGCTGCATGCATGTGATTCAGAGAAGAGAAAGGCGGGCTAAAATCAAGCTCGTTTACGGACTGGGAACAGCCTGCTAGAAGATGGGACGAGGAGAACGGAAGATGCCAAAGAGGAGGTGGGGTGCTTTGATTTGATTGACAGAAACATTTGTTTTCAAATTCATTCAAACGCTACCAGTAGAAAATATCACTCTTCTTCGAAAGTCTGGTAACTCTGATCAAACTAGTTCTCACCACTCTTTGCAGACCAGTGCCATTGGAACACTGTTTCCCAGATGAATTACACGAGGAAACAGAGGTTAAACATTGGATTAGATATACACGATTCCAAATATTTACGAATGATGTTTTTATTGTTCTTTGCTTGTACAATAACTTTACAAGATTTTGTAACTAATAAAAATCACAAAAAGATTAACAAGTTAGAGAGTCAAACGCGAATTAACCCACATCAGAGTTTACTCAGAAGGCAAGCAAAAGAAATCCCACTCCCCCGGCTGTCTTCTGAAGTAACAGAAGGTGTCTGCCGATTATGTCAACTTCAGATGTTGGTGTCCCTGTACGCTCATGAATTCAAATCAAGTGCATCCCTTTTACCTTAACACTTGTAATCTCAAAGTCCAGACACCCTTCAGGTCTCTCCGTGTCTCGGAAGGTGGCTGGCTCCTTTGACGTCCAGGCTTTTACTATATTTGAGTACTACTCATCCACGGAGGACCTAAAATGTTTCTCTCTTTCTTTCAAACAACTCTCTTCGTAAGATCACAACTATCTTATCGAGGATTCCATTGTTTTCAGCCAAATACTGTTCAGCTTGATGTTTATCACTGAAAAATTCTCCCTTTATGAGGTATTTGCTTCCTTCTTTAATGATGATTCCATGTTCACAAGCCAAGTCCAAGACCTCAGACTCACAGCAAAAGCCTCTACCAAATTGTATTCCCAGTTCAGCCATTTTCATCGAAGGTGCCAGGTTATTTTTCACAACTTGTACGCAAACCCCAAGACCAGTTACCTAAAAAGTAAGATATTTTCGAGGAAAAAATTATTTAAATAATACAATACAACCTCAAACGGCTGGAGAGGAAACAGGTCTACGAGACAATAATAGAAACATGAAATGGAAAAAATCTCAAAAAAGTAAAAAGAACATAAAAGATGAGATTGACCTTATCCTCCGTCTTGAGCAATGCTTTTCTTATCATCTTCAGTCGTACAGATGCATAGAATTTCAATGCATTTCCACCACATGTGACCTCATCCAGTCGTCCAAAACCTTGCCCTGATCTCGGACTTAACCGAACCTGAACATACAAGATAATAACGAAAGGAAAGTGGCATCACTCCTTGCCATAACTGGAAAGATACATGTTATAACATATAAAAAGAAATGTTAAAAATGACTTAGCATACCAACAACCACCTGATTAAGAAAAACAATAAGAGTTCGAGATTGGCTTAATGAGTAATGAATTTTTCTAAGTGCTTGAGTCATTATTCTCGATTGTTCATCTTTGAAGGTGCCGCCTATCGTTTGATCAAGCTCACATTGGGGGATAAGGGCAGCTACCTGAAAGGCAAAACATGCAGAACAGTATATAGGTTAACAGGATGAAATAGAAAGTTGTAATGATATAGGCTCCAATAACAGAGTAACAGAGGATATTGCCACCTGGAGCAGTTAACTTGTTTTCCTAAAGCAACAAAAAGGTAATAATAAGTACAACAATGGGTAGAAATTCTCATTCATAACGAGAATGACTTCTACTGAAAAGAGAATTGGTTTAAGGACAGTGAAAGTACTCAAAGTTGAACTCCCCCCTTTCCCCCAAAACCCAAATTGTCCCCAGGAAAAAATCATAAAATCCCCCTCCCCTCAGCCCGTATCGCAAGCCCACAGGGGATCTATGGGGAGTGAATCAGAGAGCCCGACCAAAGCCCAGCGACCCTCCTCTAAAAGGAATCAGTGGGCCTCTGATTCAAGAACACTCGGCCCATAAGGAAAGCCCGCCCAAGAAGCAACCCATAGGTGGGAAAAGTAGACGATAAAGGTCAGATGGGACTCACCGCCCTGACACTCCCCATTGACACCCAACCCTCGAGAACCTGCGCAGGCAGGTAGACGAGAGATACATGGAACCTTCGATCTCCTAACAACAGGCATGGAAGGGGTTGACAAGGAGCGTCCGCAGGGTAAAGTGAGTCAGGGAGATACATCGCATTAATGGCACTACTCCCAAACTCTACACCGCATTAATAACACTGCTCCAGGAGCCACATCGTATTAAAGGATTCTAACTAAGTGAACAGTTGAAGTGACATGAATCCCCTAAGACGAGGTATGGACTGTTCCCACCCAAAAACCTAGTATAAAAGCTGACCTTCAAGTACAAAGAACTCTCTCTGATTCCTCTAAGCTCTTGCACAAACTACAAAAGAGATATTGATTTAAGCATCCGAGACTACCCAGCCTTCACCAAGGCCCCCAACTCTCTGTGTTTTCTTTAGTGTGCAAGTGAAAGACTCAAGACCCAATCCAACCCAAAGGTGTACGAAACACAATGCTAACACAATCGATACACCACAATCATGTGAAATAATTAATCGCTTACACTATCAACCACGATTACATCTACAGCTCCACTTTTGGTCAGTGTGTTGACTACACCTAACAAATTTTCAGCAGAACTAGGACTTGAAATAAGAAGATTCTCTGTGTTTACACCCATTGCTTCTGCAAGAGAAGGGTCCATTGCATTCTCAGCATCAAGATATGCACAACATCCTGCCAAAAGACAATTTAGTGAGGCAATGAAGACCACAGACTGAAAAAAAGAAGGATAGAACAATAACAACTACTAATAAATGTTACCAATGTAAATCACCAATCAGCGAAGCATGGAAGATGTTAAGATATAATTTATTTATTTTTTATGATGGGGGAACCACCCCATGATAGAGCCCTTGGGACTCACCCAAGATGTTAAGATAAAATGAAAACAGTAATTAAACTTCCTTCAAGAGGGGAAGGAGTGTCATCAATTATCTTAAAAAAGGTGATTTAATGCCACCACAAGTGAAGAAAAAATCGTAAAACACATAAAATGTTTGGAAGAAATTTCTGAAGAAATTTGTAATAATCGGTTAGTCATTTAACTCCTTTTAGCACATCAGTTATTGAATTCTCTGAATTATCGTGTGGAAAGAGAAATGGGAGAGAAACATGCATCAAGTCCAACACACCTTCATAAAATGATAATAACTAAGATAGACATGAGAATCATGCAGAAATATCTATAAAAAAACTTTGGTTAATGTGATAACTGTATAAAAGAACATCAGGTCCAACACCCCTTGATAAAGTGCTAATAACTAAAATACACAAGAAAATTTTGCAGAAAGATCTATAAATAGCTTTTTTTTTATAGGTATATAAGAACAATCAAGGGTTTCCAGGATCTATGTTAATTGAATGATCTGGATTTCAAAGTAGTGGGAAAAGAAGTTTCTGATTTCCTTACAAACCAAAACCAATTCAAGTCATGCCGAAAACACTTCCAATCACAGAGTACAAGAGGACAAAATTAGTATGCACCTCCAAACTTTTGAGCTTCCTTGATGATGTGAAGGGCGAGTGTAGTTTTTCCAGATGCCTCTTGCCCATAAATTTCAACAATTCTTCCCTGCAGTGAGGAGCGTAAATCTCTCAGGACAGCTATAATGACACCATTTTTTTTTTTTTTTGCAGCTAAACCCAAAATCCAACATTTTTATTTTTGCAGCGTAAAACAGAAACTCTTTAGACTCATACCGATGGTCTGGGCAGAAGAAACCAAAATCCTTCAAATCACATATCATTAACTTGCATTCTTGAAGAACCGGTTAGTATATTTAAGTGTTGATTAGGCAACACATCCAAAAGCTCATAAGCTGGTACTCTTATTGTTTTAAACTAATGTTTTGCTTCCTCTTTTTTTTGGGGGGGGGGGGCGCGCGCGAAATGCACTCTTTGATTGAAAGGCAGCATAGACTCATACTGATGGTCTGGGCAGAAGAAAGTTCAATTTAGCCAACTAACCTGCCTATCTGTGTCAAACAAAATCAAAAACATAATATTTTCCAAACATCTCTAATGGTGTCATCAGCCGGGAATTTGCCTCTGGCTCTCACATATACCACTCAATACACTTGTATGTGAGTTGTGGATAAATGCATATTTGCATACCATATATGTGGCAAGAGGAAAGTTTTTCTCTGTCGAATGATCACCTTTGGTAATCCTCCAATCCCGAGAGCCATATCAAGCTTTAATGAGCCAGTAGGTATCACAGGTGCACGTCGTGACCTGAAAAACCGCTGCAATGACAACATAGATTCTCTACCAAAATCACCAGCAAGTTGTGAGAGAGCCAAGCGCAATGCAGTATCTTTTTCCTTCGCTTTGACATCATCATAGAGTTCATCACATTCAAAATCTGAGACTTCAGCTGACAATATGTAAAACATTAAAATTTTCAAATGAGAACAATTCAATCATTCAATACCGAATAAGTGCACATACAACTAGGAAATTTAATAAGTTGATGTAAATGCCATCACGTTTGCCTGAAAAAAAGACAAAAATATATGCAGATTTGTCTTTAAACCCTGTACATTGACCTATTCAAGGACATTTGTCCTCAACACCATTTCCAGATCTAATGAGTTAAACCAGAATTAGCTAGCTCAGCAATATATGAGAAACTGTGAAAGAGACTAAAATTTTGGAACTCTATGCAAGGAAAAAGATGAGAATGCACTAAAAGCGTGTTTGCAATAGCAGGCCATCTGTCAATCTAAATTATTTGATACCAATCATTTGATGATCATTCAAACAGACATACCTTAACATTTGGAATGACGGACTATGAGAACAGACAAAATAAGAGGATGTGTTTAAGATGGTATGGCCAATGGCCATATGTAACAGAGGTCTGTGAATGCAATGGAGCAAGAGTGGCTATATAATGTGCAGGGAGCAAAAAATGAAAAAACAAAAAGAATAAAAGAAGATGGTTTTTTTTTTTTTCCCTTGGGGGGGGGGGGTGGTGGTAGAAATTATAGGCAGAGACATGATTATTAAGAGAGAAAACCAAGAGCATGGCCATAGGCAAAAGGCAGAATGGCCTTAAAGGATCCACACAGCTGACCCCAATTTGTCGGGAATTTGTAAATAAACATGACTTGAGTTGAGAGAACCATTATTTGTTGGATTATTCATCAGTGTCCATTTGTAATAGCAGAACTTTCTGGACCTCCTATTAAACAACCACTTTAATATATACCATAATTATAAATGGGAACAGTAGTAACTGTTGCCATCCACAATTAAGTTTAGAGAAATACACTAAAAGCCTACCTACAACACCATAGTACATCAACCGCTTCAAATATCATAGAGTACATGATTACAAGCACTTTCTGTTTCTGATTCACTAATGGTTCTAACAAAATTAACAATCACGTTTTCAGGCATTTAGGAGGGGCACAGATCAATGAATATATGCATGAATAGATAGAGAAAGGGAGATATGAGCTGTTTACTACCTACAGCAGAAAGGCGACGGATATTCATGCAAATACAGTTAGTCCCATCTCTTCTTCCACTCTGGCAGGGGAAAAAAATTATTATGGTACAACAAAAGCAATATCATTTATATATTTGAAGTAAGTAAATAATTAATTTGTCTGAAGAATGAAATCAGAAAGAATTTGAAATTTGAATAAATATATTTTATAGGAGAAGCCGTGAGCAAATTTCTAATGCTCCAATACTTAAAAATATAAATTTGAATAAAGCAGAAAACATAAAAGGCATTGTAGCACAGATATTGCCTACACTGGTGTATAATACACAACATATCAACAGATTTCCTGAGAACTGATACAACAACAATATAAAACAATTATCTAAATTTAGACACCCTGAATTTATAAATTATGTATTCTTTTTTGTTTTCCCTGTAATCACAGAACCATACACAAGCCTTTGTTCTTTTATTGCACGTTGTTGGGCAGAGCAAAGGCGAGAGTTATAATTAATCATTTCCAGGCATGCTAGCTGGTTTTATTTTCCTTTATATCTCATATATATAAGCAAGTATATGTTGTAGTCATTACAAAATATCAAAATAAGCAGCCAATTTTACACTATCTAGGTACTGAGTTTAGAAAATAAAAATTGAGATATAACACGGAGGCAACAGATAAAAACCCGCCCCATGACTCCTGCAGCTAAAAACTAAGAGATTTTTTCTTTTTTTATCGGAATGAAATGGGGGGTCTGTCAGACAACCGTGTGACCATCACAACCATGCATTTTCTGAGCTAAAAACTAAGAAATTTACAAAGAACCAGAAGTCAAAATACACAAAACAACAATAAATAAATAAATAAATAAATAACAAAGTGATAGAGAGGGAGCGAAACCTTATAGAGAGAGTGGACTAGAGAGGAGAGGCGAGGTCTTCCGAACATATTGAGACGAAGGGAGTTTACAAGTGAAGCTGTAAACAACCCCATATTTTACAGGGTTCTTTTTTGTGACAATTTACGCTCTAGGGTTTAAGCAAAGAAAAAACATCAGGAACTTGCGAGGGTTTTTTGAGATACGAGGAAAAGGCGCCATTTCACAATAATTTGGGTTGTCATTGTCGTTCGTTCTCGATGCATTAGCTTTTGTGCTGTTAATTTATTGGGCCACAAAACACTACGGATATGGGCTCCCCCATCAACTCGGCAAGGCCGCAATAAATCAAGGCCCACGTAAAAATCATACCACGGTATAAAGCATCCGATACTCTATATTTCAATACAATTCATTTAAAATGTGAGATGTAATCACATCACTTTATTCCAGACACTTTAATAATTATTGAATGCAAAAATTATTGTAAATGCATTTGGTGGATCATCACTTCCAACATTTATAACACAACAGATTTGACGTGAGTGATACGGTTAGAGGTCATTTGAATTAAAAAAATACTATTAATCGTTACAATTTTTTTAAATTCGGACATAAAATATAATAAATAATTCAAATTTTTTAAATTTTAAAATAATAATAATATTAAAAATAATATTTTATTTAATTTTCAACTTTCATCTAAAACCATCTCATATCATCTCACTATCCAAACAATCTCTTAATTTTATAACATTGGAGTTATAAATAGATTTCATAAAATTATAAAATTTATAAACTGCCCTGCTGTCGTAATACAATATGAGATTTATTTTATAATAAAAATAATTTTACAATCTAACATACCACGATCAAATTACTTCAATTTGTAAATTTATTTTTATAAAATTATTTTATGACTAAAACATTTCTCTTTTTTTAATTATATGGTTATTTTTCTTTAATTTCACAAGAAATATATATGTATATATATATCTCTCGTTTTATATATTTCGAATAAAATAAACAAAATTATACAGAAGAGGAAAACCTAGAAGAACAGCAATTAAAATTGCATGGAAAAGCCACACAAAGCTATATGTTAATATTGATGGATGCTCCTCGAGCGGTTTTGCATGCAGGGTGTCTTCTGTCTCTGTCTCTCTGTCTTGCATTTTTTTGGGGATGGGATATGTTTCTGGGTATTAGCTTGCGAGAGGTCGCGACTATAATTAATTCGTACTCTTCGGCCGATCGAAGCCCAAGCTCGATGGCCCCGATGGATCATATTACATTCATATTCACTTCTATTTTTTTGGAGATATCATCCTGTATATACTAAGTATTTTTACACGTTCCAATTTGTAGCGTACGTTGTCAGCAGCTAGCCCATCTTTGGAAGAGCTACCGCGTGCCTACCGAGATTTTTCTTACTGATCAGCTGGTCAGTTTGATTCATTGTTTCTAACTTTTTAATGGTACTGTGGATGCAGCTAGCCGACGAAGAAAGATAGTATTTCCTACAGGTTTTTACGTCGATATTGTTACTAATTATTTATTAGGTATTGCAATAACTTAATTTATTATGTTTAACTGTATTCTTTTTTCTTTTTCTTTTTTTGTTTTGTCCTTCAAAGTGCTGTAATGCTATGCTTCTAAGTCGCATGTGCTGACCTCGGGAGGAACCGGCCATGCACCGCCAATGAAGTTTGAAGTCGTCTCCAAGTGTTGAATCATGATTAGAATCCACAAGCTGGGTCTACCGCGCCTGTCGGAACTAAATGTTGTACTCGTGCATGTGAGTACTTATAGAGTTGCTGGTGAAGCAGGCCCAAGTTGCGCGCTTATAGTTATATATATCGACACTAAAGCAACTGTTTGAAGACCTGACAATCGCTAGCTGTGCCTATTTGTAGGGAAACTTCATCCTGCATGTGTGAGAACTAGGGAATTCAACTATGCATGATGGCCACGTACGAATACTTGAAATTAAGGAACTCGATCTGTTGTGTTGTGTCTGGCCAACTGCAAGAGATCTAGGAGAGAAAGTACGTGTACGTAACTGATACATACATATATATATATATATATATAAGTCGAGACATTAATTGTGCATGGGAATCTCCTGTATATAAGTTAGTATACATAAAGACTAGCTAGGGCGGGTGTAAGCAGAGAATATTGGAATGAGTCATGTGTCATGTACATGATGATTTTATATATATTATAATGTACAGTACTCAGCTTTTCTGTTCTCTAAATCATGTATGGATATTCATTTTCACTAGATTCCATTATTTTCAACCTAATGAGCCTGCACGCCTGCCTTTACAGAGTGCGCCATAAATTGTGAGATCATGATGATCAGTGGCCTGCCTGTCATGGGAACGTCGACAAGTTTAATTATTTTCTGCATTCCTGAGCTTGGTAATTAATGCATGCATGCATTTGGCAGGATTTCTTGATTCCATGCATGCACCTAGCTCCTCGATATATATTGCGTTACAGTACCTCCAACTGCTTGACTTGACCCGTTGGCCCTCATTAATTGGGCTTAGTCTCTAAGGTTTCTTGTATTTAGAAGTGTTGAGGTATATTATAAATAGTAATAAAAAAATATATAAAAAATAATAATATATTATTAAATAATAATAAAATAATAAATAATAATAGAGTATATTGAGAAGTGTTGAAGTATTCTCAACGTCCAAACACACCACGAATTGCTTCCCGCCCAATCAGAATTAATAGATCAACGTACTCGTCATCTCGTGCGATCAATATTGTACCCCACACCTTACCATTAATACAAGGGATCATTTTGCATGACAATATATATATATATATATACAACGTCCAACTAATACGTAAGTAGTAGTGATAATTCATTAAAAATATTTACATTTTTTTATTTGAATTTTAAATTTTACATAATTACGAATAATAACCATTCATTTTAAATCCAATAGTATCTAAGGATTATATATATATAATCTTCAACAGAGAGTAGTATCTAAGGATCATTAATTATATATATATATATGAATTTTACTATATATAGTTATTTTTGTGTACTTTTTACACACTCCTGATTGGTCTAAATAATTATTTTATATTAACCAATTGAATTAATAGAGTGCGCAAAGAGTATATATATACAATATTTATGTCGTCGGAGCCCCTCACAAGATCAACTGGTACTGTGAAAGTTTTGAACCCAAGAGCGTTTAACTTTGATACCGGGCCGGATAAATAAAAGCTTATATATAATGACGTTGGAGAGTGTTGAAAAGCTTAAAATATAGAGTCTGATAAGATCGTTTAAATATGATTGAAGAAAACAGTATATATGGTATAAATTAAATTCTTCCAAATGCAGTGTATATATATCCAATGCATGTCTATTTCACGCAAGGGTAACACGTTAGTGGCGGATCGATATTGGATTTAGCCAGATAATATTAATGTTTATGTCATAAGTTCCTCTTATGATTGTGTGGTGTACCATTCGAACTTCTTGAAAAGACTTGGGACGGGTTGATTAATATGATCAACTCTCATAAAAAATTTGACAACTCCGTGATTTTGATCGTTTTCTGAGAAAATTAACGTTAGGGGCCGGCGCCCATGATCTGAGAGTGATATATCCCCCACTATGTGTATGTGGATGAAGTCGAAAGCCACTATTTACACGTGGCAAAGTGCCGAGGCAGGTCCAAGTTTTTGTAGGCAAAACAACTAGCTAGGGTTGAGACAGATGTATGTTAGGGTTTTGCTTTAGTACTGATCCCCCCAACCTGGTAATGCATGGAGCTTCGCCGCGGAAATTCATGAATAAGATATTGATCTACCTCATTGACAAGTCCTCTCACCTTTTAGAGAAGTCCCTTCATGTTTCTGATGAAAACGAAAACCTACTTATAATGCAGTTTGATGTTGCTTCTCAGCCCAGTTTGGTTGAAACCTAATCAGATTCCTCCACATCCATTCTTTTTCTACTATTGGGAAGTCTTGTCATGTTCTCCACTGATGAGAGCACGAGACACTTATAATGTACGTGGGTGATGATGACCTAGCTATAATTTACGACCGATAATGTGTCTGTGTACTCATGTCATGTGTACGTATTTATAATCTGTAAACAACTTTATGCTTAATTTGTTAAGATCATGAATATAGATCAAAAAGAAAAGAGATTGAATAAGTACATAATTAGTAGCTTGTCATGGAATAGAGAACTCGATCTAGGGTTAAGTACAACTTACATCTTTTTCCATGTTTTATTGTTCCATTATATATATATCCACGAGTACTCCAGCTTTCTGATGCATGTTTCGTAATTTTTGTGCAATAGATATTGTAGTAGCTAGCTGTGTAAATTACAACGGTTGTTATAATAGGTACTGTACAGTTCTTGGAATATATCGTGTACTCAACGTGAGTGCGTGGTTATATCCTAATCCTTAGCTAGATTGAGTACTGGAAGCTCTTTAGATTCGTACGCACCTTAACGCATGTAAATATCTTGGGTTTTTAAAAGTAAAAAACCTTCAGCTCTAGTACTGTTCGTAAACCTTGATCGATGTATCCGATTAATTAAGGGTAGGCTACCCTTCCTTTCCCGGGAACTTTGCTTTTCTTTCTTCTTCTTTTTTCCTAAAGGGTCCTGTGAATATGACTCATCAAAGAAACAGATCAACACAAAAAGATATGGCTAAGATATGCCTTTGAAAGAATGACCATTAGTGGCAGTGCTCGTGTTTTACAACACTAAAGGTAACCCCAGCTAGCTTCTTATAAATATGTCAGGCATGCTTGTTTTCGGATATTATATATAAATATCTATAAGTTCTAATATGACTGTATGCTAGTTTATATCTCGTATATGTAGTAGTACTCAGGATATTCTGTATGCTTTGAATCAGAGGGCCCAATAATATTTGTGTTCAAGGTTTCTAGACTTGGATCAGCTCAAGTGAAACGAAAAGTGTGTGCCACTATATATATCTATAATTTTCAAGTATTGAGCCTTTGTAACTCGACAATGTTAGTCACGGGGTCTACACCTAATCTCTCTCTAGAGATAGCACATGGATCTCCTAATGCCAAATGATGTGGTACGACAGTGACAAATCAACACCAAATATGCACATCATATGTTAAGATAGAGATAGTGAGATAGCTAGCTAGCTACTTGCGCGCTTGAGCTTTTGGGCTGAGATAACTGAAAAGAAGTCATCCCAACAAGAGAGAGAGATCGGTTCTACAAAGCCAGCATGCTCTCAAAAAGTCTTTTTGCTTGGAGTACTTCAGACTAATGAGAACCCTTCTTTCTACTCCACGTACTACTATGATAATGACTTCGCCCCTCTCTCTCTCCCCCGTCTCTCTCTCTCTCTTTCACGCACGAACCGGCCATGCCCACCCACGCCCCACACTCACTCACACAAAATCCTTCAGTACCAGGCCTAAAGCCCTAGATTTGAATGTCCACGCGGGTGACCTATATATTTTGGTACGTAACAACTTCGTTTTCGTTTCGAAGTGCTGATCGGACTGATGTTGTACTAGCATTTCATTTTTGGCCGTAGACTAGGCTAGCATGGGTATAATCCCTCGTGTTGTAGATCGAACACATTTCCTCCCTTCTTTGACTTTCTAGCAAGTTTAGTACAAGAGTCAAGAGATATGGTAGCAAGCCCACGTGGGTAAAGGTCCTTTTTTTTTAAGTAATGGGTAAATCACATGGCCGATGGATGGCATCTCGTCAAGATGTTTGAGCTAGCTAGCTAGGTCACTTAGTTCTACTCTGAAACCCATGAAGTTTAAGTACCTTTTCAGGCGATGGAGAATGATTTTTTTATGAAGTTTACACACAAGGAATTAGGGTTTCTGATCATGAACATGCAATCTTGGGTCGATAATGGACCCCTACCCTGCAGCTAGCTAAAAGTCCTCGACCTTAGACAAGACCGGAAACCATTTTCGATAAACATGATATTATCACTACCCATTGTTTTCGTACTAATCATTTGTTCAAGAACTTATTATTAGTGACAAGTGCATTACTGCGTTTTGCTTTCTTTCCACAATGATTATATGCAGTCATTATTTAAGGAAAAGATGTTCACCAAATATCGATGAAAGATATATGTTATATGTCTCTGTGTGTGTGTGTGTGTGTGTGTGTTTGTGTGTATTTGTACATATATTATATACAATGAACCACTAACGATGTTGACCATTACGATGAATTTGGTCTAGCATACGAGGCCAATTACTTGATTATCATTTTGAAATGTCTCGCGCAAGACCATTTATACAATGTTTGTGTGTGTCTAGCTATATATATAATATATATCAACGGCCTTTTGAAACCGTTGGGTCGTTTTGTCAAGTGAATTAGACAGCATCATGAGCTAGCATCCTCGAGTGCCTTAGTGCAACACACAAAATTAGAACCTCATCTTTTCCTTTCCTTTTTTCTTGGCGGTGTTATTAGATTCCATGGTCACCAACATATCATTGGTGCCTATGTCCTCATTTATCGTGTTGTTATTTGACTCCTCACTAATTCCTTTTTCTTACATGACAAAAAAAAAAAATCCAAGAATTCCATTGTGATATCAAATGTCATGCTTACACCATTCTGCTGCGCGCCTTCTCTTTTTACATGACTAGCTACTGATCACTAAATCATGCTACACACACACACAAACTAGTAAATTGCATGTGTGCCCAGTTGCAAAAATATGAGAAAATTTATTAAAAATAAAAATTTCTTGTAAAAACATGTAATAAGGAAAAACAGATTAGTAAATATAATTATGAAAATGTAAGAAATGCTTGTATCCGAGAAATTTACATATATGATAGTAAATTAGATCTTACTTGGCTATCTGTCAGTATTCCACAATGAACAAAAAAATGAGAATTTAAATCCATACAAATTTGAAACAATTCATAGATTTCCACAAATTAAAGTAAACCAATACAAACTTAAGACAAGTCAAGATCTATACAAGTTTGGTGGATAAGCAAACTATAGGAATTTAAGTAACAGTTTTCTTAATCAACAGTACATGTCATGTCAGTGTTTTATCTAGTTATAGAATGACACCTCTGGGAAGTTTGATGACAACATATTTTAAGGATTTATGTTGATGTTTCATTGATGAGGTTGATGGAGAGGACGCTGAATTTCTTTTGATGCTGCTGTCCAAGTTGATCTACTTCTGTACCAAGATAGATGATCGATCCATTCCTATTATGAAGTTTGTGCTACAATATTTTGGAGATATGGTAGATGGTTCTTCATGAATTGATGAAAATGTATAAACTAATTAATTGTTAAACTAAGTAAATTTTTTTAGAAGTAATTAAATAGAATAGGTAAGGTTCTTTCTTAAATAGATCTGTGGGTATATATGATTATCATTTTGACAATGCCCTTTTTTTTTTTAAATGAACAAAATAATCTAGAAAGTAGACAATAAATCATAGAAAAAGTCACATCGCTATTATTTACCCATATGAATCTCCCTCCCTCAAATCTCCCTTCTCTTTCTATCTCTCTCGAATCCTTTCACCAGCACGTTTTTCATAGATTTATGCATATATTAGTTCATGAAAAAATAATTTTGGATTGCTAAAGAAAAAAAAATATAAATTGGCAATATATATAACTAACCCTTTGAAAAAAAGGATAAATTCGAAGTTCAAATTTTAAAAAATAAAAATAACGGTATGTACATCGTTGGTTAAGCTTCATGTGCATGTGAGACTTGCATACAAAATGAGTACATCGTTGTATACGAGACTTTCTTTTTTTTTTTAAGAAGAGAACGAAACCCAAATTTTATTGATTGCCCTCACTTATATATGGAGAAGGAAAACCGTGATTACAACAAGATATCTGGGAGATACAAACTAAGCAATAAAACCAAAACCTAGGCATCAAAACACTAAATCAAACTGAATCAAAATTACACAAACAAGCCAGAACAAAGGGAAAACAGAAGCCAAGACTATAAAGAGAACCTGCAAAAAAGACACCAACAAACCAGGATAAAAAGACCAAAATAAAATACAAAAACAACTTACCAAGGAAAACATTAATAGGCCCGCAAATAAGGAATATCAAGTCTGTCCATATGGATAAGACTTCTTAATCTACTAGGCAACTCACCAGACCAGTCTGAATTTAAACCACCAGCCACAACATTACCTAGCTCTCCTCTTAGCTAGGTAATAAGCCACAACACTACCTTCACGGAACACATGATTCACTCTATAATCCATACAATTAAGATAATCATGTAACTCCTCTCAAAAATCCTCTAAATACCAATTATTACAACCACCCTTGGTAAGCCAGGTAACCAACAACTGAAAGTCAGTCTCAATTTCAACGCGAAAGAAACCCAAGTAATAGCACATACGAGACTTGCATATATTAAGATTGTATCTAATATTACTAAAAAATAAATATTCATTTTTTCATGATGAAAGAAAACAAAATGTCTTAATGACTAAAATGATACATTATTCCTTAATGGATGGTATTTATTTGAGAATAAGCGCAATCTAAAATCTATGAGGTATTGTATATGAAAAATATTTTTGAAACTCAAACTACATCCTTTTAAGTAAGTATTATATAATTGTTTTATTAATGTCTATAATCTCAATATTTGAAAAGATTTTGAACCTAAATCTCAACCAAACTTTGGATTTAATAGTTTATTATCATTTATTATTGTTATCAATAATAGGAAGCTTTTTGGCTAGGGAGGGAGGGAGGGAGAGAGAGAGAGAGAGAGACCAAGGTGTTTTTTCAAAGAAACCAGGTGTGGACAATATCACGTTTCGCGTGTGTTTTCATTTTCTCATCTCGTAAATGGCATCTTTTCTCTCGTAGTCGTTGTATCTCTCATTTGTTCGTCCCAATTCCTTTTCTTACTCACTCTGTAATCTCACAATAGCACCTTCCAACCTCCACTGAAAATGACACTACACTACAAACAACCCTGTTCTCCAAACAAAACCAGAGCAACAGCCACAACCCACACCCATCCAAGAACCAACACCCTCCACCGTGCACTGTTATAGCACCTCCATAGGAAGCCCCACATCAAACCAGATCCTTTATACAATGCCAACAAACCACCCTATATTCCTCACAACAAACAAATTGAGAAGCCCAGCCACAAGCCACTCAAATCTACACCGTAGCACAACTATCACACTTCAACCACCAAACACCAAGACCCACTACTATTAAACAACACCGCCCGAAGGGAAGGGAAGCCTTGCTCAACCTCATCATGCCCTCAACCACCCACGTGAGCCACTATCACCACCCACGTGAGCCACCATAGCGTCCACAAGCCCCTATTCAGCCAATTCATAAACAAAACACTTATCCTTCTCCATTGTGAAAACACCACCGTGAGCCTGACCTTACCTTGATCGATCTGCCACCGTGTTCCATAGCCACCACCAGCAACATCAAAAGATGCTGAACAGACTATCGTCACGGCCCAGATCCCCCAACCTCTTTCTTTCCTTCGGTCTTTGGTGATTTCACCTTCTCGGTAGGGAGGGAGGGAGGGAGAGAGAGAGAGAGAGAGAGAGAGAGAGAGAGTCACTATGGTGGTGAGAGAAGGTTGCACAGGGATAAAACCGTAAAATGAGAAATAAGAAAGTATTGAATGAGAATGGAAATTTGCTAAGAAAACTAGGGATAAAACCGTCAGAAAAAGTCAGACCAAAAACACTATTATTTTTTGGATTCACGCTTTTATATACAGAAGATGTGTGTGTGGGCACGCGGGGCTGCATGCTTGTATATTTGAGAAAAAAGTATATGTATATATGATATCATCGTACGTAGCTTTAATTTGTTTCCTTTTTCCCTATAATATAATGATTTAATTAATACCATTATAAACACTTCCCTAGCTAACTATTACGTACAATATTTCATGTGCGAGAAGGTCATCATGTCACCCCATGCACTCTCTATTTCGAAACAAAAATATGAAAATAATTCCTATTTATAACCAGAAAATAGATTTAGCAAACAACTACATGAGTCCATGACCATATACATCAATGACAATAGATCGAGGGCTAGATATATATATATAGCTGATCACCCGCGCCAGGAAATTAAAGAATAATGGGCCTAGCGGCCATGTGCATGGACCAGCTTAATTTGGAGTAATAACGAGACCATATATATATAATATGATTAAACCCAATTGTTAATATATATGATGATTATGATGTCTTCAAAAAGCGAAAAAACTAAAAACCCATTGCAAAGTATTACAATCACCTCTTCTCAATCCATAAAACTAAATTCATCTTTTAATTTCCACCAGTTATATATTGAGACAAATGGTAACTATTTAGCTAGTAAACATGTTAGATCCATCTCAACTTGATTGCATGGGTAGTACGTACGTACTTAGGTTAAATTATCTCGATCCACAACAAGAAATTATTTATTTACTGCTAGTTATTTCCTGTCAAAATGATTATTTTCTACCCAAATAATTATTTTTTATCAAAATGAGTTTATTCTTAGGGCCCCCCTACAATTTGACAAAAAATATATATATGTGTGAATTTTTTTATTTAATAAATAATATTAATTTATCATGTATTGGCCCTTCCTCTAAAAATTATTTTGGCCCCTCCATAAAATTTAATCTGATATAAAAATGAAATAAATAAAACACATATCATATAAAATAAAATACATAATTTTTATTATAAATAAAAAAATTCTAATTATAATTAGTAGTATTTCTAACATCTTTCCATTGTCTATATTAAAAGAGAAATAGTTAAGAATTTTGATTTATATTCAATACTTGATGATTTTGTTTGTTTAAAAGAACGCAAGTTACAATTTTAGACGCTCTGTATTTTTTTTATTTAATATATTTGTATGAATGTTTTTATATTATTTCAATGATATACTGTTATTGACATATCAAATATTTTTTTTAATACATAAGTTGTATTAAACGTATTTTGTTTTTATTGTAAATTTTCATATCAGATTATTATATATTGTAAAAAAGAAAATTATATAAAAATAGAATAAAAAATATTTTATGTATACTGTTATAATTATATTTGACCCCCACTAAAATAAATGCCTGGCTCCGCCACTGTTTATTTTAGTAGCAAATAGTCATTTTTCTTTTTGTAGTGAGGTACAAAAAAGAAAGCTGGTTAAATCGACATAATTTATAACGAGTGAATTTGAGACACGATGCGCACCTACATATATAATATAAATCAGCTGATCAGTTAATTTGTTTCTTTCTAACATGTACAAGAAGCTAGCATGCACTCAAATACTTGTAAAAAAAGGCTGGCAAAAGGACCATTGAAGGTCCTCTTAATCCTCATCCTGCTTTCACTTTTCCGAACACAGCATTACGATGTTAATGAGATTAAGAGACACTAATTGGTCATTGGTTCTGAATGTTTAACAAGCAAAGCTAGCATTGATCAGGTGCTAATGACTTGAGGAAGAGGCGCAAAAGAAGGGACAAAGAGACAAGACAAGAATGGAATGTAAATGAAACAGGGAACACGAATGGGATTCATTTCTAATCTCTAAAAGCTAGCCTTATAAATATATATATATACATATATATATATATATATATATATATATATTAATTTAGATGAAAATTTTCAGATCAGTACGTACGTATATATATATATAATACGTACCCTAATTATCACCTTCTTCCCTGGCCATCCCTTTACTCCTTTTCTGCAGCATGATAATGACTGGGACAGCAACAAATTAACATGACTTGGCAGATGACCCAATAATATATATTTGCCTGCCCGTCACGGACTTCACGGCCGTTGCACTATCGATCGATCGATCATTTCTTTGAATATTTACATCTTTTTCTAATTCTTTTCTACCTGAACCTAGCCATGCTAGCTAGAATTTCATTCTTTAATCTTTGAACCCTAATAGCTAGCCAGCCAATAATCAATTTTTCATACACGGTATATCATATAATACCCGGCCTATATGATAAGGATGATGGTACTTAAGTGGTGCATGAGATTTCACATTATTTGAAAATAAAAAGTTCTTTTTTTATAAAGTTCCAATTAAGGCTCAAATTATATCATAAAGTAGTCATTTTAGAGTATAGGCAATGTAGTTTGATTCTTCTAGTAAGGCGTTACAGTATATAAATATAAATATATAAATATATATATATATAGTATTAGTGTATAACTTATAATATATATTACATAATAATTGAGAATACATGCGTACGTACGTGCTTCCAATTTAAGAACAAATCATTAATATGTTAAGTACGTATATATATATAGGCATAGGCATATTAATTTTACCATATATTCATGCATATATATATATATATGTCGCTATTAATCCCGAATATATACAAGGAATAAGTACTATATAGTATATATGGTCCTTATCAGTACTCTTAACTGATGACAAACAAGTTCAGCTGTACTGACAGCCGGGCGAGCTAGGTGGGCACACCACGCATGCCTATTATTTGTTTCTTCTTAAAACGTTTTTATCTATTCAATCACATATGAGTTGCCGCGGCTAAACCAACTGATCTCTGATCTCTATCCACATTGAAAATATTTTTCTATATTTTTAAATTAAAGTTTGCAATATTAATACCAGTTTAGAAGATATCAAGATGCTGAAAATTGCCCAAATTCATTTTCACTATAAGAAAATGTAGTATTTGTGACGAAAATTAATTTATTTTGATAAGAAATTGTCATTTTTGTAGTAAACAACTGATCAAAAATAAGCATTTTTCTTATAATGTATATGATTATTATGAAAATCATTTGTAAGGTATGGTTAATTTACAGCTAAGGTATAAATTTGGAAGGACACCCTAATTGCAACCATGTTTTAGAACATTTAGGCGCTGTTTGGATAGTGAGTTGAGATAAGATGATTAGTTGAGATAAAAGTTAAAAGTTAAATAAAAGATTATTAGAATATTATTATTATTATTAGAGTTAAAAAAATTGAATTGTTTATTATATTTTGATAAAAATTTTAAAAAAATTATACTGATAAAATGAGACGAAATTAAACACTTCTTATATCTAAACTAAACTTTAATTTCCACATTAGAAAAAATGGTTTTGTGTAATACAGCTGCTTAGTCAGATGAGTGCTTAGCTAACAACAATAAGTAGAATGGTGATCATGCGCTCGTAATAAATTAAAAAAGATTGAATGGATGAGAAACTTCAGCATTAGTTAGGTGTTTTTGGCATTGAATTAAGATATTTTAATAATAAAAAATAATTAAAAAAAGTAGTCATGTTGGTCTGTCTGAGACAGTGGGATCTAGGATCCCAAAGCCAGTCTAGTTTATAGACCTGCCTTTTGGTTTTAAAGTTTTGTCTACATTTTGGTGTGCAGGATAAAACAATTCATAATTACAAAATTGAAAACAAAAAATCGTCAGTGTGAGGGTGCCTGGCCCTTCTTCTTTTTTTTTTCTTTTTTTCATTCTTTTTTGTTCTTTTTTAATTTAAAAAAAAATTAATTATAAGTATAATTATATATTAATATATACACTAATTTAATATAATTAGTTAAAAGGTAAATTTTATTAAAAATAATATTAATATAAATTTTGAATACGAAAAAATCAATATTAACATATAGATTAGTATACGACTTTGTTTGTATGTAGTAAAATTCTTTTATTTAAGTTTCACCTTTCTACTTTTGTCTCTGTTCTTCTGATGAGATCAAGATTGAGCTCCTTTATGCTCAGAATTGAACTGTGAAGATATTTTGTTTTGTTTTTATTTTTAATGAGTACTTGAATCTGATCAGACGTACCGAAATCTCACTTCCAAAGCATGCAGTTGCTAGCTGAGCCAAGTGATGAACTCGACACCAGTATTAAAGTATCATTAATTTCTTTTAGGAAATTGAGGCAAGAGGATTCAACCCTCTACATATATCTTACATTATCCCATTTCTTCAGACGGAATAGAGGTATACGTCATAAGTGAAAAGCATTACCCATTAGCTCTAAGACCTTTTTGACTTGCCTGTCTTGGAGTGGAGTTCAAGAAATTAACAATTTTGTGTGGGAAATCTATATGTGGCTATTTTTCTTTGCACTGTTGACATTTGCATAATAATCTTGGCCAAAAGGAAAGCTGGTACTATTAAAGGCTGCATGTCCCTGACATCTCTTTGACTATTTGGCCTTAAGATTCTCAGTTTGTGCTCTTTGGAGCACTACTACATGAGGGAAATATTCTTGAACAAATGGAAAATATAGAAGGCATCAACTTCTAATAACAGACCGTGAGTTTTTTTTTTTTAAGAACACGATTTTTTTTTCTCTCTTTGATCATTGGTTGAAATGAGAATGATTTACGTCCAATAATCGAGTTTGATCCCTTGGGGTAACACATGTTTCTCTTAAAAAAGAGTTGCTGAATGAAAATGGTTTGTTTATTTTCTCGATCACCCAACAAGGAAAGCAAATTGAGGTGATAATTTCCAGAATATATAGTGGTTTGTTGGGCACAAAAAGCTATGTAGAAAAAGCATCAAACGTGGGAATCATTTCAATGATCATGTCCCACTGCTGGGATCTAAGACTCCAAGACCACCCTATTTATTAGGTTAACACCTTTAATAGTGCTACTACTTCCCCCCCCATTCAAACTGTCATTGCCTGTATCCACTTCCCACTCTTCCTACAGATCAGGCCAAGAACCCCAGGCCCCCCACTTTTCCAACACCAGCTATAGACATATACATACATATATATATCTATATATCATTGCTGTAAAACGAATAAAAACACAGCCTGACTCCTGCATGCACTAAGTTTTTATACATATGTTTTTAGGTGAAACAGCAAGCTGACAGAGTAACATGATAGGAACCCAAGTACAAGCTCAAGCTTGTTCAATTCATCCAATCATATTTTTTTCTTATTATGGCAGAAAGAAAAAAAGTAGTAGTTTCGATTCAGATAACCAGATCGATTCCCAGTAATATCAAAGTTTTTCATTGCTTTCTCAGGTACAAACCCAACCAAACAGGTTCAATCTCAAGAGGATCTTTTACTTCATGGTAAAAGCTTAAATAGTTCCTCTTATCTTTAAGAATGTACGTACAGGATGTTCCTTCACAAGTTCACAGTTGGTTTGACAGTTTGTTTCGTAGCGATGGTCAATACAGCAGTTCCTCTCCCCACCCAACATTGAACCTTGAGGATCACGTGCTTGAGCCCCCACAAAACCCCTCTTATTTTCGATTTAAGTTCCCATCTTTCAAGTTTTGTCACGTCCACGTCAGTATAAGAATACAAGTTCATGATCAAAATAGATTTGCCTTTTAACTCACATCAGATCTTTGGCCATTTCTTACAAATCAATTACAAATGCCAGTCCTGTACCCAAGAAGTTTGACAACGTCATTTTCTAAGTGGCCATAGAGTTTTGCATTATGAAAGGGCTCAAGTCATTGTTAATTTTTTGATTGACCAATAAGAAATCCCATCAATATCAGAGTTGGCTACTGTACAGATTTTTTTTTTCTAGAATAATGATATCCAGACAACACATTTTACAATACATTATAAAATAAAGATATTTTTATAAAATTGTGTTATATTTATAAGTCAATTTATAAAACCACCCCTTATTTTAAAATATTGTCGTATAAAGTGTTATGAAAAGTGACATGTGTTTATTATTTTTGTTTGTTCTAATACTAGCTAGTATGGGTACATTCCCCAAGTAGATATCTCGATCGAATCCATGCCAAGATTTAGGTAAACAAGTTTGAACATCAAGAAACACAACAAATTAATGTCACTCGTCCTTACATACATATACATAGGACAACAGGTAATTCATGTCATAGGAGGACAAAACATAAACACTTGAAAATATAGGAGATTTTTTATCATTTCGTTTTATGTTGGCAAATAAAATAATTAAAAATATCATATTTTACACCAAATAGATAATACTAGAAAAGGTTGTCTTTTTAAACAGAACTAAGAACTATGCATCAAGTAGTGAAGTGGTTGGTGCTTTCTGAATATGCTAAATCTGGAAGCTTTTTTTAAGTTGAAAGAGTGTAGCTCTAGGAGGAGAGATCGATCTAGCTACTCCACAAAGAGTGATGCTAGTGTCTTCCAAAAATGCCCTCCAAAGTGCCCATAGTGCATTCTATTTTTTTATTTTTGTTTTTAAATGTTAAAAAAGTACACAAATTTATTAGTGGTAATTTTTTTAAAATATTTTTAAAAAAATGCACTAAGGACACTTTTGATCAGTGAGAAACTAGTATTTTCCATCCAAAAAAAAAAAACAACATGTTATACCCTTCCCAAGAATCCCCACTGCAGTGGGACCCAACAATCCGATGCACCTCAAACACTCTGCTGTGATAGCGTGAGACTCAGTAGGGGCCGGCCCGCCGATCGCTCTATGATCGGAGAATTAAATCCCAATGTTGAAAAGCTCTGACAACAGAGCACTCGTGCAATATATTCATTAAAAAAGAAAATCAGTTGGTAGTGACTGTAACTAGCAGGTCGATGTCTTGGGCATCTTGGGGTACTATCATCACTTGAAACGGCAATACAAAACTACATAAATGGCCAAGTAAAGAGGTAGAAAATGTGTTTATTACTGTGGGAACTGTACCCAAATCTTCACTTTCCTGTGACATTTTTCATCTCTAACTTTGGAACACAAAAAAGGCAAGCCAAAAAGCAAATCCTATACGCACACCAGGGCACCGAAATACAACATGACAGACGGGTCTATTTACGGAGTCATCACTGTGTATGTGTTTGACTATGCCGCCCAAAACCTCCCTTTAAATTCTTTTCTCTGCCGTTCATTTCCTTAGGCTCTTCCACACCTCTCCTTTTGCTTTGCCTCACAAAATACAACAAAGAGAAGCTCCCCCTCTCCCCCTACTCTCCCTCTCACCCTTTCTCTCCCACTCTCAACAGATCCTAAGAAAAAAGATGGGGTCGGCATCTTTGAGCTTTCTCAAGCAGAATAACATTATACACCTCAAGATTCTCATGATTTTATTCTTAAGCTGTATACCCGATGGAACAAATCTTTGTTCTAACAACTCTTTTGCCACTCTAACGGTTCCACCACGTTTCAATTCGACCAATATTAGTCTTTCATCATTGGAAACACTTACTCTAGATGGGTACTTCAGTTTTGAGAACAATCACCATGCAGCCAAGGACTTTGGCAACCTATATCATTTCCTCCCATCAGCAGTCCTACACCCAAAATCAGTTTCTGATATTTCCACCACGATAAGGCATATTTTCAAAATGGGTTCTGCTTCAGAGCTCACAGTTGCTGCTAGAGGCCATGCTCACTCCATCCAGGGTCAAGCTCAAGCCCATCAAGGCATAGTTATCAACATGGAATCACTTCAGGGACTTAAAATGCAAGTTCATACTGGAGATATGCCTTACGTAGATGTTTCAGGTGGTGAGTTGTGGATAAATATTCTGCATGAAACTCTCAAACATGGGCTGGCTCCTAAATCTTGGACAGATTACCTTCATCTCACTGTTGGGGGTACTCTGTCAAATGCTGGAATTAGCGGGCAGGCATTCCAGCATGGACCCCAGATCAACAACGTCTACCAGCTTGAAGTTGTCACAGGTAATGTTCCATCAATCCATTTAGTCTCTCCCAAGAGCATGTTTACAGTACTTAGGCTCAACCGCAGATCACTAATAAGGGACATAGCACTGTCATTTCACGAAAAGAAAAGGGTACTCTAGTAAATTAAGTTCAGTACCTTGATTCGGTTGAAATAACAATGATGCCCTCTATCCACAATAATGAGGTGCTCTGATCGTGAGTCTTTAATAGATTTGCCCTTCAAGATAAGATGCAGTACGCAAATATAACTGCTAGTTTTAGTGCCAAAACCATGAAAGTCACAACTAATATAGGCCAAGATTTTGAGCGCAGGAAAGGGAGAAGTGATTACCTGTTCTGAGAAACAAAATGCTGACCTCTTCTATGCTGTTCTCGGTGGGCTTGGACAGTTTGGCATCATCACCCGAGCTAGGATTTCTCTTGGACCAGCACCAAAGATGGTGAGAATACATTTATTTTCTTTAAAGCACATTAATATCCAAGGCTATATAAAAGTGCCTCCCTTTATAGCAAAACCATTTACTTTGGACAGGTGAAATGGATTAGAGTGCTCTACTCAGAATTCTCCACATTTTCCAAAGATCAAGAGCACTTGATATCATCTGAGAATTCATTCGACTACGTTGAAGGATTCGTAAATATAAACAGAACCGGCCTTCTTAATAACTGGAGATCTTCTTTCAGTCCCAAGGACCCGCTTCAAGCCAATGAATTCACTTCAGATGGAAGAACTCTGTACAGTCTTGAAATGGTCAAATACTTCAACCCAGATGAGATTAAAACTATGAATCAGGTGAAACTGGCTTAGAAACTATCACATTGTACTTTCAATAATATGTACAAAGGCACAACCTAAAATTTCTGTTTACCTCTATTTCAAAAGCAGGATATTAAAAAGTTACTGTCGCAGTTGAATTATATTCCGTCCACACTCTTCCTGTCAGAAGTTTCGTATGTGGAATTTCTGGATAGAGTTCATGTGTCTGAGAAAAAACTACGAGCAAAAGGTTTGTGGGAAGTTCCTCACCCATGGCTGAATCTTCTCGTCCCCAAGAGCAGAATTTCTGTTTTTGCTGAGGAGGTCTTCAGCAACATTCTTACACACACAAGCAATGGTCCTATCATTATCTACCCAGTCAACCAATCCAAGTACTTATTCAATGGTTCAAATTATTTTATAGAGAATATCTCAGAATATTTCATAATCTCAACCTCAATTTCCCTTATTTCTGTGTATTAGGTGGAACAACAAAACATCTTTAGTTACCCCAGATGAAGACATTTTCTACCTAGTGGCATTTTTATCCTCTGCAGTGCCATCTTCTACAGGAACAGATGGCTTAGAACACATTTTAATACAAAACAAAAGGATTCTAGACTTCTGCGCCACAGCCCAACTTGGAATGAAGCAATACCTGCCCCACTACAACACACGTGAAGAGTGGCAAACTCACTTTGGCTCTCTCTGGGAAGTATTTGTACAGAGGAAATCAAACTATGACCCTTTGGCAATTCTTGCTCCTGGACAAAGAATCTTCCAGAAGGCAGTACGCACTTCATGAAACATTGATGCTGGCCTCACAGATGGCCACACGGTATGTATATGGCCAAAAAAATAGTAAACTACGACAGTTATCCTATACATCTTTGGCTCTAAATAACAAAGGTAAGTACAAGGCTATGGGGCAGTTGAAACTTCGTTGGAACTCTGGTAAAAAATTGACGAGTGCAAGAGAAGATCGCACTATGAGTCAGATGTAAGGCATCAACCTCATTTAAAAAAACTTTATTAAGTGTATTAAACAGAGAGATATGTACAGTAATGTCCGTGTGATTCCATATATAAGATCAGATGACATCTCTACGATGAAAGTAACAGTGCGCTAATAAAAAGATTAAATTCCTCTTCAAAATAAACTCATATCATTAACTAACGTGTTGTGATCGTAGCTAAAGTCTTACAATTATGAGAAACGTCAAGTGCAACAACTTGTGCATACGAGCAATAACTCAACTAATCCACTTCTGTAGATTCTGTCCAGCCAGTCCGCGTTGTTATGAAACACCGCCCGTAGATTAAATGGGGAGATATGCATGCATCGTGGATACTGGCTTCAAAGTCAGTAGAATCAATTGTAATAGAAAGAAAATTAATTATCATCCAAAGCTCCAAAGCCTCTCCATATAGCGTCATCAGTTGTAATGAGGGCCTCCATGTCAACTCCTCCAGAAGCCTTCATAATTCCTTCTGGAGATGCATGTTTCAGAACATTTTCTTCAACTTTCCAATGAACTTCTACAGAATTTCCAAGAGGACTTGAAACCAGATTAAGAACATATTTACTAAGAGGACTTGAAACTGGATTAAGAACGCATTTTCCATCCTGCTCACACCAATTGAGTTTTGATACTTTGATCCGCATTAAGTTTTCATTCTTATCCGGTACGGTGCATTCAAAGCACAAAATTTCATGCCAAGAAAAAACACAAGCATGTGAATGAAAGCAACTCTGTTCACAAAGAAACGAAATGGGAAAGGTCTACCATGCTTTATTCCTACTAGACAGATATTGAAACAAAACAAATGATAGGGCCACACTTCAAGTCTGACTGTACAAGTAATAGTGGCTGGTTTCTAAACAAAACGTGCACTTAAACATGTAATGGAAAAAGTTTATGGTAAAGAAGAACGATTGGGAAAAATAGATGTTTATAGATCCCAAGAAATTGAAGAGTGTAAAATAAGTTCTAATTTTACTTATCCAACTAACAAATAAAATAAGAAGCCAGCTATAAACCCTCCCATAGTTTTGGTTCTTCTCATTTCAAAAATTTTGTGACCTTTCTTGTAGTCAATGTTTCTCATGTTCACCATTTTAGAGTGCATCCCCACAATAATTTCTTACAATTAAAAAACTGAGTCTTCTCATATATTTCTTCATACTACTCGAAAGGAGTTTTGGGTTGCATAAAGATGTTCAACATAATGATTTCCACATAGTTGTTCATAACATCTCGTCTTAAATTTTACAAGCTTCTTTTTACATAAAGTTACTTCATAGAAAAAGTTTAACCATGGTTATTTTGGAAAATATAAAATATAATTTTTTGCAATCAATGTCCAATTAGGTTTACCTGAAGGGGGTAAAAAAAAGAAGCAACTTCATTATGATTTCACATTTTGTCTCATGTTCGCGAAATATGGAAGCTGTCATTAACGAGTTGACTTCAATTATAGGAGTGATACTCCAACATCATCACAAAATGGATATCGATCTTTTGTCTATCCTTTTAATTAAATGAATCGGAGATCCACTTCACTCATCATGCAATGTTTTTGTCTTTCTTCACTACATTGAGACCCCTTATTGAGTCAATGTCTCTCTTTTAGTGACAACTTAGTATGCTATTGGTAAATGTGTCACCACATAAAGGTTTTGTTAGCCATCTTTCACATACCTCCAACACGTGGCTTCAGACTGGCTAAAACCAAAATTATGAAGAGCAATAACTATAATTTAGAATTTAAGTGGCAAAGAACTTTTAGCTCAAGTGCCTACAAAAACTAAGCAAGATTCACGACACATAGCTGCCCCTTGAAGGGCATACATAATCAAATGCTTGAAAGACATAATCAAGTGCTTGATGCAAATAAGTTATCTAGGCATGTAAGTCTATTAACATATACAATCCCCTCTTTTCGAATTTTATACTTATTTCAATCCACATACAATGCTTCTCAATATGTAAGACAAATTCCATGAAAAACTTACCTAATATGATACTAAAATTCATAAATATAGACTAAAGCTTTTAGGTGAATTCCAAAAGAATTTATGTAGCTACTAAGCTTGAGGTATGGCCAACGAAAGTAGAAGAATCTTACAGGAACCACTCTGCTGTTCTGTTTCTGCACATCTTGATCCTTCATGGAGACAATATGTTGTAAAGTGGAATTATATCCAATTATATGAAAATAGCCTCGACAAGAAGAAACTGTGCTTGAATCATTTCACAATAACAACAAATAGCTCACCTACTGGAATTGGACTAAAATTAGCAATAGGATTATCGCTTTACAGTATTCCATAGCACAAGACAAATCTCTATGGGCGGACGTCTAGACATTTATAAAATATCCCAAAAAGGGCATTCATATCATCATAGGACTTGACCAAATATCACAGAGACAAGCTGATGACAAATTAATGCTTGCAAATGTTAGTTTAAGAAGACTTTGCAGACTAAATCTGAACTTATGGTGGTCTTAACATCTAATACTTGGATGAATCAGATCGCAAAAATTAAAATAGTTCACCTAGTTCAGTTTGACAGATTAGCCGCATATAAACAATTACACACTATTTTGGGTGTGCATGAGTGCGTTTAATGAATTGCGAAGATCCTCAAATTAAAACTGTTTCATTATCAAATTTTAAACTTTAGAGCTCATTCATAAGAAACAATGCTATATTTTTACCCAACAAATCACTCTCTTCAATTTATCAGTAGTCTTCCTTAGCTATGAATATGAACTCAACTCCTTGGTTTGTTAAATACAATTATCTAGACAACAAATTTGTAGCACCCCGTTCCTGTAGGATAGAGATGTTACTACCATACATAATATAATACCTAATAAAGAGATTCATATACTGAAATATCTCATTTATTGAAAACATTAATAAAACTAAACATAACTGTTTTTGAAAACATAAAATTGAAAACGTAAAATAAAAACATAAACTAACTTTATGCTTGACTTTTTATCCAAAAAAATCATAAAAGAAACTAAGTCTTTGCACTAGATGTATTCCTGGACCCCTGGTCCTCCAGCTTTACGTCCTTACAATAATCATTTGTGACATTTAAACGTAGAAAATAACAAAGAAACAAACAAAACAATGAGTCGAATACTCAGTAAATAGTACATCATACCATAAATTATAATTTAGCTTAGACCTAATTTTTGAAAGACTCTTCAAACAAACATATATCATTCACAGATTCATTCTCATAGCATGCCTATTCATCATCAACATGAAATATACATAATCATGGCAAACATATAACATGAATATATAAATTACTTATTTATCTTGTTTTTTACTTATTATATAGTGAACCACGCTTGAATCCATGGCACCCCATAACTTGTCATAACATGGAGTGAAACATGCTTTAGTCCGTGTTTCACTTAACATAAGGTGAACCACACTTGAATCCGTGGCACCGCATAACATAACTTGTGGTGAACATGCTTAGGTCAATGTCACCCTTAACATAACTTATGATGAACACGCTTAGGTCCATGTCATTTTTAACTTGACTTGTGATGAACACGCTTAGGTCCGTGTCATCCTTAGCATGACTTATGATGAACATGCTTAGGTCCGTGTCATCCTTAACATAACTTGGAGTGAAACACGATTAGGTTCGTATTTTACTTAATATGTGGTGAACCACACTTAGGTCCGTGGCATCGTCTTAACATAGCTTGTGGTGAACATGCTTAAGTATGTGTCACCCTTAAACATCTTATCTTTCTTAATGCATAAAAACTTATTTAATATCATGAATTTTTCTAGCATGGCATATACTTGTAAATGGCATAGCATAACATGACATATCCTTGTACATGGCATAGCATAACATGGCAAATTCTTGTACATGGCATAATATGATCTAAACATAAATATTCCCTAGCATACATGATCTAAGTTTTATATGAACTTTACATAACATACTTGATCTAAATACTTCATGACATTACATAGCATATATGATTTAATCACTACATGAACATGGCATACATAATCTAGCTATTTTACTACATGGCATACTTGACTTAAATTACTACATGAACATTTCATGGCTTCCATGTGATTTTAGAATCATTCACTCTATCAAACAACAAATTCATTTATGCAAGCTCACAATTCATCAAAGATCGTGAAAAGAATCTAACATTGACTTAGCTCGTAGCATAGCATAGTCAAACATCATATTTTCATATACCATTAGAAAATTTACAGTACAAATGCAATTATATGATCATACTAATTACCTCTTAGCGCTGCTTCCACAATCTCACGTCCTAACTCATAACCTATACGAGGCACTAATCGTTCCTAAGTTTTCTAGAAAACCTGTCGTAGCATTCCAAATACTTCAAATAATACCAAGGAGATAATTTAACAAATATTCAATAATACAAAGATTTCATAAAATAATAATATTTAAAACTCATATCATAATACTTAATATTCTGTGTAAACATATATCTTAATAATTTTATAAAAATTAGTTAAAGTTCAATTGAAATATGAACTAAAATAATAGGCTAAAAGTATACTTTAAAACAAAGGAAGGCCCAATTGAAGAAAATTGTTCACATAAACACTAAAAACAGTTTCTGAAATCTAGTAAATCAATCCCAATTTAAAATAATATGATAGTAACCGTTTAGGAAAATAGGGAGGCCCAAAGCCCAAGTGAGGGGCCAACCCACATGTAGAAACATGAATATGGCATAGGCACTTAATGGCAAGATTGTAATTTTAACCAAAGGTTCTTCAAAAGATGATTACAGGGTATACATTCATGGGCTTAAAGGGCATAAAAGTAATATTAGAGTTTATTTGAGGGGCCATTGAGAAAGTCTAAACTAAAGCAAAATAAAATAGACAAGGAGCTTATAGGAGTGGCTTGTGACAAACTGACCGAGAGAAGACAGAGACCCACTGTGATGGTGGAGGTGGGTTGAGTTCAACGGCATCTCTAGGGGGGCTGGGAGTGGTCGGCGACGCCAAAGAGCTCCTTGGAATGGTGGTGCAATACAAGAGAGAGAAAGAGTGAGAGAGTTAGAGAGAGAACTGTCAAGCCGATAGGAATAGAGAAAGGGAAGGGTGGCGGACGGTAGTGGGTTTGCCGGAGTTGGGCTGGCTGGAGATTTCTGTGGTTGTTTCCGATGAGTTAAGTGCCTCAATTGGCTGAGAGTGTTTTTTCTCGATTTGCAAATGCTGTTACATTGGGCTGGTGTGTATAATATTTTCTCCTTTTAGCTGAGGGTCTCGTGAGTTTTATAGAGAGAGAAAAGATGGAATACATGAGTGATCTGGATGTTGGTTAAAGTTTGAATTGGAGTGTTGGTTCTAATCTAGGAATATATTCAAATTGGAAATTAAAGATAACTATATTGATAAGGAAACTTCCAAATGAAATACAAACCCCATTGTTAAATTACGGAAGTAATAAAAATAAAAATAATGAAAAAAAATCATACTTTTGGGTTCAGGATGTTACAAAATTTGTATGTTCTACTACATAAAGAAATAATGATTAAAGGGCATCCTTTTCAGTCTTAGACTCTTAGGACTGTAACATCCAAAATTGTCAAACCATTTCTCCCAGAGGCTATCAAAATCCACAGACTATACTCTTAAGGGGGAAAACTTTGGGAGAAAATACACCTTGTGACCTCCAACTACCAGGTATTTTATAATTTGCACCCAAAACCATCAAAATTGACACATGCACCCTTAAACTGCCAACAAGTTGGAATTTACACCCTCCATTAAGATCTAACTATCAACTTGGGCTACACTACCAATTTTTCGTCCATCCTAACAATCAAAATTAGACAATGGCACCACTTGTCAAGCTTTGGTAGTTGAATGGTAAAATGTGTCAATTTTGGTTGTTTGAACCTTTGAGGTCTCAAGTGTAAAAGGTCTAGTAGTTGGACAAACCATAGATAAAAAGCTCTAATTTGATAATATTTGAATGTTCAAAGTGCAGTCAGCTGGAAGGCAACCAATTTGCTGCTCAACTACGAAATGTGGTAAATAAGGATGTTATCTAAACTCAAATATTGTTGCTTCTTAGAGGTCAGTATCTCTTCTTGTCATTTATCAGAAAATGATGCCATCTTTGAGTTTTGAAATAGAGATAGAAGGATGAAGAAATTTGTGAAAGAATTGAAATCTATTCTGGAAAACTTACCAGCTAACAGAAGGAGAATATTTGTGGAATAATTTCATTACATTTCATTGCCACAGTGTGTGGTACTTATACATGTAAAGAAGGTATCAAAATGGTTACATTAATAGCAGGAGAAACTTGTCTACAATTCTTCTAGAACTTTACTATTTTCTATTTTCATTTTATCTAGCTTAATACCAGCCACAGAGTATATTTGTCATATTTATATACGTTGTTGTTACAAGTAGATAAAGATAATTTACATGTTTGTTACAAGAGATAAACTAGAGAAGATAAGCTAACTAACAGATTACATAAACCAAACAACCAAGCCGTAAAGATCTGGAGACTGAACAGCTTGCTTTATCTTGTTTGATCTTTATCCGAACCAATTGAATATGTTAGCAAGAGAACAAAGTGATCTTTCTCCTTAACATTCCCCTGCAAACTAAGAGGGAGGTCACAAACCGACAGTTTGGCACTAGAAAACAGAAGCGATCAGTAGTATGGCCCCTAGTAAAAATATCAGCTAGTTGAAAAGTAGTGGGAATGTGCTCCAGTCGAATGTCTCAATTTGCCACCTTTCCACGCACAAAGTGGTAATCCACTTCAATATGTTTAGACCGTGCATGAAAAATAGGATTAGAAGCAAGAGCAAGTGTATTGATATTATCACACCAAATGACAAAAGGGGAATCAAGAGAGACCTGTAACCCGCATAAGAGCATACGCAGTTGATATACTTCAGCGCTAACCAAGGCTAAACACCTGAATTCGGCCACAATACTAGATTTAGAAACCACCGGTTGTTTCTTGGTGGACCAAGAAATGATATTAGGACCAACATAGACGTCATAACCACATGTTAATCTTCTGTCATCAAGGTCACCTGCCCAGTCGGAGTCACAATAGGCATTAACTGAAAATGAAACAGATTTGTAAAGAAGACCGTAATCAAGAGTATTCTTTAAATATCGCAACACTCATTTGGCCGCTGTCCAGTGTGCAGTAGTCGGTGTCTGCATATGTTGACATAGTTGATTCACTGAATAGGCTATATACAGAGGTGTAAGAGTAACATATTGTAATGCACCCACAGTATGGCGATGCTCTGAAGGATCCGAAAGTGTCTCGCCATCAAATTTGGATAATTTGGTGCTGGAAACACAAGGAGCACGATAGGGGTGAATGCGAAGAAGTTTAACTTGTTCTAGAAGATCAATAATATACCTTGTCTGACGAAGATGAAGACCAGAGGAATCATGAGTAGCTTCAATGCCCAGAAAATAGGACAGCTGACCAAGATCTTTCATAGCAAACTCCAACTGCAGCATGGATATTATAGAAGAGACAAATGATCTATCATTAGAGGTCACAAGGATATCATCCACGTATATGAGCAAGAAAATATGCACTGAATCATGGTGATAGGTGAACAAGGAAGGGTCAACCTGAGAACTATGGAAGCCAAGAGACAAAAGTATAGTTGACAACCTGTTGAACCAAGCCCGAGGGGCTTGTTTGAAACCATAAAGAGACTTATGAAGCTTACAGACAAAGTCAGGATGCTCAGGATCCTCAAACCCCTTTGGTTGAGCCATATACACCTCTTCTTCCAAAATACCATGTAAAAAGGCATTAGAAACATCAATTTGCCGAATATCCCAGTTGAAAGAAACAGCCAAAGCAAGGACCATACGGACAATAGAAGGTTTTATAACTGGGCTGAAGGTTTCATGAAAGTCCAGACCATTGTGCTGGAGATAGCCAACTGAAATCAATTGTGTTTTAAGTCGTTAAATACTCCCATCAAGTCTACATTTGCATTTAAACACCCATTTGTTAGGGATAACATTCTTACCAAGAGGACGTGAACATAGGGTCTAGGTGGCATTCCTTAGTAAAGCTTGAAATTCACTCTCTATTGCCACACGCCACTTAGGCATAGATGCCGCTTGAGCATAGGTATGAGGTTCAGAAATGATAGCATCTGCATGCAAGGCATGAAATGGGTGAGGTGTAGAGTAACAACATGATAGGGAGGTGGAGGTAGTTGAGGTTCAGGAGTGCTGGAAAGGGAAGGTGTAGTAGTTGAAGAGGAGGTGACGAGAGGCTCAGGGGAGTCAATGGATATTGGCGTAGTAGGAGGGGAAGAAACTAAGTGAGGCTCGAGCAAGGCAGTGGACATATGAATATCAAGGGATGAAGGCAGAGGAGCATCGAGAACTAGAGATTGGTCAGAAGATAGAGAGGATAAAATATGGGAAGAAGGAGAGATGAGTAAAGTTTGAGAGATACCTGAGGAAGTCACGGAACTGCCAGAGTCAGTGATAAGGGACTGTCCATGAGCAGGAAACACAGCTTCATCAAAGACCACATTCCTGGAAAGATAAACACGTCGGGAGGAAGGATCAAAACACTGAAACCCTTTGTGATTAGAACAATAGCCAATGAAGATGCAAAGGGTGCTACAATAGGAAAGTTTATCAGGCATGTGGGGACGAAGATAAGGAAAACATTGACAGCCAAAAGTCCTAAAGTAACTAAACTGAGAAGGATGATGAAAGAGACACTTAAAATGAGATGAAAAATTAAGGACTTGGGTAGGTAGACGATTTATAATAAAAATGGATGTTAAGAAGGCATCCACCCAAAACTTCTTGGGTAACCCAGATTGAGTAAGGAGTGTGAGGCCCATTTCAACGATATGGCGATGTTTTCGCTCGGCAAAACTGTTTTGTTGAGCCGTGTGGGGACAAGGTACATGATGAAAAATCCCATTGCGGCTTAAAAATTCCTTAAAGTTCGCAGAACAATATTCACCTCCATTATCACCCGGAAGATGAGTTGATACGTTGGCATAGGACCGTCATTGGTTGGGAAGGCGTGTGTGGTTCATGCTCCACTTTTGGAAATAAGGTGATGGTCGGATATGAAAAATTTGAAGTCGCTGATCCTAGTGGTGTCACACATGATAGCGGCAAACTCTCCCTGGCACGGCGACGCGTGAGTTTCACATGCAGTATGAGCCGCACGTGAGACTCACATGCCACTCTTTTGATCAGTTTTATTCCACCTTCCGACATATTGACGGCTGAAGAGTCTATTTGTGGGGGGTGTGATGGTCGTAAGAGGTCATCTTGGTACTACGAATGGAAAATTACGAAAAAAAAAAAAAGTTATAGATAATTCCGACGTTTGCCGAACAGGAAGAGAGAGGGATGAGCTAAAGGTCCACCCTTTTAAGCAGAATAAATGGGAAGATGGCCGAAAGTTTGGTAGAGAGAAAATGGCCTCTGGAGAGAGAAACGCATAAAATGTACCCTTTATCATTTACTATATAGTTTCTTTAACTTAGATATATATATATATATATATATATAAACCATATAGTTTCTTTCTCAATATATATATATATTGCACCAGTTGTTTTTGTGTTTTTAACGCACTTATAGTAAGGAGTGCAAGCTCAAGCATTACTAGTGATTAAATCTATAATTCGTATTGAAAAATCAAATTTCTAATATCAAATTTTACTTTTTAGAATGATTGCACAAAATTTATATATCAAAAAATTGTATATAATATTACGCATATATTATTATACTAAATCTTGTGATAATGAAAATATTGATTTTTTTATTTTTTATCATTATAATAAATCTCATGTGTTGACACGTGAAACTTATAAGTTATAAAATCTTCCGATTAAATTATAGAAATTTTGCAAGTTCATGTCTTAACAAGATAAAATTTAAATTATAAAAAAGTATTATACATAATACTATATGTTTGATGTTTCTTCTAAAAAATGCTTTTATGCACATAAGGAAAAGATCCGCAAAATTTTAAGGCCTAGTTTGGAAACACAAATCATCTTCTCAAAATTTATCATATATTTTTCTTTAAAAATATTCAAATACAAATACTTTTTAATTTTAAAATTTTATCTTTTTTATTTAATTATTACAACTTTTTAAAATTTCTAAACAAAATATAAAAAATAATTTAATTTTTTTTAAATTTCAAAATAAAAATTATATTATAATAATATTTTAATTTTATTATATTTTTATTTAATTTTTTTCCCTGTTCAACAAAACATTTTAAGCCTAACCTATTTTATTTGTATTAACGAAATTTTACTCTCGTCACTATTTGAATTTCGCGAGTAAAACGATGAACGGCACAAAACGACATAAAACCCTCGCCCTTCGATTCTGCTTCCAAGTCCCAACGTTCACATTCTCTGTTCCGTTGCTTCCAGACTAAGCGTAAGACTCAAATAATTGATTGACATACAGAGAAAATATTGCAAGAGTCCGTAACCCTAGTTTCACTGATCGATCGTCGCCGGGAAATGTCGCCGGCGGCCGTGGATGCCCGGTCTCCAATCTCCGCCTCCTCGGTCCAGAATCCCAATCCCAATCCCAATTATCCGTTCAATTTCAGTGCAACTGCTTCGAGCGATTTCACGGAGAATACTTCAACCGAGTGCGATCGCGGCGCACCTTTTGCTTCAAATGTGGCGCGGGCTGGCTTGCGAGCGCGGCCGAGGTTCTTGAAAGTGAGGAAGCAGCTGGGGAGTCAGCAGGAGAGGTCGACGGCGCCGTCGAACGAGGTTGGTTCGAATTTCAATCCGTTTCGGCATGTTGTGGGTCGAGTGGGCGATGGGGCTAGCACGTCGAATGGAGTTTTGGAGAGTTCCAGTTGGGTAAGTCCCGGTTCTAGTGCTTCTAAGGGTTTTAGTTTTTCGAATGGTGATATTAAGCATGTGAACTCTGAGGGTGCGGGCTTTGTGTTTGGTGCTAATCGAAGTGTTTTCGATGCAAATCTGGGGTATAATGTGAGAGGGATGAGTGAAAGTGTTGGAGATTTGGGTAGCGAGGACGAGGGGAAGGTGAAAGATTCGAATGGAACACAACTTTGGGAGATGGACCATGCGGGTTTTGTGTTTGGTGCTAAGCAGAGTGGTTTTGAACCGAAGTCCTACGTGGAAAAGAGACTGTCTGGTGAAAATGCTAGAAAATCAGTGGTTGGTGGTGGTGAGGGAATTGTGGAAACACAGCCTAAATCGGAGCATGGGAAGTTTCATGATGATCGTTCCATGCTTGATGTTGATCAGAGTAATTTGGCTTTGAAATCAAACGCAGAAAGGAACCGGGAATATGCAAATAAATCAGGCTCTGAAGGTATTGGAAAAGCTGTATTAGACACTGAAACCAAGTGTGGGAAGCATGATCATGTGGTGTTTGGTACTAGTCAGAGTGATCTGCCATCCATTTGGCATTCAAAAAAGGGAGAGTCTGGTGAGAAGCCAGATCATGACGAGGATAAAGTGAATATGCAGACTGAAACAATGACTAATAGATGTGCTGGTCAGAGTAAAAACTCGGGTTTATTGGACTCTGAAAATGCTGGCATTTTGAAAACTCGGAATGAAGCTGAGTTTGGGAAGCATGATGATTTGGGTTTCGTATTTGGCAGTAGTTGGTTTAGTTCGGTGTCAAAGAACTTGGAAATGAGAGAATCTGGTGAAATGCTAGGGAAATTGGGTACTGAGGATTGGGAGAAAGTGAAAGGGGAGAGTGGAGTAGAGTCCCATAAAATGAAAGTTAATACTGTTAGCTTTGATACTGACGTAGATAAGAGCTTGAAGGACAATATTGATCAGGGAGTCTTTGTATTTGGAAGCGGCAGTAAGACTCAGAATAGTGAGATCAAGTTGAACGATAAACATTCTGATAACTGTGAAAGCATCAAGACTCAGGCCAATGATTTAGGTTTCGATGTCGAAGTTAAGGGAAAATCTGTATTTGGAGGTACTCATAATGTGGAAAGTGCTTCTGGGACAAGTCCCTTATATAAGCTTCCGGATGAATTGAAAAAATTGAATATTGATGATTCCGAGAAGGGTGATGGTACTCACAAGAGTGGGGATTTGAATAAGAACTCACATGCCAATTCTAGGGCTGCTTTCGTGTTCAAAAGAATCGAGAAGACTTCTGGTTCTTTTGACAAAAATTCATCAGGATTCAATAAGAATTTGAAGGCTGGCCAATTTCCTCAAGGTCAAGCCAATGATGATACACAACAGAATGCATCCATTGCGTCATCTTCATTCTCTTCGAATGGCCTTGAATCCCAACCAAATGGTAGTGCTTCTGAAATAAATTTTGTAGGTGGACGTGAAAATAAGGATGGGAATCGTTTTACAAGCATTCCAGAGGGATTGGGGGTGCCCTTTACAACCTTCAGCGAGCCAAAATGGGATCCCTCTTGCTTTAAAGGAAATTTATATCCTGAAATAAATAAAAATGCCTCAGTAAAGAAAAGGCTTGTTAAGGACAAAAGATCAAACAAAACGAGGGGAAAATCAAAGTTATGTTCCCTAAATAAGCAAAAGCCAGGACAAGATCATGTGCAACAGGAAATCAGTTCTGAAAATCCAGACTCACCTGGATGTTACTCCCCCATGGATTTTTCTCCCTATCAAGAAACTACAGCGGCTGATCCACTTTTAAGAGAAGCTAATGTTACTTCACAGGAGTTCTCCTACCTAGATACTGATTTGGCACCCTCTACCCTGCATCCAAGAGCTCTTAATGACACGAAAGATGAAGATTTGGGTGCTGCAGAAGGATTAGATGTTAATAATACAAGTGAGAAGAAATCTAGAGAACAGAATGAGGTGAAGTTTTGTTATCAAAATGGAAGTGGTGCTGGTGTTATGTCAACAGGGGATAGAATTGCTTTGAGCTCAAACACAGAGAGGCAAGAAAATAATTGTAGAGCACAGTTCCATTCTTCTTCAAGTATGGAAAAGATGGAGAAAATTTTTACATTTTCTGCATCATCCTTTGCACAAGGTAGTTTATCAGCAACAAGGCGTCAGCAAAGAAAGAAAAGTAAGGGGAAGGTTGGTCGTGATTCATCTGTTAGTACTCCAAGTACAAATGTCAACACTCGATCATCTTCTGCTCAGTTGTCACCCATTACCACTTCAGATGCAGTGGATAAATCTGAAGTGCATGAACACTCGCAAGGGGATACATCTTTCTCTGTTTCCATACAAGAAACTTGTGATAAGCTGCGACTCAGGTGCTTTTTTTCATCATAATAACCAACCAACCTCTGCATCATAATAAACAGTCTTTTAATTCTATTTATGCTTGGGTTTTATTGATAATTAGCTATGCTGCTTTGGTCTACATTTATTTTGTTTTTGTTTTTCCTTTAGAATATTCATTGTTCTTCATGTGGCAAGTATTGTTTTGTTTAGGGGAAACCAAGCTTATAGAGATCGGAAGCTGTCTAAAGCTGAGGATTTATACACCCAGGGGATAGTTTCTGTCCCTTCTAGGGAAAGATCAGGATGCTGCCTTGGGTCTCTCTTGCTGTGTTATAGCAACCGTGCGGCTACACGGATGCTTCTGGGAAGAATACGGGAAGCTTTAGGGGACTGCATGATGGCTATCGCACTAGATCCCAACTTTCTTAAAGCTCAAATGAGAGCTGCAAAGTAAGACTTTTGTTTTTTATGATTTTGAATTATATGTACAGTAAGATTTTAACCAGCTCATTGTTCTTGCAACTACATTCACAATATTATGTATAACCAAAAGAACTTATTTGAGTTGAATGGTGTGCCATACCAAATGTGCTGTTGGTAACGATGCTCAATTTGGTTTGAATTAGTGAAAATCTGGATCTTGTTCGAACCAAGTTGAAACAAATTATGATTAACAAATTTATGCTAAAGCTTTAGGTGGTTATTATTAACAAGTTTGGTTTGAATTAGTGAAAATTTGGATCTTGTTTGAACCATGTCGAAACAAATTATGATTCTCTTGTCATCACGAGTCAAACTAGCTACAAATGAGAAATAGTGGAATCTGTTGACTTTAGAAGGACAGAACTAAAAGCTCAATTTATGTGCAGCTTGCTGCCTTGCTTAAAAAGAAGACATTTTACGTATCCGCTACATATGTTTTTTCTTTCTCCGCAGTTGCCACCTTGTCCTTGGGGAAGTGGACGATGCTCTGCGGTGTTTTAACAAGTGCTTGGAATCAGGGGGTGGTGTTTGCTTGGATCGGAAAGTCATTATAGAGGCTGCTGATGGTGTTCAAAAGGCTCAGGTACTGCATTTCTTTTCTATTATTTTAATATTGCATGATATTGAATGTTTATGGTTCTTTATTGGGCTGAAAATCAAACCTATATAGTTTTCACATGCGTCTCATTATAAATTTCTGCATATCAACCTTTAACAATGTTTTAACAAGATGTATTTTTTCATTTTGCTTATTTTTGGCAAATAGTTTGTCTGCCATGTTTTTTTTTTTTTAGTTGGCATTGGGTGTCCGAGAACATAGTCTCAACTAATCCCGGGGGTGCACAGGCTCTTAGTAAGGAGTTTGCAAGTGCACCTTGGGTAATTGAAGGGAAGTTTTCCCAGTCTGATGGCCCCTTGAAATTGTTTGCACCCAAGAGCATTGGAACCTTAGACCTAGAGGGAGCATACCACCAAGACCAAGGCCTTCACCACTTGAGAGTCTGCCATGAATTACTCTGTTGTACTTAGATAAAAATGAATTACTCTGTTTCACTATTGAGTAAAGGATTGCTCATCCTCAGAATTCCTGCCTGATTATCACAGGAAATTTTGTATAGGCTAGAAGCAGGAATTTCCATTGTTTGCATATGACATTGTTAAAAGTCCGTTCACTATGTAATGCGGGATCTACAACAAACTTAAATATCTGGCATATTACAATCTCTCATGTAATCCGGGATCCCATTCACCATGATCATATCCTCAATTAAGGGTATTGCAATCTCTGTCTTTTAAATATATAGCATCCTCCTATCTCTCTGTCTCCAATGACTTTAATGGGCAGACTCTGCATGACTTTCTTGTATCTATTTCTTCTTCTTGATAGGTGTTAGAATTTCATGCTTCCTATGTGCTTGGGTTGCACCTTTGGCACTTATTAATAAATTTTTATAATAAAAATCCTTGGCATCCTCGTCCGACCATTCCATTGTAGGTGGTATGGTTCAAGTTCCCCATGTCGGATTGAGATTGGCTCTGATACTATTTATAACGTTAAAAAAAAGTCCAAACCACACTTGGGCTTATACCTCAAAGGACTAGTTGAGGTTACAATTTGAGCCCTGTAGATTCACCCCGATTTGGGGAATACTACTTCCTCTGTGAAACTACTAATCCTTTGGCAGAATGAGTTTTTTTTTTTAATTATTTACTGATATGTTCATCTGCAAGGTTTTTTTTCCTTTTAATTTCTGTGCATAATGGTTCATTAATGCACTGACTAATTATGTGGCTTGTGTTATTGGCAGAAAGTGGCCAAGTGTACAAATCGTTCTACCGAACTTTTGGAACAGAGAACCTCTGATGCTGCTCTTAAAGCTTTAGAAATAATTGATGAGTCCTTGTCAATTAGTTTATACTCAGAAAAATTACTTGAAAGGAAAGCGGAGGCCCTTTATATGGTCTGTGACAACTCTATTTACTTTTCCGTTAATGCATTATTGTAATCAAGTTGATAATTTTTGTATGGTTTTTTATTTTTTTATAAGATGGTCTCAGCATCAGCTATGTTATTTGGTGGCATTTTGCAGTTGCGGAAGTACGAAGAGGCAATTCAGCTCTGTGAGCGGAGTCTCTCTTTTGCTGAAAAGAATTTTGCTTCTCTGAGCACTGTAGCAAATGTGGAAGGTTCTGGATGTGAAAGTTACTCAACTGTTAGACTGTGGAGGTGTTGCTTGATATCCAAGTGCTATTTTCATATGGGAAGACTTGAGGCAGCTCTTGATTTACTTCAGAAGCTGGAACAAGGGAGATCTACCATAAACAAGTATTACAGAATATTTATGAAGCCAATATCTTTTTCCACTTGCCAGTTTGTTCAGTATATATCTTTATTTTACTGGCTTTGAGGTTTCTGATGCTAATTTCAACACTGTAGGTCCGGAATTAAGAGTTTGGAGTTGTCAATTTCATTAGCTGTCATCATACGTGAACTTTTGCGCTGCAAGGTATGCCTAGTTGGCTTTAAGCTTTTGTTTGGCGAGTTTTCTTCATGTCCCAAGTTACTTGGTCACAGGCCTCGTCTTTTATGCATACAAACACATCACATGTCATAATTACTCTCTTGGATGCCTCTTGTCCTTGGTTGTGATGCAAAAAGTTTTTCATGTATTTACTCTCCTTTTCTTTTCTATGTCATATTTCATCCTCCAAAACTCTAATGATTTATTTTTTGAATAATGTTTTCATCTTAAATCCCCATAAAGTAACTACCCATTGCTGTTCAAAAATTGCTGCTACAAATTTTCTGCTTTCCGGCAAATTCCACCCTTCAGATTTGGTCTGATTTTGTACTGTGCTGCAACAAGGAAAACGATTTATATTTAATTTCTTAATCAGTAATAATTTCACCTCTTTTGGGTAGTCGAATTAATTATGTGGTCACTATCATAAATCAATATCTTTTCTACTTAATCTTTTCATTCCAGTTATAAATCAATATCTTTTTCCGTTTCAGTTTTGCTGTGATGTGGGCCAAGATGGCCTAATATTGTGATGTATTTATTTCTCTAAAAACAATAATGCCCTTATTTAAAGATTTAACTCTCTTGATATCATCAAGGTTTTTTTTGTCCAGTCAATTTTGTGTTAAGCAGCTCATACTTTTCTGTTTGACTTTTTTTGTTTGATTTGACTCTTGATTAGCTCAGCATATTAATGAATTTCTTTTTATTGAATTTGCATTACCTATTGATTTTATTCACCCATGTTACAATTCTTGAAATAAACAGAAAGCAGGGAATGAAGCATTTCAATCCAGGAAATATACTGATGCAATAGAGTACTATACCATTGCTTTATCTAGCAATGTCGAATCACGTCCTTTTGCAGCAATCTGTCTCTGCAATCGTGCTGCAGCATACCAAGCTTTGGGCCAAACTGCTGATGCTATTGCAGATTGCAGTCTTGCCATAGCCCTTGATGGAAATTACGCTAAGGTATGCCTTTGCATTCATCCGTCATGACATGCTAGCAAATGTAGGACTTATTTTTGTTTTGAATACTGACTTTTATGATGTGAAAAGAGATCATATTGCTTCTTTTTTTATTTTGTTGGCCAAGAGAGAGAGAGCCAACTTGTCATAAAGAAGTTTTTGCTTGCTTTCTTTTTTCTATCTGGATTACTGATAAATAATATGAGTTGCAGGTACTAATCCATCAAATTTTGACAGGATCCTTAAACACTGATTATTCATTTTGAAACCTTTATAAATTTCAACAATTTTTTTGTTTTAATTAATTGTTCTTTTTAGGAAAAAGTTAATTTTTCCAATTGTGATCAGCAACTAGATTGATGCTGTAGATGTTACAATGTTCTGATTGATAGGTAACATCTACAGCATCAATCTAGTTGCTGTAGAAGTGGTCAATTGGATTGCTCGGTTTGATTACCAATAAAAAAAAATGGTCTCTCTGTTTTTATTTTAGAAGGTGATTGTCTTAATATGCTAGAACAATTCAAGCTTTCTTTGAAATTACCTTCCTGTCCTTCAGATTTCATGCAAAACGAAATTGCTAACTTTTAGAAGAGCATATAATAGTAATGTATCTGTAATCAGATTCTTTTCCATTCCATCATAAACACTTCCAAAAGAGATGAACTAATTTTCTTTTCGTTTCCTTACGAACATTTAAATAACAGAATGAGGAACTTAATAATTCTTTTGTATTACCTGTTCATTTTAATTTCCATTCCTTTCCATTGCCCTTTTTATTTTAATTTTCATTCCTTATGATCTCCAAATCACATTGTCAGAGAATTGTGCAACTAACCAGATTTGGTCCACTGGCACTCTTTGTTTTTTTTTTTTTTTTCCGAAGAGACTGATTCCCCATAAATTATTCACTATCACTCATTTTGATTTTCTATTACTTCTCTATTCATACATCGGCCAAATAAGAAAGCATTTCTGGATAAAATAGTTTCAGACGTTAGTCATACACTGATTTCAAGAAAATGCTTACTCTTTGTATTTCTTCTTCTGTTTCAGTTGTTTTTATCTTATAAGTGACCTTTTCTTGGGATATTGGCTTCTCTGATAGATTTTTCCTCTAGTGATTACTATGTTTTTCTTCAGATGAAACAAAAAATTTAATAAATAAAAAGGAAGTTGTTGTCGTTTTGAATTTGTTCAAGATAGTACTTGTTCTTCTTTTCCTGTTAGATGGCACACTTGTTTTTGCCTGTGCCACCTGTTGACTTGTTCAAAGAAGAATGCCAGTAAGGCAGTAACATTCTTTTCTAAGTGATGATATTGTGTCTTCCTTGCTTGTAATGATCATTCCATTATTAACACTTTCACTTTCCTATAAAAGTTAATTAATAATGATATTGCACAATAGTTTTGCACCTAGTTAGTTTTTCTTTTTGTCAGTATTTTGTGCCTGAGCTCCTGCTGTTATGCAGGCTTTTTCTAGAAGAGCCACCCTACATGAGATGATTAGAGATTATAAACAAGCAGCTAGTGACCTCCGGAGACTCATATCAATTCATGAAAATCAGTCTGATGAGAAAGCCAAACAATCAGGCACGCCAGGTAGATCCACCAGCAGTTTGAAAGAATTAAGGGAAGCTCAACGGCATCTGCCTTTGATGGAAGAAGAGGCTCAAAAGGGAATTCCTTTGGATTTATACCTGATTTTGTAAGTTTTCACTTTGATTAGAGCCTTTGAAACTTGGTTTTTTTAGTTCTGCTTAATCTATTTTGTGTTGAAGCCTATAGTTATCATCCACTAAAGCAGAAAATATAAACAATGCTTTTTTTTTTTTATAGGTAGAAAATATAAACAATGTTGTATGAAAATGTAGTTGTTTCTTGTTAGAAGGAAGATTAAGAAAAGTTTTTAACCCTAGGGGTGCTCAAGTAGTATGAGCCTTGGTCTTGGTGGTATGCTCCTTCCAGGTCTAAAGATTTGAACCCTTGGATGCAAACAATTTCTAGGGGCCACGCCCCGTAGGTTAAAGGCTGATGATTTGCCTAATCCACGTGTTGCGGACGCGTTATGCAAGTCTGGGTTTTATCCAGTTTAAAGACATTGCATTTGCATGGTTTCCCGGATTCCTCATCATGAAAAGAAGTTTATCTTTTGGTTTTTTTTTTTTTTGGCCCCCCCCCGGCCGCCCGCTGGGGGGGGAGGTTGTGCACATGGGAGCGCACTTTGATGCTGATGAGTGTTGGTCATGTGATAAGAATTTCTCATTTTACCCAACTTTTCACCCAATTTCCTTTGAGTTATTATGTTAATTTTTATGGCAGAAGTGACTGTTATTGTGATTTCTAGATGTTTTTAATAGTGTTTGAGGTATTGATGGTTGAATCTGATGAGATCTATTTTTCTGCGGCTTCTCCATGCTGCTTATTTTAAGTTTTTTGTTTTACTACTAAAAAATTGCAAATGTCAGGGGAATTAAACCATCTGACACAGCAGCTGATATCAAGAAGGCATACCGTAAGGCAGCTCTTAGACATCACCCAGATAAGGTTTGAAGCTTTGGCCCTTACATTTTTTCAATTATTAGGTGATTTGCATGGTTTTTACTCATCTTAGGAGGTCTCATTAAATATTTTGTATAATATTTTTGGTGGCTTTTAGGCTGGCCAGTTCCTGGCAAGAAGTGAAAGCGGAGATGAAGGGCGACTTTGGAAGGAGATATCCCAGGAGATTCACAAGGATGCTGATAGGCTATTTAAAATGATTGGAGAGGCGTATGCAGTGCTTTCAGACACCACTAAGGTTTGCTGCCCACATGATAACTGAATCTTGAAAAGTTTTTGTGCTTGTTGCATTTCCAGCATTCGTTATATTCAGCACTACAGGAATTCCAACCTTCTTGTCTTTCTTTACACGTGCACACGTGCATGTGCATGTGCATGCATGTGTTGGGGTGTGTGCGGGCATCTAACTGCTTACAGTAATAGGGAAAATCTATTTCTTACCTTGGGGGTGGGGGTGTCTATGGTAATGAAATGGGAACTAGAAAACCATCATCCCTTAATTTTGTCTTTGCATCTCTTCTTCTTCGTTATAATTAACCATTTTGTGAGCAGCGGTCAGACTATGATATTGAAGAGGGTGTGAGGAAAGCCCCAAAGGAAAGCCGCAGCTATAGAAGAACTTCAGATGTTCACAGCTCTCAATTTGAAAGAACCAACAGAGGAAACCGGTGGGAGAATTGGAAAACATACGGAAATTCACATTCTCGATGGTGAGAACGCACGAGAATCTCATAATTTAAAAGTGAATGGGCTATGTGGAACAAGGGCATAGCGCGTATAGGAGGAGGCACTAGTTCTACGAAGGATGTATAGAAATCACTGGGTACCGTACTGATATAATCAGGTAATTGACAGCCGAATAATGCATTATGTTGGAAATGACTGTGCCCTTTGGTTTAAGAAAGCTAGTGTTGTGTGGGGTATTGCAGTTTTGGGCTGGATGATTCCATACAATCCAAGGAGTCGAGAGGGATAAGGGGGGGATACACAGGAAACATTCATTCATGTGCAAATTCTCCACCTTGAAAAGATAAATGCCTTGGCACCAGTTCCTTCGGCCAATGTTAAATATGGAGAAAGAAAGCTGGGAGTAACTTGGTATACCTCAATTTTGACGGATTTCGTATTAAATTGTAATTTTTGTTTTACAAATGTTTTAGATGCCTATTTATAGAAGAAGTTGCGTGTCTCGCTGTCTTTGCCTTGCAGCAATGCATCTGTCTACGTCTTGTAAAAATTTTAGCATCGTCCTCTCTATTTTATCATCCGCATTGGGAAGTAAAAGATAGTTAAAAGAATGATTCAAATAAAATATTTAACATTTTAAACGAAGTAGCACAATCACATTGGATGGTTGTAAAATGAAAATATCATTTTTCTTATAATTGTGACAATTTTAGGTGCCAAGTTACGCGTATCCAATTTTCAGAGGAATGAATTTACCGTTTCAAATTGGTGAGAAATTTCTTCTAAATGGGACTGAAATTGTAGCATTCTGGATTAAATCTAAGAAATGATAACTAAAGTAATTTCAATTGTAATTTTGACAAATGTTGCAAAAATATAATCTCAAATCTCACTTAAAAGTTTTCTTGAGTTGTTGGGGAAGGGAAGCTCGGAAGGCAACATACACAAGTGCTTTTATTGCAGTGAGAGACGAGGTAAAAACCTATAGCTCAAAAGCAGTCAACTTCTAGCGACAAAATTAGGGGCTATCATTTCCCAAATAGGATTTAAACTCTTTCCTGGATGGCGTGTTCTAAATTCTAATGTAATTTCTTAAAATTTCGATGAAGGTCAATGCAATTTTTTTTTTTCAATTATTTTCCTCGAGATTAGAAAAGTAGACTAATCGTGGTTTTCTAAATCGGATTCTAATCAGACAGGCTCAACACATTGTTAACAAAATGTAGCATCTCTCTATGAGTGCTCTCTTGTACATTCAGATTCCAAAGATGCTTTGCACACTTTGCCCTGGTAACACCCTTGACCAAAGGTAGGGCGGCAAAGCGAGTGCAAGACGGTGCACAGATTTTGTGCAGGGAGAAAAGAGTCCAACGATCCATAGGCATAACTGTTGAGAGAGAGAGAGAGAGAGAGAGAGACACCCCCTTCAGATCTTAAGTAGTTTGAAAAGCCTTTTGAACAAAATATAATTTAGCTTGCCAGAAGAAACAAGCAATATGGTTATCATAAAATAATTGGGAATTAGATTTGCTTACTAAATTACACAAACTTGAATCTTTCGCTCAGCCCAAAAGAAACAAAATTCTGAATAATTTGGAAACGTGAAGTACCAGACTTAACGTGCAGGTTGTGGCTGTGCTTGTTCCAGAAGTTGACTGACCAACTTGTAAGTACGCCCTGAGAGTGCCTTGGTGTGGTCTGTTAGCTGCTCGTACCTGCAAAAGAGAGATTAATTTAGGAGGCAGGTTGGGAAAAAGAATGATGAATGGATAAAATGCGTAAAAAAAATGTGTGAATTGCCTAAAGGAGCTATTTAAAATAACTATCACTTACACGTTGGGATAACTGGGTTCCATAATCACAGTTCCTGATTGAGAGTCAATCTTAGCATCGAGCTTTGAGCTCCGGATAAGGTTCACAATCCATCTCTCAGCCTCCTCATAATTCAAATTCAATTTCTCCGCAAGTACCCTGCCACAAAAGCACATCTCAAATTCCAATTCAATCTAACTGATGCACTTTTCATGGTATATTTGGTAATCCCAAAAAAATGCTTGAAAAGTGAGAATTTCAGACATCTTTATAAAGTAGGCTGACTGTAAACACTTTAATCGAATAGAGAATTGATGTGTTTCAGTTAAACAATTCATTGCTCATATTCTCCTTGAAACTTAATTCAGAAATGAGTTTTCTCCACATACTTGAGAAGCTGAAAACCTCTTTGACCTAAACTCAACGATCGTTTAGAAGAAAATTTTATACCCTCACTATCATCATTAGCTTTTTCATCGGTCCTTGTGTTTTATATTATAACACAATAATTTTCTTTATCCAACAAAAATTAACACTAAAAACTAGTTTCCAGCCCTCTTTTTGGAAGAAAGTGGGAAAGAAGCTAGTTTTAAATAATTTTACCCCTTTCCTTTCGATACTAGTAAAATTAGTATTTGAGATTAATTTCACCTCTTTTTGGAAGAAAGGGGGAGAACAAAAAAATAGTCACTAACAAAAAAGAGAAAAAAAATCGAAAGAATATGCAATGAATTTAGTATGGAATGCATTTCAAATTTTAAAACCATTCCCCCAAAAAATAACTAGTTTTTTTAATAAGTTAAAAATTATACTTACACATACAATGCCACAAAATATGCACATTCAAAAAGAAGATGCATACCCCATGTCAATGCGCTGATGTATTCGGCAGTAGGTCTCAAAGATAAATAGACGGGCATTTTCAAGGAACTCATCTCTCAGTGGTACAGTAGAAAAGTTGCCTTCTTCAACCCGTTTTCCAAGGAAGGGATCATTCAATATGACCTACATTGTTGCAATGTGTTAGCGTAATAGGAACGCATGATGCTATTTTTGGTATTATTACCAGAGTAATGTCGTTCTTTCAAACTTGTTCACAGACATTTTACCAGATATGTATGCACCTTTTTTATGAAAAATCAACTCAAAAGCGGAAGTGTCGTATGACAGAATAGGGGACTCAACCCATGCTTGAGAAGCGTATTGGGTTGAAACCCAATCACTAAAGGTATAGGAACCATATTTCCTTAAAAAGAAGTCAGAAAAAAAGTATAGCAAACTTACCTCTTCACACTCCCTCATCTTCTTCTGTGCCCCATCAAAGTCATAATTGACATACACACATGCTAAAAACTCTGTAATGGGATCTTTGTAAGAATGCTGCTCTTGCTGAATAACCTTTATAAAGTCTTTGAATTGAGGTCTCCTCCTTTTGTTGACAATGAATGCAGTAGCCAAGTAACGTAAAAGATGAGGAGCACTTGTTTGAATCGCATTAAGATACCTGACACGAACAATTCCATGTTTTTAGATTGGGCTGGATGACAAAAGCTGAATTTTGAAAAAGTACATATAAAAACTTGACAACCGTGCAAAGAGCAGAATAGCGTTTGAGCCTCAAACCAGAAGCATTGGTTTTTCAGCTTGGCAATTGTACATATGAAACAATTTCCATGGCAATAAAACCAAAAGAAACACGAGAAAATTAAGAGTATAATGAATAACTGATAGTTTTGCTTTACCAATTACAGAATAGAAAAACATCGTAAGGATTGAGCCAAATAGTAGCATTTACAAACAATTCAAATTATGATTGAATTGTCAATTCATTAATTTTTTACATAAGTTATTAAAGCTTTACTGACAATAAGGATTTCAGCAATCTTCAAGTTCGAAGTGTAGGGGATCAAGCAAGTGGTGTTAACAAAATCACACTCAGGTACAATGGAGCAAGTGAATTTTCAAAAGTAAAGTAAATAGATGGAAATGGACTAGTCCAGAAGGCATACTTATCCTGGTTAAACAAGTCAATGATCTGTGTCCGTCCATTGTCATGGTTGAAAAAGATGAAGAGACTCCAATGCATTAACCATATTCTATTTTGCACCTGATTCATTGGTGACGCAAAATTCTGCAACAAAACACCATTGTTAAACTTTCCTTGCACTGAAATATAACAAAAACCCAGTGCATGCTATGAACAAGTGGTGTATGGAAAAGAAAAACCTTTGAGTCAATTATTTCTTTCAAACGATTGAGCTCTTCGAGAGAAATGTCCCAATTTTGCATCAAAATCTCAGCCGCAAGCTTTCCCCACAATGCACTCAAACTCCTCTCGCTATTTGTGCACAAGGCTCTATACTGATACAGATAGTCAGCAGCACCAGAGTAGTTTCCACATTCAAACTGAAATTTGGCATACTGATATAATGCCTCTATTTGATCCGTTCCAATCTGGTAGAGAAGAATCATCATTTCATAAATCTAAACTGATAAAGGGGGAGTTTTCAACTGTAGGAACCAAACTTCAATAACAACGCATCTAAAAGATGGACAAGTTTATCCTACTAAAATGATAAAATGGAGAACTGCTCACAAATACAAGCAATACTTCGATTGAAAACCATAGCTCGGGTTACAAATTGCACAAAGAGGAAACTTTGTGCTAACAAAGTTCATATTCTTTCAAGTCCAATGGATGATGTACAAGTACTACTAAATAAGAGTGACACGTCAAAAGAATTTACAGCCACTAACGGTTGCACTTTGCGCATAATACTGATATTTCAAAATTTTCCATCAAAGCCAAACTACTACCAAGGTCCAAGACCGCGTAATAGTAAATACTCCGTCAAATCCAAAGTACTACGAACGCCAATCGGTTGATTAATTCTAGAAACCCATGATCAAATTCAGATTGGACAAAAAAAAAACCACAACAATGACGACAACACAAGAACACCGACACCAAATGGATATCCTTAAAAAATCATAAGCTAACAAAACCTGGTATCGCTCATTAAGCATTTGGAGATTGTACAGTTTGTCAGCCCTAAGCTCCTGCACCGCATTCGGATTCTGCAAAAACGCAACAAGCGGCGCCGCGGCCTCCTCCAGCGACTTGAGTCTCGCCACTACCTCCACCCTCCTGTCCACCATATCTACAAATTACAATCACGTATACACACATCAAAACCCCAAAAACTCAGACGCACGTATATATATATATATATATATATATCTACGTACTGTTAGTACGGAAATAAAAGGTTTTGGACCTTGTGGGACGTCTTCGGTATGGTAGAGGCTCTTGTGGATGTCCATGGCGTAGTCGACCATGTTAGTCTTGTTGAGGAGCTCAATCTTCGATTTCAGGATCTGCTCGTCCTCGTAGAGACGACGTTCCTGCAGGAACTCCAGGAGAGGGAATACCAGGTGCCGGTCCAGGTTCGGCGCTATCCGCGGGGTCAGGTCGTAGGTCGCCATTGCCGCGAACTCGCTCCCTCTCTCGGTCCTCTGCTAAGCTTTAGCCCTAGACGGCCACAAAGAGGTTCTTAGCAATTTCTACCTCTTAGGTTTTAAGATGTTTTGAATTATGTCAAAACTACCCCCACTGGACATCTTAAATATCATTCCTCTCCGATGTTCAATGAAAAACATGAGTCTGAATTATTACAGTTTTATAGCGTGAATATCTTGTTTACTCTTTTTTAAAAATTGTGAGTTTTGTTATTTAAAAAAATAATAATTTATTTTTCTGTAAATTTTATATATATATATATCTTTATATATATAAAGAGCTTATAAAATAAAAAATCTTGTTTTGACGGAAATGTTAAACGAAAGTTGTTGTTTTTAACGAAAATTATTAACGCAATTAAATACGTTCTCCTCTCCTGCAAAAAGAATTGGCCGCAGCCTCAGTCTTCAGTAAAATCTCCTTCACATAGTGCCGCAACCACATCTCCTAGCCTACTGCATCTCCACACCGTGATAAGCCGCTAGCACAAAAATGTCGTCATCACCTACTTAGAGAGTGAAGCTATCTCTGTTTTTACCCATAGAAGTATAGCAGTTTTATTCTTTTTCTTGTATATATATATATATATTTTTTAAATGTACAAAACATATACATCTCGTGAATGAATATTTACAATGCTCGCCAAGAATTCTAGTGCAAGAATATTTACAATGATAAGACTCTTGAGGCAATGGATGTACTATTCAATTAAATATTTGAAACCAACAATTAAATGGAAGGAGATATTCTTCATTTACAAAAGGAAAATTTTATACACTATACTATCATCCTATTTGTATTCCACTAAGTAAGATGTAACACATTTATTATCATTAAATAATCATTTATTATATTTTTTTATCATCAAATAGTGATAAATGTACCACATCATATATTATAAAGGATGGGAAATACTTTAGCCACAAAGGGATTACACAAAAGTAATCCCACAAACTGATGTGGCTTAATGTGGTTTATCAGATTGTAAAGTTACTTTTATTGTAAAGCAGATTTAACGGATCAGATGAAGCCACATCAGTGTGTGAGATTGTTTTTGTGTGATTCCTTTATGGATGTAGTAGTGCTCTTATAGGATATAAGTAAAATAGTAGTGTGGTATATAGTATTATTCAGATCAGCACGTAACTTCATTGCCCTTCTTAGTGCTCTTGCTTCTGCAATGACTGATTGAAGATTTGCTTTAATAGTGCAGGCCAAACAAACTTCAACCTCACCTGCAGCATCTCTGATGATCACTCATAAACCTGTAGTCATTGACTTAACATCCACAGCAGCTTCTCACTTAACCTTCATATAATGCTCAGCTAGTTTCCTCCATTTCCTAAGCCCCCTCATTGCAACAAATGCACTAACATTATGAGATTGAACTGATTCCTATGCAAATTGGTATGCTTCCAAACTTTTCCTTGCCTTATGAAAAATAATTTATAGTCGATCAAACTTATTATAAAAAGGAAAAATATAGTTACAAGTACAATTATGCACTAATCTGTGCACTAATGTGATGTGATTGGTCAAAAAGTAGATTTTATTGAAAACAGTGTTAATTTAAATTTTAAGTATGAATAAATCAGTATTAGTACACAGATTAGTGCGTAACTGTGCTTGTATGTAGCAGAACTCTTATAAAAAATGATAGCATTCCTTCGATTCCATATATTTCTCATTACCAAGACCATATATTCTATATCTTTGACTTTCAGATCAGTACTCAGTTTTTTTTCACATTTCCCAAACATCAAGAAAAGTACTTGACCATTTCTTGAGAGGACTGATTGCCTCTCCCCATACATCACTGGCTGCAAGGTAAGACCAAAGAGCATGTATTGATGTCTCTTCAGACCTTTCACAAATGGGACACCAGGGGCTTTCCAACACTTTTCTTTTAAAACAGATTTTGTCTTGTGGAAAGTATATTATGGCAGGCTCTCCACATGAAATGCCTAACAGATCCTGGCACTTTAAGATTCCATAATAACTTCCAAATTGGTTCCTCAGTTGATCCCCCTGAAGTTTCTCCATAGATTTTCTTTGTTCTCTCTATTTCCATATCATAGGCAATTTAAGTACTAAATGCTCCATCTTTTGAGGGTCTCCAAATCATTCTATCTTCTACAACTAGTCTACTAACAGGCATATTGCAGATAATCTCAGCCTCTTTTTGGTTAAAAATCTGATAAACCATATTAGAAATCCCAGTCACTAGTATCAACATCCACCAAATCTCTAACTGTGGCCTCTTCATCTGACACATAAATGGGAGACTGAATAGTATAAGATACTGGACTTGGAACTCATTTAGTCCTCCATATTCTAATATGTGATCAACTCCATACTCTCCAAAATAAGCCCTCCTAAACTAAATCCATAGCTGGTAGAATACTCCTCCATATAAAAGATGGTCTATTCCAAAGTTGAGCATCCAACGGATTCCTCTCAAAGTAGCTTTTCTTTGGTTGGGTGGCTTCACATGATAAAATCTTAACAATTGACAAGTTATGAAAGTTTAGACTCTACTTAATGGATTGGTGCTACATGTGCAAACGAAACAGTGAATTAGCCGACCACATTTTTCTTCATTGCGGAGTAGTTAAGGTTTTGTGGGATGCAATCTTCTTGAGGCTTGGTATCGCATGGGCTATGCCTAAGAGAGTGATAAATTTATTATCTTGTTGGTGAGGGATTAGGGGCAACCGCCAGATCACAACTATATGGAAGATGGTACATTTTATGTCTAATATGATGCACATGGGATGAAAGAAATTGCCGCTGTTTTGAGGAAAGGCAACGCTCCCAGATAGTTTTAGGAATTTTTTCTTTTATACTTTGTTGCTTTGGGCCTTTTATGCTACTATTAGTAGCACGTAGTTTTGTAATTAAGTTCTTTTTTGTATACTTCCTTTGTACTCAAGCTTTGCCTATTTACGTGGATCAAATCAATAAAACTTCTTTTACCTATAAAAAATAAAATAAAATACTCATTCTTCACTATCTAAAAAACGAGAAAATCATGCTTGTTCAATGTTCTCCATATCTATTTAGCTAAAAAAGCTTTATTAGAAGACTCTATGTCCCTAAAGCCCAGGCCTCATCTCTTAATTTAGACTCATCCAATTTCGACCATTTTCTCCATTGTATTTTCCTGTCATTTTGCTTATATATAGTTCCACCAAAATCTTGACATAAGAGCAACCATTTCCTTGTAAAGTCTCCTTGCAAGCATAAAGACACTCATCCATAAAGCAATACCTACTTTATGGATTGGAAAGGAGAGGAAATTTTCCTTCCAGCTATTGATTTTCCCCCATATCCTTTCCTTTATGGCTTGGAAAGAATTGTATTTTCATATTCCCACAAAAGATGGTAAGCGAAGATACTTATCATAGTTATTAGTAATTGAAGCTCCCATTGTCCTTGTGATCTAGTTCCTCATTGGAGTACTGGTATTAGAACTGAACATGATTGATGTTTTCTGTTTGTTCAAACATTGCCCAAAGCCTGCTCATACTTCAACAATAAAATTAATTTTGTATTAAAATTTGAAAAAGTAAAATTATTTATTGTATTTTGTACGAGGATTTGAAAAAATTATAACGACGAGTTGAGACGAAATGCGATGAATTTTTTAATTTTGTGTAAACAAACAAGGCTTCAGTTTAATTCAACTTGATCCCTAAGCTTCATTCCTGGCTTCCCGTCACGATGGATAGCCTAGTTGCTTAGCAATCATGAAAACGTGAATTGATTCATTTCAGCGTGATCATTGGCAAGAATATGGATTTACTAGCTGCTCTTTAGAGTTTGAGTTTGTGATAATCATTAGCATAAATAACATGAGCTGGTTACGATCAGTTTCAAGCACAGTGAAAGCTGCAAAATGATTTCACAAAGAGGACGATCGAGGTTACAATTTAATTGGTGAGAAATATGCATTACGAAACTTTGATCTGATCTGGAATATTGGGTTTCAAGAAATCCATTTATTTCTCACGATTCGACTTGAGCAAAATTTTTGTGCTGATCAGGATGAAATCTAAACAGCATGCTTCAAAAACAGAGAGAGAGAGAGAGAGAGAGAGAGAGAGAGAGAGAGAGAGAGAGAGAGAGAGAGAGAGAGAGAGAGAGAGAGAGAGAGAGAGAGAGAGATTTGGTATGTGATGTTTTTATAATGTGTTAATCATATTTCCATTACCAATAGAAGATCTAATGACATTTCTACAAATGTAGTTGAAGCGATAAAAGAAAATAACGTACATCGGAATAAAATTGGTGTAATTTTGTCTGTTCGTGATGTTATGTGTTTGCGCTAGAATTGAAAAACAGAAAGAGAAAACCACCAAATCCCATTAGCGACCTTTAAGACGAACTAAAGCAAGAAGATACCAGGAGCAGAGAGAGAGAGAGAGAGAGAGAGAACTGAGAACGTACGTACCCACTTCAGAGACGAGCGCTTTGGAGAGGTAAGGGAGACATGATGAGAGAATGAGAAAAGTGATCAGAAAGAGAAAGATGGTGGTCATGATGGGTGGGTATGGAAGAAGAAGATCAAGGTGCTTGCTTCTAAATCTTCCTTCCCAGTACCAGTACTGGATCTTCAGCAGCTGCTGCGCTATGGTTGTAATCCTCGTTTCCCTTAACGCATATATATAAGAAAGCTGAAAGGTGGCCGTCTGGGTTTAACATTGTAATTTTATGCAACTTTGGTAGATTTTAATACAGAGCTTTGCCCACCCACGCGCTTATCAGGAGGCGCGTGCTCACGCCCACGTCCCTCATGTAACGGTTACGAGGGGGGCCTGCGACTTTACTCATACCGGATAATAATTAGGAAATGAAACGTTTGATAAAGTAATTCATAAATAAATATGATTTAATGTATTAAATTATACTATAATAATTCATAAATTAATATAATTTAATATATTATATTATATTATAAAATTATGTTTATTATAAAATAATTTAATTTATCACATAAATTTATATTTTTATGTTTATAACACTTATTTAAATATTTGCAGCCAGGGGCTGCCAACCAGTAGAGCACAAATGGTAGCACAGATGGTAGAGTGGCAGAAAATTTAAGCNCGAAATCATTTTTTTGGGCCTCGTAACCTTTATACAACATCAAAAGGAAAGAAGCTAATACTTTCTTTGTCCTCAAGGATATAACAGAAAAAAGGCGAAATAACTGTTTCAGCCAGCATGAATCAAAGTGACGCTATGTAGTAGTAAGCTAATTAATAATTAATCGCGTAAACAAATCAAAGACTTTTATTTTGGAGAATAATTTTGCTCTGATATGATGTTTCGATCAGCAGTGATCATCATCACTGTCACACTTGATGCTAAAAACTAAGAAATTAAACAGCTGTCACTATCATGACAAATTTTAGTGACAAAGAAAGTATTAGCTTCTTTCCTTTTGATGTTGTATAAAGGTTACGAGGCCCAAAAAAATGATTTCGGCAATTACTTTTGAGAAGGGAGACAATAATATTTGATGCGTCTATTTTTTTTTTTTTTTAAATAACCTGTCGATTAATATTTTATAGGATCGCCTGGTCATCAGATTTGCTTTATGTTTTATAACCGAAAAAAATAAATAAAGAAAATAAAAAAAGATGCTCTCTCTCGACTCTTTACTTAATGTTCTTTGCAAGAATATTTTTGTCTTGATAACGCTTTCTTTGTAGTCGGGAACACGTAAAAGGAATGTCATGTTATGTCATTGTGTCTCACTGATCAGTAACTATATATGTAAAAGGAATGGAAAGAGTAGATGCACTTCTAATCTGTCTTAGCCGAATAATACATACTAAATACAGTTTTATGATGTACAACTTCACGTAGTCGATCCATTTGAAAAAAATGTAATCCATTGTGAAAAAGTTGATTTTTTCACGAGGGTCTCAAATTTTTTCTATATTTTTAAATGGAGTATGTGAAATTTGCAAACTTTAATACTGTATAAATAATTTTCCTTGAATTATATTTTCACGCTGTGCATATTAGCCTAATCTGATTATGCACTTCTTATCTTCTTTTCTTTTCTTATTTTGGGGTTTGGGGGGACAGATGATGAAACTCCATTTACTTACGTCGAGGGAAATGGAAAAGGGCCAAAGAAATGGGGCGAAATTGATCCACATTGGAAAGTTTGTGGCAATGGAAAAACGCAGTCTCCTATCGATCTTCTGGACAAAAGGGTGCAGGTTTTTCCTTCTCTGGGAAAAATAAAAAGGGATTACAAACCAGCTCCTGCTGTTGTGAAGAACAGGGGACACGATATTACAGTAAGCTAGCTGCCTGAGTCATGCTTTGCATGTCATCATTTTCCATAGTCATATTTACATATCAATTCAGTTAATGTTTGCAATTTCAATCGCATGAATGCATGAGCGCGAACCAGGATTGTGCAATCCAGAATAGTTAATTATTTGATGATCAACCCACACCAGGTTATAGAAACATGCATCGCTAGGCCCTTTAAATGATTCTTCTAAACAATGACTCCTTAATATATCTAAAAGTGGCATGCATGTACATCTCTCAGCTGACGTCTATTGGTTCAATTTATTCAAAATACAAGTTTTGTCAGGTGATATGGATAGGGGATGCAGGAGACATTAACATAAATGGTACAGACTACAAGCTGCTACGGTGTCACTGGCATTCCCCCTCTGAGCACACATTCAATGGATCGAGGTCTTTTGTTTGCCTTCTATTCTTTGTATTTTTCCATTTGTCTGAACCATGCTATTAAATTTATGTATCTTCCACTCAACACATTTTTTTTTTAACATGCAAAAGTGCAATGGCTGATGACAAATATTATATATTCACTGCAAATTCCGTTTTCAGGTATGACTTAGAGCTGCATGTAGTTCATTTAAGCTCCTGTGGAGAGATAGCTGTTATTGGAATTGTTTATAAATATGGCCGCCCTGATCCCTTCCTCTCAAAGGTATCTAGACTGTCTTCTCTTTCATTTGCTTGGACACATGCATCCATGATTGACAAAATGCATCAAATAAACAAAATTTAGCCAACCTGGTCACTTGGATGGTTTTTTAAAGTAAAAAGATATAAAATGACTTTTGATATAAATGACTTGAATTTTTAATTTCATACCCTTCATCTTTACTCTTGAAAGTAAAAGATATAAAATGATTAGAAGAGACATATGTTGTATGAATGAATCATGTCTAGTTTGAGAATACGTACTATGTAGGTACTTTTCCCAGCTTGTTTTCTCATCTTCCTCTACTTTTTGACAGATGTTTCACCACATAAAATCAGTTGGGAAAGAAGAGAGAAATTTGGGGACTGTCAATCCGGGAGTAATTAAGTTCGGGAGTAGAAAGTATTACAGATACATTGGATCTCTTACAGTTCCTCCATGCACTGAAGGTGTCATTTGGACAATAGTCAAGAAGGTCCTTTGCCAAACACAGCTCAATTAGCAATTGCAGTGTTAGCTCTGTAACCCTTAATTTGTCTTCTAACAAAACATGACTTCTCTTTTGTAGGTGAGGACAGTTTCAAGGGAGCAAGTGGCAGCTTTAAGGGAAGCCGTTCACGATGTAAGTTTTTTCTAAGTAAATATATAACTAGTGCATGCCAATCTGTCCTCCCCTCACTCCCTTCTATCCCTCTTCTTAAGGTGATTTTCATTAGAGTATCCTAGTTTGATCAACATGTCTTTTTGGCAGTGGAGCCTCTAGTTTCATTTCAGGATCGAAGCAAATCCCAGTGAAATTACTTTGTCGTTATAAACTTTCTGCGGTGTTTGAAAGTTTACTGTTAGTTTGTTCTTGTTTCAGGGATTTGAAGCAAATGCAAGGCCGACTCAACAATCAGATGGAATAGCGGTTCAGTTTTACAATCCAAGCGGAGGTTCTACTTAATTAGCTTTCCGCTACCGAGAAGAAAATTAAATATGCCGTAGAGCCATATAACTGCATGCGTTATCTCCTTTTACATAAATAAAAATGCATCTTACAGCATGATGAGCTAAAGCAACCGCCCCTTGTTGACATTCACATGAAAGCGGATTTGCATGTCTTGATCGAAACAATTTGCCCATCACACTAGCAAGTAAAGACTGAACAATGAAAAGCGATATTAGAACCCAAGTTTTAAAATGTTGGTTTAAAGAATTTTAGAAGGAAGCAAAGGTTTTTTTAGCAGGTTTGTTCTTCCAATCAACTTCCATTCATATATCGGAACTATAAATCGGCATGGCATTTGTGTGGGAAGACACTAACAAGACATACGAATCGACTTGACAATATCGTTATCCAGAGACTCATAGCATGGCTCATTGTCAAATATATCCTCACAGGAAAGCGATATGGAATGATAATTCTATCAACAAATTTACCCATAAACACTCTTTGTACAAGACCCATACAATTGAACAGAAGCTCGTAGAGATTTTAGCAAAGCTAGAAAATAAAAGCAAATATCTATTGCGCTAAAATAAACCAGTAGACTCGCCAATCGACATCAGATCAAACCAATCCGTAGACCATCATCAACCTGGCTATGCGATAAGGAAGGGGAGAACAGTCATCATGAAGGTCTCATAAGTGAAAGTTGCTGAACCGGAGTATGCCTTATCCTTCTCCTTGAATTTCTCAGTTAGTCCCTGCAAGTCGAATTGTCTTGGTCAAAATGTTAAAGTTCAGTCTCTATAAGTGCTGGAAAACTCAGATTCAAAGATTTCACACAATTAATTCAAGCATGCAAGTTAGAAATCAGAATTATCAAAATGAAAAGAAAATGCTCTTCTTATTTTGGTAGCGGAATCCTGTATGGGAAGAAAGGTGGCTAGAATTCGGAAATTCATAATAACTCAAGAGTACTGTAAGCAGTGCAGAATGTATTCAAGTCAATAAACTTCAGGAAGAGCTACCTCAAATCATTTGAAAACTTAAATGGAAGTCGAAAAGGGAAAAATAAATGCTCTTTTGCTAGTGTCAAAATCAACTAAAATGGCAGAAATGCCTTGTTCGAGTCAATGTAACTAGTGCATTGGACATGCATGCCAGAGTAGAGGAAATATTTCAATCAAAATGATAATAATGTTAATCACAAGATATGAGCTCACCTTAACTGTAAGACAGCACCTGCATTGCAGAAAAAAAGGTAAGCTATTAATAAACAGAAAATATGTTGCAACTAAAACAGTATCTGATCTTGAACCAACCAATAAAATAGTGAAGCAAAAAATAAAACATACTCGATGAAATTATCATATTCAATGGCCTTGCTTCTGCCTCCAGTTTTATCAAACTTAGAAACAAGCAGATCCAAAACCACCGGCGAGACAGCAAATCCCAGACTCAGAAGTGCCTCTCGTAACTCGGACGAATCAATTTTGCCACTCCTGTCCCTATCAAATCTCTCAAAAATGTCCTGAGAAGTTGAATATGGTAGATGATTATACAAATTTAGACTTTAGACGGGAAAAATGCATTCTATCACTGATAATAATAAACCTCTCTACTTACTCTCCAACTCTGAAGGCTGTAGAATACTGCAGTGAATTCCTTAGGTCCTGCAGCATATTAGGCGGAAAAATTTGAAGTTAATAAACCTTGTTAGGTGGAGAACCACTAGATTCAAAGGAAGCTAAGTCCAGTCTTGAGTACTTTGAGGATAAAGGATAAAGTATTAGCAATAAATTGTTTTTGTTTTCTCTAGTAAGCAGGGAACGTTGAGACTCGGATGGGCTTGCTAACAATAAAGGATAAATCTACCATACCGCCAAGTGTAAAGTTCCGGTCTTTAAATTAATTTTTTAATTTAATTAAAAAAGTAATTTTTAATATATTAATATATTTTTTTATTTTTTAAAACTATTTAAATATAATCAAAATATATATATAAACTAAATAAATAAATAAATACATTTGTGCTGAGCGGTACGGCAAGCAAACATTGCCGGAAGCAGCCTAGCACAGCTCTACTGTGATGATGTAGAAAGTTACCAATAGATTTTAAAAATATTAAATGATGCATTGATGAGACATGATTTTAAATAAAAATTAAATAAAATATTATTTTTAATATTATTATTATTTTAAATTTTAAAAAACTAATCTGTTTATTATATTTTATATAAAAATTTAAAAAAATTATAATAATAAAATAAGATAAAATTCTCTCATTATCAAACAGCCCCATCCCAAAAGAACAGACCGGTCGACCTCAAACAGCTCGTCACATTTTACACGTTGAATGTGGAACCACATGGTCTGTTACAGATTAAGGACTTTATGGACATTTCAATGCCTTCCTCTGCACACGCCACCGGTCAAACATCGAGCGGCCACACCAGCCAACCAGAAGTCGTTCCCGTGAATCGAAGGACCTCCAGGCTCCAACCCGGCGCATTTTCTAACGGTAAGCCGGAATTTCCTTCTCTCAGCGCAATCCGGAATACAGGCAGATCTCAGTACCACGCGGAATTCACTACACCAGGAGAGTGAAACCAGAGCTCTCCATCCCTCCCTTGTAATTGCTAAATTTACCCTAATATTCATACAATAGGTAGGAGAGAGAGAGAGAGAGAGAGAGTATCTAACCGATTCTCCTGGTGTTGGAATTGGTGAAGAGGTACATGAGAAGATGGACGGTTCTCAAGCTGAAGCTCTGGTTGTAGGAAGAGAGCGCCTTCTGCAACTCCTTGTCGTCAATAAGCCCGCTGCCGTCCTGGTCCGCTATCTGGAAGCAAGCAACGACGTTCGGATCGGTGCCGGGAGGGAAGGCCGAGGGCACCAGCGACGCGAAAGGGCTGGAGTAGTTAGGCCCCGATGGGGGGTACGCGGCCCCGGCGGAGGAAGAATATTGTTCCTTGGGGGGCTTGTGGTCGTAAGGCGGGGCCGATGGCGGGGCGCCGTAAGGCTGGGCCACGGGGGCGTAGGGAGACTGACCTTGCGGCTGTGGTGGTGGCGGCGCGCCGTAGGGTGTGCCGTACCCCTGTGGTGGAGGTGCACCGTATGGGGAGGAACCATAAGATTGGCTTCCAGGGGGCGGAGCGCCGTAGCCGTACCCGGAAGTATTGTGAGGGTAGCCTGACATTATTCTGCAGAAAGGACAATGGGGGAAGTTTGACCTTTTCTCTCGAGCAACCTGAGTTTCTTTACCTGGCTTTAGGCAATAGGCATCGTTATATATATGAATAAAGCTATTTTGCCGCCCCAAAGTGACCGCTTGGTTTGACCGCTGTGTAAATTTTTTTTTTTTTTTTTTATTTAATGATTAAGGAAGTGATTTTAAATGTATTTGTGTATTTTTTTTTTACTTAATCATTAAGAAAATGATTAAAAAAATAGGAAATGAAAAATGAAAGAAAGAAAAAAAAAAAACCATTGGGCAGCACGCCCAGCGGTATGGGTGAGGCGGCAGAGTAGCCTCTTAAAATATCACTTCAAAGTGAGTTCCACCATAGATGCGAGCTTTAGTCCCGATTAATTATATAATTGAGATTAGATGGAAAGAGATAAGATAAAATATTTTTAATAATAATAAATAAAATATTATTATAATATAATTTTTATATTAAAATTTGAAAAAGTTAATCTATTTATTATATTTTTTATAAGAATTTAAAAAAATTATAATAATGAAATGAGGTGAGATTATTTAATTTTTATTATTAAATAGCTAGTACACAGGAACTTTCGACTTTATATATATATATATATATATATATATATATATTCTCTTTTTTTCTTTCATTTCTTTATTTAAATCTAAGGTTCGGTTTAGTAAACAAAAATTTTCATCTGATTATTACAACTTTATCAAATTTTCATATAAAATATAATAAATAATTTAATTTTTTCTTAACTTTTTTAAATTTTAAAACAATACTAATATTATTTTAATATTTTATTTTAAACTTAAAATTTTCATCTCACTTACCAAATAGACCTAAAAAATGCACAATTTTTTAACGAGTTTTGTTACATACAAAAAAGTCGCGTACTAATCTGGATACCAATACTGATTACTTCATATTCAAAATTTAAATTAACATTGTTTTCAAGAAAATATATTTTTTATCAATCACATTAGATTGGTGCACAATTATGCTTGTAATTAGATTTTTCCTTTTTTTAATTCATATGAAGGCTAGTCTAGGGTGAGGTTACTGTGAAGATAAAATGGTACACGTGTGACATTTTTTTTTTATTGAAAAACTGTTATTTGAAAAAAAAATAGACAAACAAATTGGAAGTTTTTCTCATAAAATAATTCTGAAAAAAATTGAAAACAGGTTTGCCATGGGAAAGCGGACAAGACCGGACCGGATCACAGACGCTAGGAAACCGATCCCGAAGCTTTCACGGGCTATCAATAGAGTCAATACCGTTGCGATATTGAAATTTAAAAAAAATAAAAAAAAATAAAAAATACAGTTGCGATGCAGAGAGGCCACCGAAGGAAAGAGATAGAGAGGAGAGAGGAGTCTCCTCGAAACCTGCCTCTCCGCTCTCGCTGTGGCCAACAAATATTGAAATTAATTTAAAAAGAGAATTAAATAAAAAGAATTTAGGAAAGCTCAAAGTAGCGCACGGTAACGAATGTCACCCACTTTCTGCACGTTAGCAACCAGCGATGCCACCTGCACCGTGTGTCCACGATCACTCTCTCTTCCTCCCCTTATCCTACGCACCCCACATTCCTTTCCCTTTCTCTTGTCCTCTCAGGACTGCTCTAGGGTTGGGGCTTTATTATTCTTTTTATCTCTTAATCGACCAATTCTCCATGCTCTTCGGAGAGCTAGGATTTCGTCTCCTACGGTCAGCTGTGGAGCCTATTCGCGCCAACGCACATGGACCACGGGAGGCAATCGAAGGACTCACTCTGCTTCTCCAATCTCTTCAATCTTGAGGTTTTTCGTATAGGTTTTCGCTCTTCGCATATGAGTTCTCTTTATTTTCTCAAGTTACCACCTCTTACGTTCTTGTTTAACTTTCATATATTTCTAGAGAGCTAAGTCCTTTTTTTAAAATTTTATTCTTTTGATATTTTACCGTGTTTCATTGTTAGTTGGTTATTACTTTAGATTTTTTTTTAATCGAGGAATTTATCTTTTTTAATATATATATATATATATATTTTATTTCCTTGTGGGTTTGTATTGTAGTCTTTGATGAACTTTCAACTTCCTCAACAAGATGATGATTTTGATTATTATGGAACTAGTAGTCAGGATGAGAGCAGAGGTAGCCAAGGTAGGCTTTGTTCTTTATTCTTTGACTTGAGAAACATCTGGATTGAGACTCGTAATTGGATGTTTTTTTATTTTTATTTTTTGAAGAACATTCTCTCTCCTACTACACAGATACACACACACGGAGAGAGAGAGAATTGGTTTCAAGTGGCTTGGGATAGTGAGATTTGAGCTTATGTATGTATGCATGAATGAATTGTGCTGTTTGGTTGGTTATACACTCAGGCGGGACAATTATGAAGCACGGTAATGGTCCTATGCGTGAAAGGGAATCAATAAAGAGAAGGAAGCAGTCTGAAAACAGTGACGACGAGGATGAGGCAAGTTATTATGGGACACGCGTTACGGAGGACAGGTATCGATCAATGCTCGGAGAACATGTTCAGAAGTACAAGAGAAGGAAGGATTCCTCAGCAAGTCCTAAACCAACCAGGATGGGAGTTCCACTTCCGAGGAGTAATTTGGGCTCAAAAGCTAGGAAGCTGGGGAATGAGCACCGAGGAGGATTTAATGAAGTGGAAACCATATCAGACTGGCTCAATGATATTAATCGTCAAAAACAAGAGAAGTATCATGAAACAGATTTTGCACCGCTCAATGGCAGTGAAAGGTATGTCATCTCCTGTGGTTTTTTAAGGTGGTTTTTTTTTACGCATATTCTAATTTTTATATTGGGTGATAATTATCATTTATTTACCTTTTGCAGAACAACATATGAACCGGCTTTTTTAGATATTGGGGATGGTATCACATATAAGATTCCTCCTACTTATGATAAGTCAGCGGCATCACTGAACTTGCCCAGCTTCTCAGATTTTCAGGTGGAGGATTTTTACTTAAAGGGTACATTGGATTTGGGGTCCTTAGCACGAATGATGGCTAATAATAAAAGGCTTGGACCTAGAAGCTGGGCAGGAATGGGGGAGCCTCAGCTCCAGTATGAATCACTTCATGCAAGATTGAAGGCCTTGCCAGCTTCTAAATTGCCCCACAAGTTCAGTCTCAAAGTATCCGATATCGGGTTGCATTCCTTCATCCCAGAAGGGGCTGCTGGAAACATAAAGCGTTCTATTTTGTCAGAGGGTGGTGTTTTGCAGGTTTACTATGTGAAGGTTTTGGAGAAAGGAGACACATATGAGGTTCATATACTATTTTTCGGATTTTAAATGAAATATTTTGAATTTTATTTTTATTTTTATTAATTTTGTTTTGTTTTGGGGGGGGGGGGGGGTTGTTTAGTTGGCCTTCCATTTTCTATTTGTGTACGGTATGATATGGTATTTTTTTTTCCCATTCAGCTTTGGTTCTTTTGTGCTGCAGATCATTGAACGGGCTCTGCCCAAGAAGACAAAGCTAAAGAAAGACCCTTCTGTGATCGAGGAGGAAGAAAAGGAGAAGATTGGAAAATTTTGGGTAAACATTGTAAGAAGAGACATACCGAAGCATCATAGGATTTTTGCAGCTTTTCATCGAAAGCAACTAATTGATGCCAAGAGGTTCTCTGAGAACTGTCAAAGAGAGGCAAGTATTATGTTGCATTTTTATTGCAGGCTTCATTTTCAATTAGCATGTTCCAGCCATGTGGGATGTGGTTTTCAGTTCTTCAAACTTAAGCAATGTTTGATTTTCTTCTATCTATCCTTTGTTATTTTTGTAAGTTTATCCTGAAGCTAGTGTGTCGACTGTTTCTTTTCTATCAGGTGAAAATGAAGGTGAGTAGATCCCTTAAACTGATGAGGGGTGCTGCCATTCGCACAAGGAAATTAGCTAGAGATATGCTGCTGTATTGGAAGCGAGTAGATAAAGAGATGGTTTGTTTCCTTTCTTCCTCCATGAAGATACAAGCTTTTAGATAATTTTATCTGTGGTTTTAATGAGACTGAATGTAGCATTATCATGCTTCCACATGCCTGAATGCACAGACTCTCTCTCTCTCTCTCTCTCTCTCTCTCTCTCTACGTTCTAATTTTCTCTTCTCTTTCATGTATATTTATGTTGAATGTTACAACTTTTATGCATGCATGAACCGGCAATTACATGCTTGTTCATCCAATGGGCCCTAGTTTTCATGAATATGTTTTTATGTACGTGAAATTAGTTTTGCATAAATACTTATTCACTATCCCTGTGTACAGGCAGAAGTAAGGAAAAGAGAGGAGAGAGAAGCTGCTGAAGCTTTGAGGCGTGAACAGGAACTTCGAGAAGCAAAGAGACAACAACAAAGGCTCAATTTTCTTATTCAACAAACAGAACTTTACAGTCATTTTATGCAAAAAAAGTCAAATTCACAGCCCTCTGAAGCTTTCCTGTGGGAGGTGAAAAATTAAACGACCAAGAATGGTTTTGAGCTCTTCAGATGCGGAGCCTGATGAGGAAGAAGACCTTGAGGAGGCTGAATTGAAGAAGGAGGCTTTTAGAGCTGCTCAAGATGCAGTCTCTAAGCAGAATGGCTTTAGGCAATAGGCATCGTTATATATATATATGTACATTAGGACGGTGCACCGCTGGACCCACCGTTAGTTTTTTTCAAATCATTTCTTAATATTTTTAAATATTTTTAAAATATATAAAAAATTTATAATAATATTAAACAAAATTTTCTTAATCATTAAGGTGAAAAAAAAAAAAAAAGTTAACAGTGGCCCCCGTGGAGCGACCAGCGGTGGCCTTAACGTTTTCCACTTTTCCTATATATTAATATATGCTATATGTGTCCGCAGCAGCGTTTATAAGAACGGCACACGTGATAAGACGTGTTAGGCTTGACCCAACGCCACATGAACCGTACGCCAACGGACTTCCTCGTCAACGCGCGAGAACACGGATTCTTAAGGGATGTTCATATATCTCCTTCTATGTCATTTCCCTTTTAAATATGAGAAACTCTATACGAAACCGGCCAGGGGAATTGTCGAGAAACCGCATCCTACGTGGTAAAATGTAAATGATGTCGTTTTTATCTTTCTTTCGTTTTCATCTTTTCATTTCACATAATATTTTTTTTCCATCTTCCCTCTGTCTACCACAGTCCCACTTGAAATCCCTCTTACCTCCATTTCCAGAACTCCCTTCCATCTTCCATCTCTCACTTTTTTCACTCGAAATCTATCACAAGAAATTTGCGATGAAGGAGCTTTGAAGTCGAAAGCCCATTCCCACGTAAGCCCTACCTTCCCACTCAAAATCGACACACAAAACCCAGAAGATAGAAGAAGCCAAGTTCGACTTGTTGATAGCTTGTATGGCTCATGGAGTCATGAAGAATAAGGAATATTAAAACTAGACGGTTCCCCAAACTGTATTCTCTCTACTCAATGGGAGGGATGGAAAGCATATGGGGGTGAAGATTGCTTAGAATTCAAGCCAGAGAGATGGATTTCCGAGCAAGGAAGAACGGTGCATGTACCATCTTACAAGTTCACAGTATTCAATGCCCACAACTAGTCTAGATGTTCATTGGGGATGGAGCAAAACTTGTTAGTAATGCCTTTCAGCTTGCAAAAGAGAAGTCTCCCTACATCATTTTTATAAATGAAATTGATGCCATTGGCACAAAACGTTTTGATAGTGAAGTGAGTGGAGATAGGCAAATTCAGCGGACGATGTTAGAATTGCTTAATCAACTTGATGGCTTTAGTAGTGATGACCAGATTAAGGTCATCGCAGCTACAAATCGTGCTGACATCTTGGATCCTGCACTTATGCGTTCTGGTCAATTGGATCGCAAAATTGAGTTTCCACGTCCCACTGAAGAAGCCAGACCCCGTATCTTGCAAATCCACTCGAGGAAGATGAATGTTCATCCAGATGTGAATTTTGAAGAAGTGGCTCGGTCGACCGATGATTTCAATAGGGCACAACTAAAAGCCGTTTGTGTGGAGGCAGGCATGATAGCCCTTCGACGGGATGCAACTGAGGTGAACCATGAAGATTTTAATGGAGATATAATTCAGGTTCAGGCAAAGAAGAAATCAAGCTTGAATTACCGTGCTTAGACTGGAAACTAGGAGAGGATTCGTTTCAATTTTACGAGTTTACGTCTTCAAAATTATGTGCTCTGGAATATTATATTGTTCAAGCTTGGCCAGGAAGAAAGCAAAGCTAGCAGATAAGAACTTGTCCAGGGGAGTAAACTCGTTCTTTGTAATATGTAATTGGCTATGACATTATCTTTTTACAAGACTTCGACCTGAGTTTCTTCAAATTCTTGCCTTTTGTAGACAAAAAAAAAAAAAATGTAGGACCTAAGACGAGAGCTACCACTTGTTCACGTGAAGACGAGCAGAGAAGGACGAGACACCCACATGAAGACGACGACGAAGAACTCTTCCAGACCGACGACGACAGTGATCTCTTCTTTCTTTCATAACCAAAATCGAAAAGTTTTTCTTCCTAGACTCACGTGAATTCTAAACCTCCTGAAATCTGAATTTTCCTTCCTCCTTCCCGTTTTCATCTGTGTTTTGTTTCGCTCTTCGTTCTTTCTTTTTTAGCTAACGTGGCATGCCGATTCCCCCGGTTTTGCACCTCAATTGCACGTAGCATAATTGTTTAAATATTACAAAAATATAAATATTTTTAAATTAATTATTAATTTTTTTAAAACATATCATTACAATATTTTTAAACTAAAAAATAATTAAATTTTTTCAAATCTTAAAATAAAAATTATTTTAAAAAAATTATATTTTAATAATATTTTAAATTTATAATATTTTTTATGTAATTTTTTCTCTCTCATTTGTTAAAATACAATAAATACTTAACTCAAACTATCTCACTGCTATTCACAAATCAACTTATTACTATTTATAAAATTTTCATATCATCTCATTTCCCTAGCATCCTTGGACGAAAAGGAGAAAAAAAAGGCTAATAGGAGGGTTTGCGAAGTTAAACAACTTAAAAATATAGAGACAAAAGAGGATTCTACAAATTGACCCGATACAGTATTAGTGTGTCTTGTAAATCCTTTTTTTTTTTTCCTTTCTTTAACTCCCCCTAACTACTGCCCCCGTCCCTTCACATATTCTTTTCTCAAAGAGAGAGATCGAGAGAGATTGTGTAGCTAGCAGTGAGAGTGACGATGATGATGTCTCCCATCTTGCTAGAGATGAGAGAGCGACGTCGCTGAGAGGCTGCGACAGTGTTAGGCTCAAGTGTTTGGAAAAGAAATCGGGAAAGGGAGGGGAGGAAAAAAAAAAAACTGAAATGGCACATTGATACTGTACCATGTCAATTTGTAAGATCCTTTTACATCTATAACATCACTCTAAACAAATTTGGTGTTTTGTGATTATGATCTGGTTCTTAGCAAATGTTTAACTACTAATTAATTTGTGTTGACTTTTGGTTTTTACACCCCCTCCCATGAGTACGGTCCCTTTTCTCTGTTCAATCTCTTATCTTTTTTTATGATGTCACTTTCCCTAATAAGCTACTCTCAACGTCTTACATACTAGTTGTTTTTGTCTTTAAACTCTATATGGCACACACTCAACTCAACAGGATCAAGCCGCAAGGAGCGAGAAGGCCTCAAGCCCATCAAGCAGTAAGTAACCAGAGCTGGCCAGGGGCCTAAAGTAGGAAGTTGTGTGTCAGGCACACGGCGCGTCTGCCCTTTAGAGAGACCCAAGCATTGGGGCTGGTCTAGTCGAATAGCCCACATGGGCAATGTACGCCTGGGATCTCGGCGACCGACCGAGTCTTACAAGAAAGTATGAAACTGGCGCAGGCCCCCAGAGCCCAGGCGGCTGGGCATGTCAAGTAGTGGGCACACCAGGCCAAGAACATGCAACAACGTGCTGTCCGAGGCATCGTCGGACGGCACGATCTCAGCTTAACACACTACCATAGCAAGAGGCTGGTGTCAGGTTTGACTCGAGCATAACCTGACATCCCACGATCTTCGTTGGCAACTAAGTCCGAGTCAAATATAAATACTCTAATCCCGCCTAGAGGGGGCTCTCTGGGAACTCTTCTTCTTATTGACTCTCCCTTATCTTTCTTCTGTATTGGATTTAGCATTGAAGTGACCCTGGACCTCACTAGAGTTCCTTCTACCTTTTTTGTTACAGGCAACCACGCTAGGCCTCGTGTTACTTCTCAGGTCGTGAAACACAACATCAACACATATACAATTTTTCACACAAGTATTTCTTTATTTTTTTATGTATCGGGGAATGATTAATTTTGAACAAGTCATTGTAGTGAGGATTAAGCAAATTGTGTCTTTTCATTTATTTCAATTGCTTTGCATTAAAGTGATTTTAAATATAGAGAGTAGCGGTCTCAAACTGAAGACTTTAGATAACTAATCGTCGACTGCTCGTATCGAACAATTTATGATAATTTTTTTGACCCATTGGCATGATATTAAGAAACATCTTATGTAGTTCTTTTTTAAGAGAGTCTATTTGCAGAGAAAATAAAATTCCTTATAAGTCTTTTTGTTAGTAATTTTATGGACATCCTCCTATGTTTCTCATCAGTTTAGGATTTGAACTTCAAACTCGACCAATGATCATAGCAAGTACACGTTGGGACAGTCCCAACAAACAGTCACAACCTAAAAAAACAAAAATATTAAAAAAATGCATTAGTGGTTAAAATGAGGAGGCACGATGGAGGTTTAAATTAGAGTAATTCAACACCTAATAGCCCTTATCTAAATATTGAAAAAAAAAAACTAATAGCCCACAATATATTGGTCCATTAGACAGTTTTGTATTGCCCAACGTTGCAATCGAATCTGGTTCCAATGGGCTTCAAGCCTTCAACGACAGATCACTGTTTCTAAATCGGACATTATGTTTGCCAAAAATGATCTTGATGTATTTATGTCATTGAAGACCCAAAAGAAGAGTAATTGTAAGCACAAAGTATTAAGTGCATGTTTGGAATTGTAGCTCATAGCTTATGTAATAAATTTGATTATTAAAATGTTATTTACTGTTTGATAATAATATGTTTAAAATACTTTTAAATATATTATATTTATTTGAAAATGAATTAAAAAATGGGCTTATAAAGTAGAAATGACATAAAAAATCATTTGGTTTTTTAAAAAATCATGATCATATTTATAAAAATTTGAAAGTTATAATTATTTAAAAGTTATATGAATATTTTTGCATATTAATTGACCTTTTAAAATTGAAACTATATTCCATATATTCGGAAAAACATAAATGATGATTTTTTTCAAAGGTACTTTCAAACATACTTTTTTAACTTATTTAAAATTAAAAATATTTTAATATGTAATATCCAAACAGTCTAATCTTTCTATTAAAGAGCTTTTGAGGTGATTCAAAAACTTTTTAAGAATCCTAATGCAACCCTAAATAGGCCCTAAATGATATCATATTCCATAACCTAAAATGAAATGATAAAAAGCAAAATAAATTATAGTGCTATTGTTGTAACGTTATTTAAAAAAATAAAAATTATATTTATAAACTGGCATAGATAACTCACCTAATTAAAATCGTACGTTACAATATTTGATTTAAAAAAATATTTAAAAATTAAATTTTATAAATCTTAATTTACTATTTAAGTGATGTAGATACAATTATGAATTATACAAACGTTACATACTTTTTTTGAAAAATAAAGGTCCATAATTATTATTTTTTATATGAATCTTATTTTATTTTTTTTAAATAAATGGTCTATGCTTGGCACTTTATAATTATCATTTCTGGTAGGATATTTAGAATAAAATAATAGTTCTACTTTGGAGCAGTCGTCTATTATGTAGACTTTAACAGCCTCCACGTCAGCAACTTAACACAAATGAACATAAGCCTACTATGCCTTATAATTCCAAGATTTCATTATTATCTTTATTCATCTTTCTGTCGCTCGACAGTCCTTTACCATATGCCAAGTTTGGAGATCGTCGCCGGTGCCAGACTAGTTCCGTCGCCCACACAATTGCACAACGAAATTGCCACTTGCCGCATGTTATCAGATGATTAGCACAAGAGAAGGGTAAAATAAATTGTATTTAAAATTAATAATTATAAATTAAAAATACAATATAAAATATAAATAAAATACGAAATAACAACAAATATAAAGAGTATGGGTAAGAGAGAAGCAAACTTAGTATGTTAACGAGGTTCGGTCCCACTACCTACGTCCTCGCCTCAAGCTACTCCTTGAGAATTTTCAAATTTATTATTCAACCTATTTCAGGTGGAGATAGAAACCTATTACACATTTGAACAACACCGTTACAAATGATCCGTGTAAAACATCATCTACATTTACAATCACCTTACACGTAGTGATTCAATTATTCCTTGTGTAGAACATTTTATACACGCATAAGGGTTATACACACATTTTTACTGATACAAGAGCTGATAGTTGGTAAGTTATTAAAAAACACTTATCAATGAGTGAAATAAGAACAATATAGCGCAAACTATATCTCTCAAAATGAACAATAGTTAAGGCTCAATACTTAGAGAATAAAAAATGAAAGTTTTAAATGAATGTTGTATGCTTTTGATGTTGTAAATGTGAAACTCTCAAATGATCTATTTATAGGCATATGAGACTTCATATTCAAATTTAAAAATATTCACATGTCAAACACAATATTATTCAATTTTCAAAAATTTCAAACCTATTTTTTTTACTTTTTGCATATGACAAAAGGAGCACACTTTACTTTTTTAAATTTTCAAACAAAATTATTTACTTTTTGCATAAGTCAAAAAGAATATCAATCACTTTTAAAAATATTCAAATAAAGTATGCATACGTGAAAGATGACAATCAATCATTTTTCAAATTTTTCAAATATAATTTTCAAAATATTCATGCACATGTTGAAAATGTATTTTAATGTTTTATGATAAAATATTAATTTTGAGCCTTAATCATAATTTCAAATTTTTAAGAGATTTACAACATTACTCTATGACTTTAATGTGAATTTGTTCCCTTCTTACTCATGCTTGGTTCATTGATGTGCTTGACTCCATTGTGTAGATAACTTGAACTTGAGACTCTTTGAATTCATTTGCTATCATCAAAATTCATGTGTAGATATATAATTACACGAAAATTGAAACTTTAGGTTCAACACCGCACCTAGTTCTATCACCCACCAAGGTTTGTTGACCATGAAGGTCTGTCACTGCAAGAGTCCACAACATTAATTTAGCCACTAAGTTTCGATGATTGGGAGTTATTTATCATCATGGATTGTGCTAAGGCATCGCTGGTGGCTTCCGGAGGCACTAATAAGTAAATTTTTTTTTATGTTTTGTTTTTTTTTTAAATTAGTTTTTAGAGTTTTGCTACATACAAGCACAGTCGCGCACTAATCTGTGTACCAATACAGATTTATTCATACTTAAAATTTAAATTAACACTGTTTTCAATAAAATCTACTTTTTGACCAATCACATCACATTGGTACACAGATTAGTGCATAATTATGCTTGCAACTATATTTTTCCTATTTTTTAATATTTTTAAATATTTTTTAAAAATATAAAAAATTTATAATAATATTAAATACTTTTTTTTAACCATTAAGAAAAAGAAAAAAAAAAAAAAAAGGGCAGCACGAGCCATAACAGTGGCCAAAGCATTTTCCTTAGAATAATGCTAGTCTGCCGCTTCCATATGCCCGCTCCAACTGACCGCTTGACGTGGTTGATGACGTGTAGCGCCTGATGTGGCATGGTGAAGACAAAAAACAAATCAGCTCTCGCGTGATCAACTTCTGCTCCGTGCAAGGAACCGAACCCTAGCCCCTCACATCCACTTGCCCCCCTCCCTCACGACATCGACCACCATTCTCGGCCCCATCTTCGGCAAGTTTTTCATCTACATAGAAACTCTTTGCGATGCCCCCCAATTTGACTCCACAAACTCGACGCCCCTCTGATTGGGATTCACCCCCTCGATTCGATTGCACTGCACAGTAGTTCATACTCACCACCATTCAATTTCTCCACAAGTCACTCCACAACAGGCTTCCTCACGAGTCACTCCCTGACGAGTCATCCCACGCCGGGCTCCTAAGGTAAAAATTATAGGTGTTCTTGAAAAAAAAAATTCTTCATCTCTGCTAGATAGTTGTTAATGGATTGGTGTTGAGCTTACCTTGTTAGTGAATTGATTTTGAACTTACATGGACTCACCTCATCGACAGAATCTTTGTTGCTTGAGTTGTGCTACTGTGTCGTATTTTTTGTAGCTTGGATCCAATCATTTTGAGCTCGAAGTTCTTCATTGACCTAGCAGCATCTCTCATTGTGGTGTCCATGACATAAGGGACTTTTTCGAATCTGATCTCTGTCAAGTTTATTAGGTTCCGGCATGGTTTGTGCTGGACTGCTATCGAAGCGGCAAACTAGCATTTCTCTTGTTGCTTTTAATGAATTGATTTTAGTCATACAAGAGATGAAGACAAAATATTTGTGAGAATTTTAAGCTTATGTTTGCAGTAATTTAATTTGATATATTTATGTTTTGAAACCTTGTTGTTGACTCAATTAATTAAGTTGTAAAAAATAGTTATGTTTTTAGAGGTTTGCCACTGGTGTGTCTATGGTCACTTCATTGTCATTGGCTCTCTCGTACCCAACGCTAGAAGCTGCAGCACATATGATCAAGAATGCCTACAAGAATGCAGCAAATTTTTAAATCCCTTTTTTTTCTCTTACTCTTCAGCAGATTTTTAAATCCCATTTTATCCTCGTAAAAGTAATTGTTTTGGTTATTAATGCAGGACCCAAGCAAGTTTGCTTTTGCTGCTGCCCCTGCTGCTGCTGTTTCGAGTGCTGCCCCAGCTGCTGCTGCTAAGGAGGAATAGAATTTAATAGAGCCAGCTGAAGAGTCCGATGATGACATGGGTTTTAGTTTGTTCGATTAAGTTCATGTAGGTTATGTTTTTACTATGGGACAGTGATCCTTGTGTTTGCTTTCTTTTGGATTTTCACTAATGGAGTTCCTTGTTGTTGACTCATTTAATTAAGTTGTAAAAAATAGTTATGTTTTGAACCCTTTCTATTGATTCGTTTAATTTAAGTTGTATTTTTGCTCCTCTAGATGCCTGAGTTGATTCTTAATTCCTGGGATCTTGTGCACTGTTGCTTCCCCTTTTAATCAAGTATAACATAATTAGCATATACATATCACTTTCTGGTAATGAGTCTTTTTGCTTGTTAGTCCCCAGTTTTCATTTTTTGCCACTAGCCTGATAAACTCACCCTCTCAAAACTGTCGAGGTAGAGTTTTCATTCCAAATTGATGAAGCAACAATATTCTGGCTTAGTGGTCGGTACCCAAATAAATAACGAGTTTTTAATAGCTGGTGATCCATCTTTCATACAATCAAATTTCTGAAGTAAAAAAAGGTCAATCTTTTTCTCTTTTACTAAAAACAAACACTTAAAATACAAGCTTTGTGTTCAAAGTCTCAACAAATACAAAGAGTTTCCACAAAATACAAAGAGTTTCCACATACATGAGAATATTCAAAGTCTCAACAAATACAAAGAGCTTCCACATACAAATAGACTTTCCAAGTTTCTAACTTCTATTACAACAATGTTTGCATGAATCAATTGCCTCAAACTCTGCTTCATCAGCCTCTATAATCAAATGATTAATTGCAATGACCCTCACAGAAGTGCCCAATATGCATACGTATAATCACAAATGTGTTTCTCGGTTTTCATTGCCTTTAAAAGGTGTCTTCCCACGTAACAACTCATACAGGGAAATACCAAATGTCCACCAATCAGCTGCACTACCATGACCATATCCTCTTATTATCTCAGGAGCTAAATACTCGTGTGTCCCAACAAATGACAAAGAGCGGGCGCTTGTTAGTTCTGCAATTAGTACAGGAAGTGAATCTGCACTAACCATTTTTTCACACCTAACCTTAGTTGTTTTGGAACTGAGACAATGAGGCCTAAAGTAAGACGGTTGCAAGCAAGAAAGCTCCACAAAAAGGGGTAATTTGCAGGCTGGATCAATGCACGATGGCTGAACACAGTGGGCAGATATCCAGCATGATGGCTCTATACTGGACTGAACAAGGGTACATGGGACTCGCACAGCATGTTAATGACACATCAAAATCAGAGAGCATGATGCGGCCATCCTCCCTCACCAACACATTTTCAAGCTTTAAGTCTCTGTACACCACTCCTATCATGTGTGGATACTCGAGCACAAGAAGCACTTTAGAAGCATAAGATCTGGAAAGCAAAACAAAAATTCAAAGATCTTTTTAAGATAAGTAACAAAGAAGTCATCATAAATTTGATAATAGATAAACTAAAGTCCATTTGGATGGCCCAAAGGAGCTAACAAAAATTATATTAAGAAGTACAGTTTGTCAATCTGAGCTAATATTATAAAAGTAAACCAAAACCCAGACAAAACCAATCGCATCATCCTTAATAAAATAAGCTGCAGGGGACCATAATGAGATGCAAACTAAAAGTGCAATACAATAAAAAACAGAACAGATTCATATTATAATACAATAAATAAATAAATAAATAAAAACAAAACAAAACAGTGTTTGCATGAATCAATTGCCTCAAACTCTGCTTCATCTGCCTCTATAATCAAATGATTAATTGCAATGATCCTCACAGAAGCGTCCAATATGCATACATACAATCACAAAAGTCCATCAAGCTGTTAAGGATGTTATATTCAGCTAGCAACAATACCTCTAAATTACCTTAAAATTGGTCAGATGCTTATCTTCCAATGTAGGGCCACATCTAAGGTAATTCCAATGATTCAAGGTTTGAAGATTACTCTTATCAGTAGGAAAATCAAGACTTTTGAAAACTAATTTTATGATCTAAATGATTATCACATGAAACTGCAGGATTAAGTTTTCATGCAAATAAATTAACTCTTTTTGCTTGACCTTTTATAAAAGGATTATGCTATGCTAAGCACAAAGCCATCCAACAAGAGGGAAAAAATAATCATGTTTACTATTTGCATCCAAAGAGAATAAGCCAAAACAGATGAAAAAAATGATTTTGGGGAAAATGTGATTTATGATGGTAACCAGGGGAGGAGGGAACCAAGGAAAGAATTTGTGTTAGTGGCTATCACAGGCAGCAAAATTAGTATAACATTAGTTTATAATTTCTTATTCAGGAAAGAGTTTTGGTATGCTAGTTCTTTTGTTGAACCTAAAGTTTCAAGTTTTGTGTAATT